>NAJI01000041.1:0-471115 GCA_002179835.1 Calonectria leucothoes
GTACTTTAACGCTGGAACAGGCATGATGGATGGTGATGACAGCAGCGACAACGACGGCGGCGAAGGCTGAGAGCACCGGACAATTATCTCACGTTCCAAGGATGGGGCGGGGGGTGTGTTGCGTGCGGCGCGCGAGACTAGACGTCAATTCGACGTAATCGAGGATGTTGGGAAAACAAACAAAAAAAGGTCATTCGGCGTGTTAAGCCCGCGTGCTAAGAAGACGCAAGCATGTCTGAGCTTTCCCACAAGCCACCAAGCTTTTGGCTGGGGGAAGGAGGGGGGGGGGGGGAGAAAGGAGCCTCGGCAAGTGTGAAAAGTGTGGGGTCGCGCAGCATCCGGGGCCAGGCTCCACCTCCACCGTGGGGCCCGGCCTCTGCCGCCGGTTTTGCTGCCCACTTTCTCGGCCGAGTCCTGCCCACACCCACACCTTCCGCCGAGGGCGTCCCGGCGGCGCTGACCCCATCCACCCTCCACCCTCCCTCCCTACATACTTCCCGCCGCGGCACACCGACTGGTGCTTCCGCCCCCCATACGGCCAGGGACCGGGTTTCGGGAGCCGGATGCAGCTTTGTTCAGGAACGGCAATAAGTGCGACAAGCCAACCACGGGGCAAATGCTCCTTGAATATTGTCCGAATCCTCCTTTTTTGGCTCTCTTTCCTGTCGAGCTGCGCCGCTTCCTTCGTCTCGTTTTTTTTTCCCCGGGGTTTCTCTCCTTGGTTTTTCTGTCTCTCTCTTTTTTTTTTTCAGCTGATGATCCAGGCCCTCTCCCCTCCTCTCCCCGCTCGCTGCCCCCCAGTCGCACCAAAGACATTCTGATAAGCTACAGCCTTGCTTGGTAGGATTTCGTTTTTAGTCCAATCATGCCCGACGCGGCCCCAATTAAAAAATTAAAAATAAAATATAAAAAGCAGGGCGGTAGAACGAGCCAACGCGCCTTGTCCCAGCCCTCTGGGAGATCGAGCCAATCACCGGCTGCGACCTGCCTCGCGGGACGTCACATTTCACTTCGTCCATGACTAAAACAGCATAGGAAGTCCTTTCCTCAACTAGAAAGGGTTCCCAAAGAAGCAACAAGAATATTACGAAAGACTAGGAAAAAACAATGAAAAACATCTGACGAGTGTTTTTTTTTTTTTTTTTTTTCACTCCCGTGTTCGGGAAAGGTCTCTGACGAAGAGCGTTCTAGACCACGTCCTCCTGACGCCCCCGATGCCGGGGGGAGAGGGGGAGACATGAGTTTGCAGCAGAAACTTGTCCTACATGTGAAACAGCATCTCACTCATCTTGCTCTGCAGCAAACATCATGCTTCCGGCACTGTCTTGGTGCCGTGGTCCGCAAACTCCTGGCTAGTCAGAGCACCGTCCTGTCCTGGGTCCACCCCGTCCCGTTTGTCTGGCGGCGTGACAGGCTTTGAAAATCTGGTCTCAGGCTAGAGCAGCCGGGGCAAACGATTTGAACGACGTGGAGGAGGCGGAGAAGCAAGCAACTGCCGATCTGCAACTTTCTCGAATCGTTTTATTATTATTATTATTATTATTATTATTATTATTATTATTATTATTATTATTATTATTATTATTATTATTATTATTATTATTATTATTATTATTATTATTATTATTATTATTATTATTATTATTATTATTTTTGTTATTTCTTTTTTAGAGATGACCCACCCGGCATCCAGTTTGACGCGAAAGAGGGAACCAACCCACAATGGCCCGCCAGAGTCTGATCGCATGACTGCTTCTAGCGCCCGCCTGCAGGGCCCCCGAATCTCAAAGCGTAGCGTAGCAGGGGATGTAGCGGACCGTGGGAAAGGGAAGGGGAAGGGAGCGAGAGGAGAGAGTGTGTGTGCGTGAGGAGGGGGGGAAGAGCAAGGGGAGAGAGATGAACGGGTTGACGCCAAAAAAGAAGGAAAAAAGCAAAGTTGCGCCCTCATCTGCCACCAAGTTTTTGACAGCTGAGAGGTCCCCACGGGGCTTATGGCAAGAGCAAGCCCAGGCTTGCAAGGGTTGGTGCGGAAAGCTGGGCCAGGCAAGCCAAGGCGGCAGGGGTTGGAAGGGGATATCTGGTGGTGGTGGTGGTGCTGCTGCTGCTGCGAGATCTACTCCGCAAAACGGGACCATCGTCATTTCGCAGTGCGCCTTGTCCTTTGGGTTTCGGCCGTCCATGTCAGTTGGTGGCTCCCCCCCCCCGTCCGCCTTGATGCGCTCAACTCGACGCCCTCTGGTTCGATCTGACCCGCTCGCTGCCAGAGCCAGAGCCAGACGACGGAGAGAGCGCGCAGGCCGGGGGTGGAGCGGAGCGGTTTGAGAGAGAGAGAGAGACGTCGAGGAGGAGGGACGGGTCCCCAGAATCCCCCCACAGCGAACGAAGCTTCCAAACCGCAAGGTGCTGATGGTGGCGCGCGCGCACGCTTCCCAAACCACCCCTCCTCCCCTCGCATACGCATAATGCCCGCGGCGGGACAAAATATATCTCTGTTGTCTCTTGTCTCAGGGCCTCGTTCGACAGCAGTAGCATGGGGGTAGGATGCATGTGGATCCCCCCGTTGCCTTCCTCCGCCCTTCCCAAAACCACCGCCCACCCCTCCCCGGCGAGCTGTCAATCGGCTTCCGGAATGGCTTATGGGTAAAATTATTGGGGGCCGGCAGGCATGGGACATCATTCATGTGCAAGATGGAACCCTATCCAATCTCATCTCATCGCCGCCAACCACGGGCCAGCTTGCGGCGCCCGGCTCCGCGCCCCCCTTGTTCCGTTGGAGATGCATCTCGACGCAATGACAGCTGCTCGGTCTTTACCCAGAGGTTGCGTAACCCTCACGAGGGCCCGAGTGAACGGCTGTCGTACGAGGGCCGGCGCCGCTAGGTCCCCTTCCTTCTGCTTGTCAGGCTGTTCGAGCGAAGACCATCCGGGTATCGCTGCGCCGGTGTCAACGGCGCCAAGTTTCGACCTTGTGCCTGTCTGTAAAGCTTATCACACACAATGGGCTGGTCAGGGAGTGAGTTCGGTTTCGGTTCAATTGAACGAATTTATTTCCAACTTTTTAGAGGCCCGATCCCGTAGAGCTCCTTGAAAGAACCGTAACGCCAGCTGATGGGTATGAATAGTAACTGAAAAACAACAAGAACAAAAACAAAAAAAGAACGGAAACCTCTTTGAAATGCTGCAAAGATCGCCAGTACAATGCCCATCCTCCACATTTCCTCCTCTGCCTCTCCTAGATTTTTATTTTCTCGCCCTCAAACTCGCTGTTGTATCCCCAATAAGGAAAAGAAAAGGTTATTCAGAAGTCGAACGCCGTGGGCAGGTGTCCGAGCGGGGTGGAAACGGTGAGAGAACACAAGCCCCTCCTCCCTAGTAGCTTTTTTTTTTTCGAAGAGAGGTCAAAGCCGCAACCTGAACTCTCCGCGTGGTGCCCTTGTCGTGCGATCCACTCCTCGTGTAACCTCTTCCTCCAAGGGCCCCCTCCATCAATCGTCACTGGCCGCAACGAACTCAATCGAGGAGGGGTCCCCGTAAATCACCAATCACTCATATGGCCTCGTCTCGAGACGTCGGTGAGATTCGAACGTTGAAGGATCCAGGGACGTCCCAAACCAAGCCAAAACCGTCGCGGTCTAACTGCAAACAGCCGCGCTGCGAGGCGCTGCTGTCGAGAGGTTCCAAGAGAAAGACCACAATAATGCCGAGGTGGGAAACCCAAAACTCGGCGGAGCGTCGGCGGGTGACGCCACTCGAAAAGTATCGGAAGAGGGAGAGGGCTGAGCTCGTTCCGGGGGGGCCGACCCAGAATCACCAAAAGAAGCATGAGGGTGCGGCGAGGGCCTCTCCGGCTCAGCGGGATAGGAGAAGCGGCCGTTAGACACGGGGTCCCAGGAGTTCGGTTCAGCCACAGCATAGCGGGCAGCTCTCGGGCAGGACGATGTAGCGCTCATGGGGTCCCTTGGGGCACGACTTTTTCCGGTTTCCATCCGTGGACGTCTTGCAGAAGTGAGTGCCCGGATCCACGCAAGACGTGTAGATGTAGTAGTTTTTCGTAAAGTCACACATCTTTTTTTTCCCTTGGTTGAGTGTTTTGTCGTTTGGTTTGAAACTGCGGCAGACGGGTTAGAGCCGGTGATGCTGTGGCTGGCCGATGTCCAGAACGGGCAAGCTCACCAACAGCGTGGTTGCGACTTGTAGGGGGTCGGCAGGAGAGTGGAGCAAGGTGCAGCAGCAACAGCAGCAGCAGCGTTGAGAATATGTGCGTCCGGTGTAAATGAAGATTGAGTAGGAGTAGAGTAGGTTGTGGATGAATAAAGAGAGAGAGGCGGGGGGGCCGAGAGCGGGAAAGGCGCGGAGGATGTGGGAGTTATATGGCACCGAGACGAGCAAACAAACAAGGGACTATTGCGACAGCATGCCTCGTTTCGGGAATAGTTGGAGGAGCAAACAACCAGGCCAGGTCGGTGAGAGGAGGACAAGGTTGTGCGGTGCGGGTAGGAGAGTGGGTAGCGTGTTATAACAAGATGCTCTTCGGTGAACCAAGGGCAAAGGAGGAGGAGGGTTTATACCGGGGACGATGGAAGATGGACAGGCTATATCGGGGACAGTGGGATACTTAAAAAGCATGAATTGAAGGGAAGGGAAGGAAAGGGAAAGGTAGGGGAGGGTAGGGTGGGGTGGAGGGAAGGAGGCGTGTGGTGTTGGGATGGGAGTGTTGAAGATGATGGTGGTGGTGGTGGTAGTGGTGGTGGTGGTAGTGGCAGTGGTGGACGAAGCGGACACCGGGTTCCTTAAGACACAGCGGCCGAGATGAGACGCTACGGCGTGTTAGCCGTGAAGTGAGCGAGTTCCAGACGAGGCAATCAGCATCGCCCTGGCCCTTGCGGGCCCATGTCCGGAGGGAGCAATGACGCCTGCCGGCGATATGAGAGGGGATGGGATGCCAGAGCAAGTGTGTCTCTAGTCCGCCCGGGGTCAGGTCTTGGGTCGGTGTGTACTTTTTCCTGGGCTGGTTGGCGTGTTTGCCCGTTGCTTTTGCCGCTTCAGCGTCAAGCTGGCTCCCGCTGCCGGTACCAGGGACGCCTAGGCCTTGTGGCCCCCGGGACGGCTGTCTGTCGTCAAACAAGCTGGCAAGCCAGGGTGGGGAGGGGACGGGCAAAATTAGCCCTTTCTACTTCTGCTTCTTCTCTGGTTTCCACGGGTTGCGCCCAGGACCCATGCTCCCAGAAGGTCAAGCGCAAGCGCAACGGCGCAGGTGCGGTACCCTGAGCCCGCGTACTATGTACCCTCAGACGTTGGCGCGGGCACGGGCGCCGGGCTTCTAGCTCTGGCTCTGGCGGGCTCTGTGTAGCTGCGCTCTCTCTCTCATCCGCCATCATGGCCCTCCGATTGAGCGCGACGGGGATGCACGCTGGCCTATTTCGGGTGCTGAGCGCGAGCAGGCGCACCATGGCCAGACCCCATCGCAGGGCCCCGTTCTCAGGCTCGTCCCATGCTCTTGGAGGTTGTGAATACCCGTCAGCCCGCGCCAGCGTTCGCACGCACCACCAAGCCCGCGCCGCAGGCCTGGCTCCCAACCCCTGTCGCACGCTGCCTGTCGTGTCTGCGTGCGTGCTTATTGCACTGTCGTGGCACACATGTCCTATCTCGATGATGTGTTGCAGTAATTTCTCAACCTGGGATTTGCACCCTCGTACTTTGGGCCACGACATTGGCTCATGGATGACCGTGGATCCTCAACCTCGAGTGCAGCACACGGACCGGCGAGGGACCCAGCACGGCCCATTCAATGCCATGCCATGATCAACAACGGCATTCCGCCGCCTCGCCTCGCCCGCGCTCCCTTCCGCCGCCTCGCTTCGCGCTGACCCCATCTCCATGGAATCCCATGCCATCGTCCTTCATATCCAACAACCCAACACCCGCAACCGTCCAGACGCATCCATCGACAGGAGCCGTCGGCGGGGAGCACCCGTAAACCTTGCACGGTGTGTACCGGCACATCGGGGAGCCAAATCGTGGACCGGGGCATGTTGGGACGGCGTCCAGATGGCGTCAACGCTGGCAACATCTCAAACCTGTTGGTGGGGTAGGATTCCAGCTCCCACACACTTTCCCGAGGCGAATAAGTCGGCCTTCCCGCTGACAAAACTATGCCATCATACTGTCGCCTCCGGTTGATGGGCCCTGAACCCTGAACTCCGGAGGGCAAACGCCACCCATGGCAAACATGTGCCCGCAAACCATAATGGACCTTCCCTCCCGACAGGCGATGACTGAAGGACAATGTCTCGTCCAACGCTGCTCAGCACCACCCGCACGCAATCTCTAATGATGACCGTCGACGGGGCTGCCCGGACTGGCTATTTGTCTCTCCGTAAAATCGGACCCTTGGCGGGGTCCGAGAGGCCTTCAACGCCATGGAACCCTGTTGTTTGTCGACGCTCGCCGGAACGGGGTCGTGACAACTCTCTGCCTATCAAGGTTTCCATCACACCTTGGCGCGTGCTGCATTGCCCAATTGCCGCCTGGAGGGAAAGGGAAGAGAGAATAACCCTTCAGGTCGCGTATCGATACAAGTGCCGGCAGTGCATGCAACGGCTTGCTCGGAGGCCTGTTCCGCGAACCCGGGAACGCTGCCCAACTCCAAGCCTACACCAAAAAAAAAAAATCATACGCTACCCAGATACCGTCTCAAGCAAAGTACACGGGCAGTAGCGCCTCGAGGCCGGTCGTCTGGAGGTGTGCCCAGCCCGGCTCCTCTGGTGCCATGATTGCGTTGCCTTGTTTCCGATAACCCTGTCAAACCCGCCGCAACCGTGCTAATGGACTTGAACGAGGAATACTAGCCAGGGTCAGCACGACAACGGAGCCAACCGAGCTGGACTGGTGGATAGTGACGTGTAGTTCAACGAAGCTTGCTGGGGTCCATGTCTATCTCACCAACGACATGAGATTTTCACATGGAAGCTCACCCGAGCGGAGCCACTCCCTGGGCTTCGTATGGCAGAGAGAGGGACGGGCCTGCTCCGCACCTCCTCTATACGCCTCTTCTAAGCTCATCCGGCGAGAGGGCTCCGTTGGCGTGCGTCATATAACAGCCGCTCCGAAGGCGGAAGTGAAATTTGAGGTACTCCGCCATAACCGTTGGATGGGGCGGGCTGGTGTACCTTGGAGGTGTGACCAAGCTGCATATCGCAAGAGGGGCTGCTCTGAGAGAATCTCTTTTTTGGGCATTATCTCTGTGGTTTGCCGACATGCCTGCATGCATGTTGCCTGTTTGACTGCTCCATGCGTTCGGGTACAATGCAACACTGAACATTGCTGCATGATGACTTGGTTGGTCCTTTGGCCGCTGCACATGCATGCACAGAGGACCCTGTGTATTACACCTTGGATACTAGCCTATACCTGGGCGGTACCTATCGAGTGCTCCGCCAAGGCCACCACAAATGTTACAGGTCACTAGGAGCGAGGTTGAAGTTGGCTCTGGTCTCGACACCCGCTTGACATGGTCGTCGGCCTCGCCTCCTCCACTTGCCACGTTTTGGCTCTGGTCACTGCACTCCTTCGTCTCCCCTTTGCCTTGTCAACTCATTTTCCTGCTGGGGTGAGGGGGGGCGGAACTGTCGAGACCCAACAAGGCCTGGTCAAGGCAAGGTGCGCCGTCCATGTTTTGGCGGCGGCTGCATGCCTCGCGCATATAGGTGAAGCACGGTGCAGTCCTTGCTAAAGAGAGCTAATTACCCCATTACGGGTCCTGCTGCCCTTCTGCGAGGGCCAGAGGAGATGAAAGTGACCCTAGGTAAAATCTAAGCAGCTTGTAGCTCCCGCTGCTCGAATCCTGCCTTCTAATCCAAAACTGCCCACGTCCGCTGGCCCCAGCTCCGTTGGCGGCGGACCTGTGCTCCCAGCCGCGCACAACGATCAGCAACTCGCGAGGTGATGTGATATCACCAGTTGACCGGTAACTGGTTTGGGCAGTTACGTCCAATTGGGGAATAGACCACCAGACCCCCCATACGCTATAACGCCCTGAGATATAGAAGCCCGGACCCCGCTGGCTCAGAGCCCGCAGCCCGAATTCCCCTGGTCGTTGTCCTGGAATCAGGTATCAGGGACGACGCAGGGTGCAGCGACTTTCGTGACCTGTCACTCAAGCCCAAATCCGGGGTGATACTCGAGCACCTCTCGCCCTACTACCCTAGCCTCCCCACCAACATGTGACGACCGGGGCAAGACTACGGCCGGGTACCTACAGAGTCTTCGCTACCCGAGTGCGCCTTGCCCGTCAGCCCTAGCCTCGCCTTGCCCAATGACCCCACGCGATGCCCATGTCTGTATTTGGCAAGGCCTGGGTGTAATCGCCAACCCGTCGCGGCTTTCTAAGACCGAAACTTGCACGCCATATGCGCCGTAGTACTCTTTCTGAAACTTCACTCGCGAAAGAGTATGATTCAAGCCTGCTAAAGGGCCCATCGCTCTGTCGCCATCCTCCCCCCCCCTCCCCCCCTCTCCCTCTACCTCCCCTTCGCGCAAAAGACAGCCTATTGTCTCAATCGTTGGCGCGGCTACGCCCTCGAGGTTTGAGACTACATAAGCGAGTCGATATATTACGATTTTCCGCTCCTCCAATGTTATCGGATTCGAAAGTCGAGCTTCATATTCCGGGCTCAAAGATCAGGGACGGTCTAGGTAGGCGCCCCGCCCCGGAACAGGGAAAAAGAGGGTCCCTTGGCGCTCCGCGTGCCGTTTGACATGCATCGCCTGGAGCCGCCAAACGCAAGCCCCGATTCGCCTCCAAACCCATCTATCAGCGATAACCATCAACTCGTGGTTGTTCAAGCCTCATGGTCGGTCAAGCCAGGTACAGGTCTAACCGCACACAGAGGCCTGCGCCGCTCCCAGCTTTGCACTCTGTCTGATGCAGCCACAGCCGAGTATCGACACGCCTCCGTGCATCTCGCATGCGATCAACAGGCTGGGCGAGCCGAGTGCCACCTCGCTCCTGAAGGTGTGCCCTGTTTCACCTGCGGACTGACCGCCACCGCCGCCTGACCCCTTCCCGCTTAAGCACAGCCATGTGCGGGAGCTTGGATGCCCTGCCACATGGGCGCTGCTATCGAAATCTTGATGAGATCTTGCCGCAGGCCTGCTCGCCCAGCGCCGGACCGGGGTCTTGGAGCCGCTGCGTTCCGTTCAGGCTGCTGGCAATTTCAAGCGCCCATCAGCGCGCTCATCCATCACTCGTACCTTGACGCACCCACCATGACACACATGCCGCCCGAAACGCGTCCCAGTGTAACTAGCAACCTGACAGGTTTGAGCAAGCAATGCCAAATCCGTACACGTCCAGTGGTGGTGGCCGTCATGCAAGGGGTCGTCCCTGTTTGCTGATGTACCAGTGCCGGCTGATCACCCGGCGTTGCAGCTTTACCCCGGGCCAGAGTCGCAATGGACCGGTGCCAAGATCGCCAACTGTCGAGCTGCTGTGGCTGCCCGTTCAACGTGACGCGAGGTTAAGGAGCAGCAGGCAGACGGTGATTTCACTGCTACGTACCCTACCATCCGCAAGCCTCCCATCATGGGACCCTAGCCGGCTCGTCCGTCTCTCTCCCTTGCCACAAGTGCTTCGGGCCTCCGCAGTCACCCATTGGCCATTGGCGAGACCGAACAACCAAACATCGCTGATGGCGCCAGCAGTTAGCTCGCTCACATGGCCGACACGAACCTTTTTTTTTTTCTCCAAAGCCCGCAGAAGCTTCCATTCGATCAACCCCCCTGTCCGCTTGTGGGCACTGCTTGGCTTTCCTTGGCTCCCCTAGGCACTAATTGGCGTTAGGGCCGCGTGGTGTTTCGAGATGGAGCTAACGAACCACGGTACAACCGTTGGGAGTACCCCGATCCTTTGGGCCAAGTTTGCCAGCCGAATCGTGCCACCACGAGCTTGACAATTTGACGATCTGCAAAAGATTAGCTTCATCATGCAATGCGAGGGACGAGCACATTGTGAAAACTGACCTGTCTCAATTGCGTGAGAGTCATGGATCAGTCCCCTGTCGTCAACCTTCTTCATCGTGTCGATCAGCACCACAGTTGTCTCCATCTTTTCTAGCGCGCCTTCGGCGAGCCTTGATTTCTGGAATCAGGCCCCCCCCCTTGACCACGTGCGGGACCGCAAAAGCAGACTCTGCGTATTGGTCCGTATTTCAACCAAGCTTGGCACCAATAGCAGCCTCCCAGAGACACTTCCCGCAGGCCTTGTTCCCGCGAGCCCCAAGTCCCTGCGGTCCCGGGATTCGTTTTAGTTCGTCTGTTTCCGGCCATCACCCAGGGAGTAACCGCAATTGGTCTTCGAACTCAGGTCAAAGCGTCCCTCCAGAGTTTCACCTAACTTAGCCTCCTAATTAAGGACAGCTCGGGATCGCACTTGGTCTTCTCAGCAACCACCAAAGCCGGAAAACTCCAGAGTGCCCCGGCACGGTCTTTTCGGATCCCCAGGAAGCCGAAAGACAGAGAAGAGTGGCTTGCTTAGCGCAGCGAACACATGCTGGATGCTAGCAACGAAAAGAGAAGTTATTCCGGTACTATGTAGCCGTTACCGCCTGCCCGAAAGAGCTGCGCGTCTCTTATCCAGCATTCAGGTCAACCATCACCAGCTTCTCCATAAACGGTCCGGATCGTGCATAAACGGACCGATTCTCTCTCAAAGATTTCTAAAGTTGAGCTGTGGGTTGTGTCACAGGTTTCGCTCTTCTCAATGCCACTGGGCGGCCTCAAAATGCGGTTGTCTTGGGTGAAGAAGTCTGATGATGGTTCCACCTATGCATCGGAACACCGGCTAGGCTTTGGGCAATCTGCGCCCCGTCCCGTCTTCCCGCGTGGTGTCTCACGGGGCGCCTGGGCAAACCACTTTGTTGGCCCTCTGAACGAAGGGGCCAAAAAATAATAATTGGCTGAATGCTGTTTTACTGCTCTTTTTCGTCCGGGCATGCATAAGGTTCCGGCTGAGACAGACTAGGCCTCAGGGTAACATGCAGATTGACAAGCGACCCTCTATCCTCTCCACATGGCCAAGCTGTAGGCTGCACCACTTCAGGTGAAAAAATCCAAGCGCCATGCATCGATCTCCCGTGGGGGTGCAGGGTATTTTTCGGTTACGAAGAACAGGTGTGAAAACTACCGGCAGAAGACCACGCTGTTGGTGGGAGCTGCCGAGGCGCCCTGTGCGTTCTCTTAAAAGCCCGTCGGAGAGCGGTCAGATGGAGAGTGCAATTCCAGCTTCAGGGCTGGATCGAGATCAAGATCCAAATTGTTGTCTCCTCTTCTTCTTCTCGGCAAATTGTGACCAGGAGGGTTTTTTTCCAGCAGGAGCTCGGATATCCGCGAACCGCTGGCGGCAATACAAGCGCATTTCTCTTCCTTATATGGCTTATGTAGGTATGTATTGAGCGAGGTTGTCAGATATGGATGAGACAGCACCAGCCACGAGATCGTTTCCTCTGAAACAAGTGGCGAATAGATGGCACAGCCACAGCTGCGCTCAGCCACAGAACAATGACCTTGACCAGCTGTCTTCACAAGCCACACCCAAAGGGGGCCAATCACATGTCCCCTTGGCTCGCCACTGCCGTAAATTTACCATGGTCGCAAGCAACGGGGTAACGAGCCTGATTCCAACCAGTCGATGCGAGGGCATCACGATCCTCCGATAGAGCTCTCCCTAGCTCCTGCCCATCACCCCATGGCCATATTCGATCCATCATAACCAGCCCACGACCATCTCGAACACCGACACCATCATCTCCCACATGCTTGATCCCGTCACTTCCGCTCTCTCGCTTCCCCGATCGAGCCCAGACGCGGTGCTGAGGGGCCATCAGTTTCCACCTCCACCCCGGTGCTGGTCGGACACCAGTCATCACCATGACCGAACCCTCGCCGCGAGCCGTCCGCTTCTCGGGCGCCGAAGAAGAGGCCCGCCCAGATAAAGCCAAGAGCCACCGACGCGAGGCCTCGGGCGAATCCAATGGCGACCCGCACGCCACCGAACGACAGGATGAACTGGGCGGCCTCGCTCGATACGCCGACCCGGCAACCCATACAGGATCGCTGTCATCGCTGCCCTCTGGGACGGTGATTAATGGCAACACGAAGAGCCAGCGCAACAGTGCAGGTGATGAACCTGCTCCATACGCCAACGGCAGTTGGACGCCGCAAAGGCCTCTGGGCCCAGCCAGAACGCCGTCGAGCACGTACAATCCTGCCACGTCGAGAATGCCCGGCCATCCCCAAGCAACGCCAGCGTTCACCGAATCTATGCGATCGTCGTCCAAGACACGACCACGACAAGGTGACAGCAGATTTCGGGCCCAGGAGCGAGCCTACGTCCAGAAGCTTCGACAGGACTACTCAGGCGAGTACTTTTCCGCCTATCCTGGCATGGGTGGCAACGACTCGGATTCTGAAGGAGAGACCCCATCATCCGAGGGTCCGTACGACGATCGGTTCGACCAAGAGACGATTATGTTTTACGGAAATGATAATCTTCAGCCGACTCATGAAGACTTGAATGATCCAGACAACCTGGAGAGGCTCGAGTGGCACGGAATGCTGGAGGCTGTCTTGACAGGAGATGTTGTTCGACAGGAGAAGAAGAGGCTGATTGGCTCCTCCGATTCGCAAGTTGGGAAGACTGGTCACAAATCAGAATTGTGGCTAGGCATTCGCTCTAAACTATGCGGAAGGCACATTCCCGTCCAACGGCGTATGCTCGAGGAAGCTCGGTCCTCTCTCGATCGCACCCTTGAAGAAGTCATCAACTTTCAAGTCAAGGGCGTGAGCGAAGCTGGCAAACCTCCCTATGAGCAAGTCAAGGAGATGGTTGCCAAGATTGAGAAAACCGACAGCCTGTACCCTTCCTGGCAGACTCTGGCCGCAGAGCACAAGGCAGCCGACTCGCCCGCTTACAAGGAAGCCTCCGATGCTATCCTCTCATGGTACAACACCAACGAAATGATTAACACCGAATTGGGTATTCTAAAGAAATGGGTCGGAAACGACGAGCTCGACTTTTCACGAACAAGACAGCGCTCGCCAGCAGTCAACGGTATCAGCAGCGACGAGACGTCTTTCCTCGACAGGCTGATGAAAGAGGATGGACTTCAGTCCCTGTACAACGACGACGAAAATTCCACCCGAAAGGGAATGCTTGCTCCAATTTCCGTCATAATCAGCAAGGCCAAGGACACTCTTATTATGAATTCTGAGTCATTCCGCAAACGCCACCTGCCGCCGTATTTGGAAGAACTTCTCACGCTCATCAGCTTTCCTTCCCGCCTCATCGAAGAGATCACCAAGACCCGTCTTGCATATGCTAGGAGAGTTAAGGAATCTGCCCAGCAAAACCCATTGATGCAAAACCAGATGATAGCCCAGTTCCAGCTGCTTCTCAAGTTTGCCATCCGGATCAAGCTTGAGTGCACCTCCATCGCTAACCCCGAACCCGGCTGGGATCTACCACCTTGCATTGATGAGTCGTTTGACCAGGTAGTCTTGGATGCACTGAAATACTATTTCAAGATGCTCAACTGGAAGCTCAGCGGTAACAAGAACACCTTTAAGGAAGCCGAGCTATTGTTCCAGGAATGGGATTTTGCCAATGAGATTGGCAGCCACTTGTACCGTGGACATATCGAGGTTGCCGAACAATTCAGTTCGCTCACCTTCAAGGCGCTTAACCGCCTGAGCCAAACTTTCGAGAAGGAACTGCAAGTAAAGCCAAAGGAAAGCCCGGCGGAAATGAGCAAGCGCTACAAGGCCTGCCTGGACTCTGTCCGTGTTCGTCAGCGAATGCTTCAGCGGTTTAACCGAATGCTCAGCGACAACTATGAGCACGCCTCGGACTACAGCATCTCCTTTCCTCCGGAGACGATGCAAAAGTTTTACGATCAGCTGATGGCGACTGGGCATTTCCTGATCGACACTGGCCTTTTTGAGCACGACAATACGTGGATCATTGCGTCATCAGCTCTGCGAGGGAGGCTAGATGAGATCCAGCCCATGATGGCGATTACACGAAGAGACCAGTTTCCCGAAGAGGCACTTGGTCAGTATCTACTCATCCTCAAGCCCGAGGACAACCTTACTTGGTTTGGAGAGACCGTATCCGTTCCCCTGCGCGAGCAAAGCATCGACCTCAAGAGAGGCCATGTCCGCTTGTGCGCTATCAGCCCACAAGCCTTGCCCAGTACGAGGCACGCCTTCCTTGATGCTGTCGATATGCATGTTGATCTCGTGGGAGAAACGAGAGCAAACATCCACAAGGTCAATACACGATTGACTGAGTTGCGAAAGGTCGCCTACAAGCTTTCCAATACCTTCATGGATAGTGTCGAGATTATTCGAAAGCAAACTGTAGGCAAGGATTGTCAGGAGCTCATTCAGACGTGTTTTGTTTTTGCGACGGAATTCGGTCAGCGATCGCTGTTGTACATGGACAGCAACAGGCGCCAGATGAACAATCTCAAACTGACAAATTTGGCATTGGACTGGATCAGCTTCATCTGTGACGACTGCGTGGCGTCGGACCGCAAGACGTTCCGCTGGGCGGTGCTGGCACTGGAGTTTGTTACCGGCATGACACTGGGGCGCCACATCATCGCCCTCGGAGAGGACGAGTATGCTAGGCTTCGTGACAAGGTTGCCGGCTGCATGTCTTTGCTCATCTCCCATTTTGACATCATGGGAGCAAGGTCCAACCTGGCTGCCCAGGCCGAAAAAGAGAGAATCGAGGCCCTGGTTGGTCAATTCAGAAAGCTTGACAAGAACAGGATGCTCAGCGATGAGGAGGCATCTCGGTGCATTTCAGAGCAGCGAATGGAAGAGCTTGACCGACTGGACGAATTCCGCCGGGAGAAGGAAGCCGAACGACAGGCCCTGGGGCGAGTGCTCGAGGGCAACAACGAAGTGGACCGATCCTTGGCCTACCTGTCGTCCTCGGCAACCAACGTAACAATGAGGTGGCAGCAAGGGCACTTTGTCGGCGGCGGAACATTTGGCAACGTTTACGCGGCTATGAACCTCGACACGGGCCACTTGATGGCCGTCAAAGAGATACGTCTCCAAGATCCGAAGTTGATTCCCACCATCGCTGAGCAGATTCGAGAGGAAATGGGCGTGCTGGAAGTCTTGGATCATCCCAACGTCGTATCGTACTACGGCATTGAGGTCCACCGAGATCGCGTGTACATTTTTATGGAATTTTGCTCTGGCGGATCTCTCGCCAACCTCCTGGAACATGGCCGAATTGAGGATGAACAAGTGATCATGGTTTATGCTCTTCAGCTGCTCGAGGGTCTTGCTTACCTGCACGAGAGCGGCATCGCTCACCGAGACATCAAACCAGAAAGTAAGTAATTCGCCTATGCACCGCCATGCCCAGCACTGACAGCTCCCCAGACATCCTCCTAGACCACAACGGCATTATCAAGTACGTCGATTTCGGCGCTGCCAAGGTGATTGCCCGCCAGGGTCGCACAATGGCGGCCGACGGCCACGGCGGCTCACAGCCAAATCGATCAATGACGGGAACGCCAATGTACATGTCACCAGAGGTGATCAAGGGAGACAATCCAGGCAAGCCTGTATCCGTAGATATCTGGTCTCTTGGCTGCGTCATCTTGGAGATGGCCACCGGCCGCAGACCGTGGGCCAACCTTGACAATGAATGGGCAATCATGTACAACATTGCTCAAGGCAACCCACCTGCGTTGCCGTCGTCGGAACAGCTCAGCGAGCAGGGCATCGACTTTTTGAAGAGGTGTTTTACGCGAGACCCTCGAAACAGGGCAACGGCCATCGAGCTCCTCCAGCATGACTGGATTATTTCGATTCGCAGCCAGGTTGTGGAGGCTGCCACGCCAAGCGACACGAGCGGATCTGCTCAGTCTACGCCCACGGTCTCGAGCAGAGGTATGGGAGGTGAAGGGTTCTACTAATGACTTGTGTTGATGTTGGCAAAATGGGCAAGTTTTGTCTGGGCATTTTTTCTATTTTACTGGTTTATGAACGAGGTATGAGAGAATGGCATCTTTCTTAAGAGTGTATGGAGGTTTTTTGAGAGCCATTTGGCCAAGTTTGCGTGAGCGGTGAGTTCGGAGTTGGCTACTCTGTTCTACGATATGGCATGGCAATGGGCGGTTCGTGGGAGGCACATTACGGTTATGACGGGAAGGGGCCGACAAAGATGAGAAGATATGAGATACCATCGATTTAACGGTACATAATAATTCAGGAATTTGTCTTTTCTTTCTGAATAAATTGGTTGATGCCAGGGAACAACTGTTTTCCACGAGGAGATGGGTCATTATGCATGCAGGTGGGTGATATTTTATCCCTTTAAGTGCAGCAAGATACGCGTACCTCGCCACTTTTAGAAGAGCAAAACAATGCGATTGTAAAACATGGCATTCCCCGATAGTTTTAAATGTAGTCTCACTTCTTGCACATTCTTTTTTTCATCAGAGAACTGTTTTATTCATATCCTTCCTTTGAATACAGCTATCTTCTTTGCATGTTCCTGTATTGGGCTAATTTAAGAGCCAATGCAATCCATCCAATCCATTTGTCTGCATCCTCTAGCTCTAGCTGGTCAAGAAAGCGTTCTTAATACTTTTGCAATCTAACTCGATTCTTGACATCTAGTTTGACTAGGGCTTTTAATTTCCTCTTTTGTTATTGGAGAAATGCCTTAATTGGGTTGTTTTGATTGATCTGTTTTTGTTGCATGATATCGATCTCAAAGATTGCTAATTTGATCTTTGAGGTAATATCAAGGGTATGGATGCCTAGGCTATTGAGGGCTGTGATTGTCTTATTTCTTGCGGCCTTATTGAGCTTTTTAAGGAATTAGTCGTCCAGGATAATACCGGTGGCTTGTAAATAGTGCTCCTAATAGTTAATGACTACTTGGCTTTGAGAGGTGCTGTCCTTCTAGAGGACAATGCGATTGAATTTCGTTGTTATTTTGATATTTATTGGTTCTTAATTTAAGCTGGGGTGGCCTGGCCGATTTTTATTACTAGTTATCACTTTCAAAGTTTTTATCGTACATAAAGTTAAAGGTATAATCGATAGGCCAAATACAAAAAACAAAACAGCTCAGTTTTTGCACAATTCACCGCCAAGATGGCATCTTCCCTGATTTGGAGTGTATTTCCGTGTATAACTAAGAATGTAATGTTGATTCTTTATAATTTCTGATGAAATGATAAGCCACTTGTATTTCTATGTACTACGCTAGCAGGGGTAGCAAAAAGGGTATAGATGCTAAGATATTTTGTATTCTGCCGTGTTTTTTGAATGGGCGCGGCGCGCCCGAACAGAAAATATAATAATAATATACATCCGCCTTGAATATAATTGATATAGTAACCCTTGGGCTTAGCATAGGCTTTATTAAATATCTTATTATTGAGGATAACTATAAATGTAATATTAGAAGAGCTATTGTGATATTAGCCCTTGTTTAATCCATGGGGATATTATTAATAAAGAGACCTTACTATATCCTAATCTCCTGCTGGTATGACCTAGAGGTAGTTTAATGGTTTATGCAATGGCTGCTTGATGCTCTAGGAATGATGTTTAAAGATTTGTTTTGCATGGAAAAGAGGGTATTTTATATCTTTTGTGATTGGCTTGAGGTAAATAGCAAAGTGGAAGATAGTAGAAGAAGTAATCTATACCATAAGATTATAGTATTCCTGTGGATAATGGTATATAATGAGCCTTAATGCAATACCGGCTATTGGTTTTATATTAGCTAAAGTATAATATTAAAGATATTCTATGAGCTTATTGATTTAATGTGTGCTTTGTATACCTAATTTATTTGGTAACTAGAACCAAAGAACTTGAGCTCTTATATTGAGTTGATGTTAGAGTATATGTAATTTAATGGTGTGGTTGGTGTTATTGATGGTATATATATCCTAGCTTTTATCCTAGTCTATTAGCAATGGTGCTTTTGGTTATGCAAAAATGTAATATTATAGAATGTATTTGTAGCTGTTGATTTTGAGGGATGCTTCTTGTATGTGCTTGCAGGGGTAGAGGGGTTGATAAATGATGTTTTATTGATTTGGATTGTAGTGATGAAAAACTTTAAGATTTTATTGGGTTGGTTTTATATTATTAACTTGGGGTTTGGATCTTGTTAGGGAGTAATTATTTTATATCCTTAAATTCTCTATTACCTAAATAACTGGAGAGATATTAGAGGGACTCCTGGCAATGACAAGGAATTGTTTAATTTATAATATACTTACTTGTGTATTATTATTGAGTATGCCTTTGGGTGCTGTAAGTGAAAGTGGAAGATTATTTGCACTAGTGCTCTAGAGTATTCCTTTATTGACTAAATTAAGATTGTATATGCTATAATAGGATTTTATAATTTTGAAATAATAGATGGAAAAGATCTAGGTATGGTATTTGAAGAGGAATAAGTATTGCTTACTGAGGAGGAGCAAGATGTAATGAGGGTAGTAGGGTAATATATAACTTTGATTGTGCCTTTTTACATTGGCTTTGAGATGTAAGACCTGATAGCTAGATGGGTTTGGGAGACTTTGGGTATGTAAAATTATCTTTAATATTATTATTATTATTAGGCTAATAATTAGGGCCTTGTTATAGGGTTTTACTATGTGATGAAGGTGGTAGAGCTCTTGTATATGTAATTAAGAGAGGTATAGTGATTAGGGCATGAATTATTACCTATGGAGTCCTAGTAGATTATCTAATAATAATATTAATATATATAGAGATTGGTGATATTAAAAATAAGGAATAAAAGTGTTATTGTAAGGAGGAAAATAATAGGGCGGTAGTATTGTGAAGTTGTGAGGTTGTGAGATTGTAAGGCTGCTAGGCTGCGAGGTAGGGAAATTTTGGTTAGTTGTTTAGGTATGTGGCTGTAGTTGATGCTGGGGGAAAATTTTTGCTTAGTATTTTATGGTAGTTAAAAAATTTCTTTGTGTAATAAAAAAAAGCTAGGCTATTTGTTTGTATGTATTTCTTATAGTAAAAAATGGCAAATATATTACTTAACTATAGAGAAAATCTGATTTATATAGCTTTACTATAGTTACCCTGTATTAGCTACCTAGGCCCTAACTAGCTACCCGCCATAGCCCCTAATAACCTGCTGCCCGCCTGCAATACTATTGTAGCTAACCCTAATATAATAATAATAGCTAATTGAAATCCTTTCCAAAGCCCTGGTTAACCCAAGCCTATTTTATTGCCTTTGAAGGCAGGGAATTTCAAAGAATTGCATTTATTGGTTTATTAGATAACCAGGCGATAATATGAAGGTATATATTTTCTCTATGGTTTATTATTTCCACTATATAGTTACTAATTGCCTTCTTTAGGTTGTCAGACCCTGGGGCATGCAAAGAGATGCTATGAGTATGATTAAATGGGTTAGGGAAGAGAGACTGTAGTTCCTTAAATGATAAGGAGTTAGTTTTTGCCTTTTTTCTCCTTGTGGAGTAGCTTATGCCTATATTTGGCGGGATTTAGCTAGAGGAATATCTCTTTCCTCCCTATTAAGAGGTAGAGCTAGATTATTGGTGTAGTGTTAATTATATGCTAATAATCTTAAGTTCTAAGTTAGTGGCAAAGGGATTAGGTATTATAGTAATTATTATTTCTTTGGTCTAGAAGGAAGATATAACTTCTTTGTTTTCCTTATTATTATTACTTATATAGGGATTGCCTCTATTAGCTTTAATTTTGTAATAGTACTAAAATAATACTTTATTATTTATATTAATTACCATTTGCCTAGCTGGGATATTAAATAAGAAGATCTTGATCTAGGTATTATAAATAATCTCTTTCCCAACTAAAAGGCTATTTTTAATTATAATTTTAGCTATCCTTGAATATTTCTTAATAAAGCTATTCTTATTTTCCTTACTTAATAATAGCTTTTTGGTCTATTTATTAAATTCTGTCCCCAATATTTCTGCTATCTCTTAGAATACCCTCTAGCCTTCTTATAGTGCCTTGAACTTAGTATGGAATATATCTTTATCCCAATAGTCTTCTAAATACTACTTTTGGAATAGCTTAATATATTAAACTAGAATCTATTTAAGGATTGTAATCTTTAAGCTTTAAAATTGGTTATTATTATGCTGTGAGTCAAGTAAGTAGGCAAGGAAGAAAAGGGTTTGGTTGTCAGACTACTTCCAACCCTATGGATTTAATGTTTTAGGAGACTGGGACCTCTGGGTAGGTATTGCCTTCTTAGACTAGCATGGGGATATTGTTATTGATAATGCTGAGGTTATAGGGTATTAATGTATAGATAAGAGAGTATTAATGGTTATTGATGTAGCCTTGCTGTTACGAAAAAAGAATGATTCTATATGAGGCTACGGGTGGGGTTAATGAAGGTAGTAAGATGGTTGAATGGATAAGGAATAGATTGTTGCTAGGGTTGTGGGACGGTATATAATGAAAGTTATACTAAAATTATGCAGGGGATGTATCTGACCTTGTATTTTGTATTTGAATCCGGCCCCTATTGATTATACCTTAAAGTTGATAGTTTGGTACAAGGGCAATTGCACCAAGAGGTTGAAAAGTTTAACCATTCCATGGAAAACCGTGTTGACCTGTTCCAACAGCAATAGGAACTCAAAATATTGATCTCAGTAAAACATGGCATTATATCATTCTTGTGTTGTATAATTTAGCCAGGAGATGTCATATTTTGTACTCGTAGGTCTCTGCTAACCATGCACTTTGCCTTGAACCTCAATGCAGTGCCGCACTTGGAGGAATAAGCCTGTCCGCCTACCCTAGAGCATAGACATTTCGCGCCTAGTTGATGAACTGGCACCTTGATGTTGGCCTGGCAGGCCGCCTAGTGTCGCGTGTATGTTGCTATGTTTACCTTGAAAAGTTTAATAATACCTGTTGGTTCATGTGGGCTTAGAAGTATTCAACCTGCATGTTCCAAGTAAGAGAAGGATGAAATTCCGATTTTGTCACACTGGCAAGTTGTGGCCGAGATGAACTCACAGTAATACATATCCAAAGATGGAAAAAAGAAAAAGAGAGAGAGAGAGAAATAAATCAAATGATTGTTATTTTTCTTTCGCCAATCAACTTGTCAAATCTGGATGCTAATGGGAACAAAAATTCCATGTCATTGGAAAGGCGATGCGGTACGGCTTGGATGTTGGGTCAGTGCACAAGGAGCGACGTCATATTCAGCCACAGCGGGACGCCACCTGTTGACCTCGGTGCCGCTACTGGGCATGTGAGGACATCATTTGACATGTTGCTCCGGGACAAGCTCACCGACAAAAACGGGACAGGTTTGGGTCACCTTGTGATTATGCGGCCATGTCTTTTCTTTTCTGGCTTGGCTCGGCTTGAGGTTAAGTTGAGAGAGCTCATGACTGCGAAATGCTTGTATTGCGCAATTGAGAAAGGGACTGGGGGGGGGGGGGTTAACCCGAATCATTTGCCTCCCTGTCGAATTCACAAAGTATTAGAGATAAAACACAGTTCTGGAGCATTTCTGTCTTGGAGCTGCCTTTTCCGTCATCAACTGCTGGATTCATCGGCGGCGGCCTCAGCGGGTCTCTCCGTTGACATAAACGGGGCCCTCCCCGATGCGGGGTGGGCTTGATAAGGACCCGCTTGGTGAAGAGAGGGCAAGCACCTAGTAGGTATATAGGCTTGCTGGCGGGGAGCGGATCTTGACGTCCCTCTCGCACCTCTTCTACTTCTTCCTCTTCTCCTTCTTCCCTTGCTGATCTACAAAAAAAAAGAGATAAAAAAAAAAGCAGAGGAATAGAAGTAGGAAAAAGAAGAAGAAGAGGCAAAGGGACATAATCGCGAGGAAAAAAAACAAGATATACAATGGAGACGCCAGAAATCATTTCGTCGAGCGACGCGGCCAAGACGGCGGCCGTGTGCGCCGAGTACGGGCTGACCGAGGCCGAGTTTGGGCAGCTTCGCCAGCGGGCTTCGGCGGCCAAAGCCACGGCGTACTGCCCGTACAGCCGGTTCCACGTCGGGGCGACGCTGCTGGCGGCCGACGGAAGCTTCATCAGCGGCGCAAACGTCGAAAACGCCAGCTACCCCGTGGGGACGTGTGCGGAGCGCGTGGCCCTGGGAACGGCCGTCGTGGCCGGCCACCGCGACTTTAGAGCCCTGGCCGTGGCTACCGACATCTCGCCGCCCGCGAGCCCGTGCGGAATGTGTAGGCAGTTGTAAGTGTTCCCCCCTCCCCATCTCCATCCCACCCCCCTGTCCTCGAGAGAACATGGTGGTGGGGTTGGAGCATGCAATCCCCCCCCCCCGCTTCTAGTTGCTGACTCCAAGGGGTATGATCGTGCAGTATCCGAGAGTTTTGCAAGCTGGATACGCCTGTCATCATGTTTGACAAGAATGAAGATTATATTGTCCTCAGACTTGAAAAAGTTGGTTGTTTCTTTTCGTGCTTCTTACCGTCCCCTTCTAACCTTTTGCTAGTTGCTGCCCATGTCGTTTGGCCCCGATCAGCTTCCAGCTCCCGGAGCACCTGGAGCAATGTAACAGATGTGTTCCATCGGGGTCATCGTACACGTGGTAGAGATGGTGCTGACAACACATGTTTGGCTCGTGCTGGGTAAGATCTTGGTGGCATGGCGGCGCGTTTGGGAGGGTTGCATCCGCTTCAAAGAACGATTAGAGAGTCACGTAGGCGAGAGGGATGGACCATTCTTGGTGTTTTATTTTCATCGTGTAATTTCCTTGTTGGATGGAGAGCACGGCGATCATTGCAGATATGAGTGGTGACAGGCAGGCAGGCCGGAGTTATGAGAAGCCTCCAATAGACGGGCGACACCAGGTCAACCCTGGAAACCAATAGAGGGCGAGGTTTGGTTTAATGGAAAGCGGTTGTCGAAATAGAGGTTGACAAGGAGCAATTAACGTGACTGATGGCCGCCGCATGTTTTGGACTTGGGCTAGAAGCGGGAAGCCGAGCGCGGGATCCATGTACGGGCAACCGAAAGTGAATGTGCCAGAGGCTGCACCATCGTATGGCGTACAAGGTAGCTAGCCTGGGGCTTTAAAGTTTAGGGTCGATGGAAGGGAAGCGGTACAGGATGCGGGGCAGTATGCCCCAAAAACAGCCAAGACAGAACCCTGGACATGGAAAATGGCTGGCAGAGCAGGGCTTTAAAGTGCTACAGGCCCCATGGCGGGATTGTGTATTTGAGACTCGTCACATCGCCTGTGCGAGGACAACCAGACGACATCGTCTGCCAAGCATTGGCCACAGCGCTGTCTTTGGGTCGCTTAGTGGTGTCTGTTGATGTGTCTGAGGGCGCTCCGAGACGCACCCGTCTCACATTTAACCGTTTTTACGCGTCATGACAAGACAAAAAGGCTTGGAACCTCTGCTGTCTTTGGTTGGTCTGCCAAGCGTGAGAGAAGACGAGCTTTGAGCGCCACATATAATGCTTTCTTGGTTTCTCCCTGCACCATGTAAACTAACCAACGCATTGCAACCTCATGTCACATTGGTATCCCCCCCTCTGTTCATTACCTGGAGGGCACTGCCGCAGCGAGAGCTGTGTGTACTCATCAGCGATGAACTGCTACAAAGAGAAAGAGAGAGAGAGAGAGAACAGTCGGCTTTGATGGAAGCAAGTGCGCTGGCGGATATGGAGAATGCAAACGACCGATCAAACTAAAAGTGATGAGCGCAAACCAAGTTACTTGGATGTTTTCGCATCGAGTTACGAGGATTGACGTTGGCTTATGCTTCGCCGGGGTGCTGCTCCACCATAGACGAAACGCAATCACTTCCCCCCCACATGATAAAGTTACGGTGCTGCTCACAAGACATGAGAGGAGCTCAGGCATCATGGCGAGAGCCTCTCTATTCCGAAATGCGCACCAATCGGCGCTGTCCGAGTCGGGCCTTTGGCTTCCATTTACTCATCAAAACAGCTCTGCCAAGAAGCCCAGCCACGGACTGCTGGTCCGCCATGTTGCGCTTGCTGCTTGGCAGGCAAATTTGATCAGCTTGCGACCAAGAAGCGACCTCTTGGCATTTCTTCGCCCGCGGCACAAACGCCTGATATTCTTTTGTGCACCTATCCTAGTTCACCACCTCGCTAGCCAATTCCCCAAAGGGCTCACAGATGCAGCCATCTGAATCCTGGCCGTGGCTTTTACACCACAGGGGAAAACGGCCGACTAGGGAGACCCCTTCTCCTTGGCTACGCCCACGAACCTGGTAACCTGGGGAAGCATGAGCGAGGACGAACCTGCGAGTTGTCACACACAAAGAATAAACCCCAGACAAGAACCAGGAGATCGGCGTATATATTCTGACAGTACCCGCTCCTTAAATTTCTGGATCTCTTTTGGTTTCGCAAAAGAGTATATATAAAGGAACCACAGCCCAGAGAATACTGTACCTTTGGTACTATACTCGAATTTATACCCATTGTTTCTTGCGGGGGTTGTTTGCCCATCATGGCCAAACTACCCAAGATTAGTAAGTTCCCTTTTGCAACCAACGAGACCTCTTCAGTGCTCCCAACCAACACGCCGCGTTTCTTAGCAAACACATACTTTGTGGCCTGCGTGGCCACCGTGGGCGGCATGCTCTTCGGCTTCGACATTTCCTCCATGGCCGCCATCGTCACCACCGAGCAATACATTGATTACTTTGACAACCCGCACGGCGTCAAGCAGGGCGCCATTGGTTCTGCGCTCGCGGCCGGCTCCGTTGTCGGTTCCCTCATTGCCGGCCCCATCTCTGACCGATGGGGCCGTCGTGACAGGTATGTAAAACGGCAGCTGCCAAATGGCGCCGGTGACGACTGCTGACGATGCTCCCACAGCATCATGTTCGCCTGTGTCTGGTGGTTGGTCGGCACTGCAGTGCAGGTCGCCACCAACGGCTTCGGTTCCCTCGTCGCTGGCCGTGTTCTCAATGGCGTAACAGTGGGAATTACGTCATCGCAGGTCCCCGTGTACCTTGCAGAAATTGCCAAGCGAGTTAGTATTGTTTGTCGTGGGGTTTGAAGCTATTTCTGATGTCGTGATAGGAACGTCGTGGACGTATCATCATCATCCAACAGCTCGCCATTGAATGGGGAATCCTCATTATGTCGGTATATGGACTGCAATACGCTGAAAAACTCTCTAACAGGTTTGTAGGTACTTTATCGGTTATGGGTGTGGCTACATCAACGGCTCTGCCTCGTTCCGAACCGCTTGGGGAACCCAGTTCATCCCCTGCGTCTTTCTCATGATTGGCCTTCCCTTCCTCCCTCGGTCTCCTCGTTGGCTTGCAAAGGTTGGCCGTGAGGAGGAGGCCATCCAAACCCTAGCCGACATTCAAGCCAACGGTGACCGCCAGGACGCCCTCGTCATTGCTGAATGGCGTGAAATCACAGATACACTTGCCCAGGAACGAGAAGCCGGCCAGGGATGGAAGAGATTTATCAAGGGAGGAATGTGGAAGAGAACAATGGCTGGACTTTCAGTTCAGGCTTGGCAACAACTGTCCGGTGCCAATGTCATGGTTTGTACGTCTCCCGCTCTCCGAACATTTTGTTACGCCCTTTATTTTGGTGTCGAACCCATGCATGCATTTGGTCTGGAATTTTCTCAACATTGCCCCAAGATATTTACGGGAGCAGGTGAAGTCATTGGATCTTTTTTCATGTCATTACCACAGTGGAAAGAAACGACTTGTCATGTTGACTGCGACCCCCCACCCCAAACTCCCGGCATGTCCATTTTTGGAAACCCGCCCACTTCAACTCCCCTTTATACGCTCTCAGTAGTGTACTCACTAACGCTCATGATACAGACTACATGCCCTACGTATTCCAGATGGCCAATCTTAAGGGCAAGATCAACCTCATTTCCGCCGGCGTCCAGTATGCCCTTTTTATTGTCTTTACAACAGTCATGTTCTTCTTCATTGACAAGACTGGGCGTCGCCCGCTTCTCATCTACGGGGCCATTGGCATGGGCCTATGTCACTTTGTTGTCGGCGGCATGATTATGAGCCATGGAAAGCCAGTTCCCGGCGGCGTCGAAGGCAACGCAAACGTGGTTGTGCAGGTCGAAGGGTCTCCTGCTTACACTGTTATTGCCTTTAGTTATCTCTTGATCATTGTATACGCGCTGACTCTGGCGCCTGTGGCCTGGATCTACGCTGCCGAGGTGTGGTCTACCGGAACCCGTGCCATGGGCATGGGTTTGGCGGCCGAGGCCAACTGGTTGTTCAACTTTGCTCTGGGTATGGCCGAAAACTCGTGACCTGTGTGATACCGAATGCTGACTGTATTGTAGGAATGTTCACACCTCCAGGATTCAAAAATATCCAGGGCAAGATTTTTATCATTTTCGGAGTTTTGTGCATTGGAGCTGCCATCCAAGCCTTCTTCACGTATGTCTTTCCTAGAGTACCATGGAAAGGTAGCGATGGATTTGCTAACATCCGAATAGCTACCCCGAAACCTGCGGCAAGACCATCGAAGAGATTGAGGAATTGTTCCGCGACGGTGCTCTCCCAGCGTGGAAGACCAAGAAGGGAGACAGCAGGCTGGTTGCCGAGATTGCTGCCGTGCAGGAAGCCAAGGACAAGGGAAAGCTGGATTTTCTCGAGAAGGATCACCCAGGCCACACTGCTATTGAGAAGGAGGGTTGACCAAACAACCCGAGAAGAGATATACTTGGTCACTAGGGTTGGCTGCTATATCCCATGATACCCTGTTAAACTCTTTGAGTATAGCATAATATTTACTTGCAGGCAGTTGCCTATACCCGTATTCAAGCAATAAAAATTATTGTCCGTCTCTCAGACCATGTCACCATTGTTTCACTACTAAAACATTTTCAATAAGACTTTCGGAAGATGGTTGAAATGCCAATTCCGGCCATGTCGTTTTAGAACATGAATGGTTGTCGGCGATACAACTAAACCTTGGTTATATAATATGCGGGCCTAGTAAGATAGAAGCGAAAACTCTTTTCTAAAATGGTGATCAACTAACGATGGTCGTATTGGCAACATGTAAAAATACGACACAACATGGATGCTAATGCAAACCCCCGCGTTTCGTTGCGTGCGATGCCGGCAAACGTGCCATGGCATGAAAGCGGCCGTTGTGGTTTTAGGGTTTGGATTTTAGGCTGAAAACAAGACCGAAACAGCCATGGACAAAGCTGACGGGTTATATCTTGGGAGGCAGCCAGCGCGCAGAGGAGCGCATCGGGGGCGTGGTTGGCCATATCACCAATGCTAAGGCGTGGCTGAGCGCAACGTTGCGCGTAGCAAAGACCTGGATGGGCTTTCCATCGAGCAAACAGAACAGTGAGCGAACCTAAAAAAGAGGATGGAATTTGAGCCAATTAATCCCACCAGATAAACGCCGTGCCCCCCCAGCCCAACAAGACTGGTGTTCCTTGAAAGAAAGAAAAAGTAGTTACATAGCTGCCTAACCTTGCGCACTAACTCTGGCCGGGCTATCCCGGCCTGTTTCTCGTGGTGGAGATGGTTCGCCGTCTGCCCGCCGCCGTAACGACCGGTGGCGCAGCTAATCTTTAATCGCTGCTTCCTAGACGGCGATCCAATCTTGTTGAAGAAAAAAAAAAGAAACAAGGAAAGAAAGAGGCTTTGGTTATACTTCGTACTGTGTCTGCAAGAAACGCCCTGCACGCGCGTACGGAGGAGGAGGTTTCTTCTGCGACTACCTATGTATACACAATTCTCTCCAGCCACGCCACTCCGGGCCTGGGGGATGCCGGTTTCAACTATATCACGGGCCCGACGATTTTCATGGCCAGTTCTTGATGGAGCGCACGGCCGGGCAGCAATTCATGTTAGTTTCCAGCCATCGATTTTTTTGTTCGCACCCGCTCCCTGTTGGTTCAATCGCCAAGGATAATTTCAACCGGCTTCAGCTCAGTCCGGACATGTTGCATCGCGAAACCTGGGCAAAATGTTTTGGCAGTTTCGACTGTACCCGAGCATGTGCATGTTTCAAGCAAGCGTTCCTTGTCCTCCTCTTTGCTCATCGTCGTGACCGATACCGTGTGGCTAGTTGTCTGCACGGGCGCCTGCGTTGCCCATCCGTGACACTAGAATCTCTGTCCATCGGCCAAACCAAGCGCCCCCGTCTGAACACTGGTTTTGGGACAGTTTGCAAGACACTGCTTAGTCGGAGGATATTTGGTCATAGTTTCTCTGGTGAAACGGCACCGCGGATGGGCTTTGCACACTTGAACCCGGATATCCATCTCTAGCGGCTTGGAGTTGCCTTCCCTTCGGAGGTTATCCTGGAGGTTGAAACTCATTGCCGGTTTCGCGAATAAGTTTTCTGTCCGGCGCCTTGAGTTGACAGAATGAGCGGGGAAACGCTCCCGTGTTTTGGGAGGAGGGGGGGAGGGTTTGGCGGGGTTGCAATGTTTGAGCTACGAATTGCGTGATCTGTTTCTTGTGAACTCTTTTTTTCTTCTCCAACATACTAATCTACAAGTTATCGATTACGTAGCATCCGGGCCGTCGATCCCCAACACCTGCGCATGCCGAATCGGGACGATATATCCAGAATACGACCTTGCACGCTGTCATTTTCTGCTTGACCGCAAATTCACCCGAAGCCTACACTTGATGATGCGAAGAAACGCTGACAAATGGGATGGGATTACCAAACCAAACCGAACCCCTAAATATTTTGGTGAGATGACGTTTAGGCTTCTCGGTTAGCATGCTCCGAAAGTAAAATTCGTTTGCAAGACTGGGGGGAAGGGTATTTTGACCGCCATCTTGCCCTGGAATCGCGGCGCCTGGCGAAAACTCAAAATGAATAATTAATCATGGCGCGCGCATCACGGCGGCTTTGTTTTCTTTCAGTGGGATGATTGGCTGTTATTTATTGTTATTGGGCTATAGTCAATGTGCTTGGGTGGCTAGTTTTCCGACCGTTGCAGGAGGCGCATTGGTGGGAGATTGGACGTGGGCGCGTGATTTGTGCGAATAATAGAGACGGACCGCTGTGTTGCTGCTGCTACCCGCTGTTGTCTTTTTGAAATGCTGTCCACGCATATGAAACCAGGGTAGGATTGAAGGGGTGGGTGGGAAAACATCGATAATGCCTCACAGGCTGTTGCCTTTGCTGGGATGGCGAGACAAGGGAAAAGCGGCATGCATGACCTTGGCAGCAGCTATGCAACAGCGCAGTGTGTGATGGCAGAGATGCCGGGACGAGCGGGATCTGAGGGAACGGAAATTTATTCAGCGGGGGGGATCTGGCAAACTACGTCAATGGCTGGCGAGATGAGATGTGTGCACAGGGCGCATGGGTGGTTGGGCGCTGTGAGGAGAACGGCTCGTGTTGATGTGCTGAGGGTTGCTTTTTGTTATGCAAGGAGGATCCGGTGTGGACGCTGGCGCAACGCAATACGAAGACCGACCTGTAACAAAAAATAAGATAAAAGTTGTTTGCGACCACGGCGAGCAAGCAACGATGGTGCCCAATGGCCTGGGCCGATGCCTGCTAGTGAGCTGTTCGGTGCGGCCCTTGGCCCAGCGAGCCGGTTGCGACCTAGAAACGGGCTGAAAGGGTGGCTTCGCCAAATTCCCGGGGGAAGCTCGAAAGGTGAGATCACACGTACTATGCGGCGGACGGAGGAGCAGGGGTGTCGGGAATCTAGAATGTACCGCGTGCGTGGTCAGACTTGGCTTTGCGGTTGGATTATTCCCAGTCCCCGCCTGATATATCCGGGGTGGTGGTGGTTGCCGTTGATCAGGGCAACGAGGTTGCTCGCATAAAGGAGAGAGAGGGGGGAGGGAAAGGATGATTACAGCGAGAGGACGTGCTGATACATGGTCAGCTACGGGATGCCCAGGATGTAGTAGATGCTGACAATGCAGGAACAAAAGAGACAGGACGCCGATTACGAGACAAACACAGTGCAGGCGAGCTAGTGGAGGCGGCGTGTTTTGGAGCGTGTGAGATTGCCATCCGTGGTTGGCCCAGTTGACTGAGAAAGGGGACGGAAGTGCGGGTACAAGGTTAGTCACTAAGGGATTGACGACTAGGGGAGGGACCCTTTGAGTCCCCGGCGCTCCTCATTAGTGGCAGAGGGGGGACCCTATGGGACCCGATGGGACCTGATGGGCCCTGGAGACGGGACGGGCGCTCCGGGGATTGGGCATTTGCTGGGCATTGCCACTGAGGAGGGACCCTTCCAGGGGAACCAAGGGAACCAAGGGAACCAAGGGAACCAAGGGAACCAAGGGACCCAAGGGACCCGGGAGCGTGGGCCCGAGAGAATTCAGGGGAGTCCCCTGGATGCCGGGTCGCGAGAGTCATTGGGAGGCTTGGGGGGCGTCAACAGCCGACCGTTCCCCACGAGGTGCGGCGAGTGCGTCTCTGCTCGCAGCGCGCGTCGTGCCCGTACCTGAACAGAAACTCCGCTTGCTGATCCGTCGGGCGTTGCTTGGTGCGATGGGGTCAAAGAACCCGCTAGCTAACTAAGCCGCCACTGGTGAGAGGCACCAGGAACGGGTGTTTTGATGGCTTGGACGAGCTGAATCGGGACGAAGCCGCCCGAGTAAGCACAGGCGGGTGGATGAAAAGGAAAGAAGAAGGAGAGGCGTGGTGGTAAAACGGTTAAGCGGGCGTGCCACGGCCTAAATCACAGTCACGGCCAAACGTTGCCACGAGTGCCACGAGTGACACGGAATGCGACAGGTTTCTGCCGAGTGTGAGTGTGTCTCAAGACGAGGGGGGACAATTCATCCATCTTTTGCCGGGCCCATGAATCTGCCCCTCCGCCCGCCCACCCGGCCGGCCGCCATGTCCTCCGCATAGGCATCAAGCATTGCACACTGCTCGGTAGCTAGGAGACGGTCCAAGGATGGAGCTGCGAGCTCCCCGTCACACAGAGGCTCTGGTATAGACTGGGCCGGCGGTTGCCTCCCGCCTGCTCCAAGGGACCGACCGGCGTCACCGCCGCCCACCACCCGCGCCAAACCCGCTACGGGGAGCATCGTATTACCGCCTGGAGGGTGCGGTAGGCGCCTGAGAGGCTCCTACGAACCACGTCCCCTACAATCAATACAGTGCACCGACTGGGCGTTCTGGAGTCGCATTCCGCCGGGGGAGGGGACGTGCGCCCTCCACTGGCCAGCGTCGGCCCCCCTCCCCGTTGTCACCTGTCTGGCGTCACTCGTCACTTTCAACACTGGCACACGCGCCCTGGCGTTGGCGCTCACGATTCAGACACTCCCTCTTCCTTCTCTCGACGCCTCACGACAATTCCCTCCTTTTTTCCTTTTTCCTCTTTTTATGCCATCCCCTCCTCCCGCTTTTGTCTTCATATCCCTTGCCCTTTCCCTTCTCCTCAATCCGCTCCTCCATCCCATCCCATCCCTCGCCTGCTTCCCCACCTCGCATCTGAACACTGCGAGCACCGACGCACCACACCAGCACCACCAAGCACCAGCGCCGCCGCCCTTGCAATTCCTCTGCTCGGTTCGCTTCACCGCCAGCCTCGGTTACTGGTCCTCGCTCTCCCATCAATCAATCTCTCACTTCCGTCTACTCTTGCGAAGCCTAGCTTCCTCTTCTCCACCCCCGCCTTTGCACGACGGCTTTCCATCCCAACCTTCGACTTTTTTTTCTATTGACGAGTGAGACGAGGCATTTCACGATTTCTGCCGCACCTTTCTTTTTTTTGCGCCACCTCGCCAGCTTATCAAAGTCGCCAATCCGCCATCATCGAAAACCTCCCACTTCCCAGGGAGCTTCTCTCCACGCTACGCCCGGCACCTCACCTCGCATTCACCCGTCACCCACCGCTTGTCCATCGTCACCGCTACCTGGATTTCGCTCGACTCTTGTTCCGGGGCTCAATCAGTTTCAATTCCTTCTCCCAACACATGTCACCCTAGACGTTCTATCGATCAGCGGGCGGCCTGACGATCTATCCCACCGTCTATCCCACCATGGAGCCCGTTCCCGAGACTGAGCGCCTGGAGGAGTTCCGCCGCTCCCCAGTGCTTGGAGTGCCCGCCGTGCCGGCTCTGCGCATTCACAACCCAAACACCATGTCCGCCTTCGATCTCGACGTCCTCCGCAAGCCTCCCGCCGCTCTGAGGCGAAGCACCGACCCCAACCCGACGTCGCCTGCGTCGCCGGCCTCTCCCTCTTGGCCCTCCTCCACCTTCATTCCATACCGGCCACGAAACGCCTCCCCGCTCTCCGGCACCCACACAAGATCCCGCTCCACTAACAGCCTCGCTCCGACCATGTCCCGCACTCAGTCCATGCCCGGCGTCAACGGCTCTGGCCACATTCTCTTTTCGCCACAGCAGCGCCGCCCCGCCAGTCCCTCGGGCTCCCCAAGCCGCGTGCGTGCCCCCCGGAAGTCCGTGGACGAGTCATTCCCTCCTACCTCGCCCATTCGAGCTTCGGTTCTCGAGCCCGAGCGGCGGCATGGCGAGAGACGGAGCAGCTCGCCAATCCTCGGCGTTTCAACCAGCACTCCTGCAAGGCTGCGACGTCCATCGTCTCCCCTTCGGGCTGTTACCCATTCTAGCACCGGCTCTATTTCGACTTACCCTTCACCCCCATCATCATCCATTTCTGCAACATCCCCGTTCCGGAGCTATGAGGCGCTCCCCAGCAACTTTGGAACCGCCTTCTCCTCCGTCCCATCAACACCCACTTCTACGAGATCTCGCAGCCCCAGCATTTCCAGCTTGGAGACCATTCCAGACACTCCTGATGCGGAAGAGGCGGCGCTGGAGGCGGAGCGCATTGCCAAGCTCAAGGCTGCGGCGGAGGCGGTTGAGGGCGGGGACTCGTCCGAGCCCAAGGGCCGGAGCAGCTTGGACATCACCCGCGGCCGAACGATGGGTTTTGGCGCTCGAGACAAGCGAAAGCGGTGGAGCGTCTGTGGAGCGGAGCGGAGAGGCGATCTTGATCTCGAGACGATTTGGGAGGATTAAGTGAGGGAGACGAACTGAGACATGTTTTGGAGCCTCAAGGGTTGAATCTCCCCCCACAAGAGATTCGTACGGAGCACGACGGCACGGGCATGGGATTGTTTATTACGGATGCATTCTGGGCGGCAGGCTGTTCATGAATTTCGGCATATGCATATATGGTTTTTTAGTTGGCCATGGGCCACGGCGGCGTTGGCGTGAAGGCCCTGTTTTGATACCCTCTCCTGCACATCTGCATTGATGCAACGCATCCACCCCGATTGAATTGATGGTGGACACTGTACTTTAAAGGCGAATCAGAGACGAGACACTCACTCCCTTAGGGCAATTGCATCACACATACACGGCGCTATCTGCATCTTTTCTGCATTTCTCTGCAAGCACCCATGCACTCCCTGTCCCCTCTGTGAATTCTGCGAATCGGAAGCGTGACCTGGTTTTAGCATCAAGACAAGTCAGATGATATCTCGCATCGCGCCTCGGCCTGCCCCATTTCGGTTCCCTCTTGTCCCCTCTGTTTTGCCGCCCTTGTCACCCGGCATCTACCCGTGTGCGTCGTGCAGGAGAGCTGCTCCCTTCCAATTGATGTGCCCCACAGCGACATGTCCTTGAGCGAGCCCCTTTGGCTACATGCAGCTTTTACACCTACAGTTGGGACGCAAAAGATCTGCTCACTTCATGACTCTATACCAAAGCTAATAGTAGGGTAAAATAAATAAACAAAAATAATGATAAAAATAAAATAATTAGCCTTATATTATACTGATTATTTTTAGATTTTATGTAAACTTTCTAAATATTAGTATGGTATAATCATGGACTGAGGGGAGTGTTTGCGCCCCACTTCCCAATGTATGCGATTCCCAGAAACCCATCTCTCCCTCGTAGAAATCAACCCTTACGAGGAGTAAATATCGATCGCTGATCATCGCATTTGCTCCCTCTCGAGCTTCCCTGGAACCACGATGAAGTCGGTATATAACATGGCATTGTTCGTTCTCGATATGGCTTCTCATCATCACAATCAACAGCATCTTCACCTCCATCGCCTTCTCATCATCTTCCACAACTGCCTTCTTCTTCCGGGCCAAACAATCTTCTATTCACTTCCCTACTTGATAATACATTATCCACCTCAAGATGCTTTTGCCGACTCTCATTGGCGCTTCTGCGCTTTTCTCCGCGGTAGTTGAAGCCGCTCCCCAGCCCAACAACCAGGTATGCATGCATCATCCATTTCTCTTACATATATATATATAGGATCTATCTAACAATATTAAAGGCCGGCTCTAGACCAGTTCTGAGGGGTTTCAGACCCGTTTTCGGCCGCGCTCTCAACCGCACGAGCTACCAGCCCATCTTCAGCAACTCATCCAACTCGTCTGCAACCTTCCACCCCCAGACCCAGACGGTTGCCGCTCTCTGGGACAACGATGCTTCTTCATCCCCAACCGAGTGCCCCAGTGTCAGCGTCCTCGTCTCAACCACCACTGTCGACGTCACCGTCTATGTGACTGCCACGTCCAACCTGTCCTACACTGTGCCCCCCAACCAGCGCGCGGGATCCGGGCCTTACACCAAGCTTGCTCCACTCGCCTCGAATGCCTCGACCGACTGTGACACCAAGACCACGCCCCTCAGCGGGAAATACAAGCCCGCCACAGTTGTCGAGCACCGAGTCGTTGAGACACCTTGCACTAGCGAGGCTGCCCTGTTCCTCGCCGCCAACGGCACAATCACTCGCTCCTTTGCTACGCCTGCCACTCGCGTGCAGACTCCTAGCCATGCTGCTGAGACGCCTTGTACAGACAAGCTCTACTTGCCAGCCAACAAGACATTGGCTTCTGCTCACACTCCTGGCTTCAGGTTCCGGTCAGCGACGAAGAGCGCTCATCCCGCCTACACCACCCCTTGCAATGAGACTTTTACTTCCAACAAGCCCTCGGCTGTGTATACTCCTCTTGCTGGAAACTTGACTACTCCTCACGCCAAGGTCGCTTCTGTTACAACACCCTGCAGCAATGGCACCATTTCCTCCACGCCCACTGGCCGCTCCGCTACCATCTACACCCCTCTTTCCGCCAATGCTACGACTCCTCAATTCAAGGTGATTGCCTCAGCCTCTTCAACCCCGGTTGTCTACACCCCTGTCGCCTACGCTCCCGCTGCCTACAGTCGCCCTGTAGTCAATGCTACTACTCCTCGTGTCAAGGTTGCTGTCTCTTCGACACCTGTTGGCTATGCTCCCGCTGCCTATAGCCTTCCCGCCGTCAATGCCACCGCTCCTCACAACCGGGTCGTTGCCTCTGCCTCCTCGACGCCCATTGGCTACGCTCCCGTTGCATACAACACTCCTGTGGCCAACTTCACCACCCCTCACGCCAGAGTTGCTACTTTTACTTCCGCGACACCCACCGCCAAGTCGTCGATGGTCTACGAGCTTCCTGTTGTCGGCGTCACAACTCCCCGCGGCAAGGTCATTGCCCCCGCCCCTTCTACTTTCTCAACCCTGAAGGCTTCGTCGACATCGTCTGCTAGCTCATACGCCGTGCCCACTCTTCTATCCGGCAACAAGGCCAATGTCCCAGCCTACTCGGCTCCTGCTTCAAGGACCTTCAGCGTGACTCCTTTCCTCTCCGCCACTGGAACTTCTACCAGCACAGCCGCGTCGGAGACTGATCTCATCGACGCCTTCATTGCCCCCGTCTACTCGGCTGCTTTGAACTACACCCGCTCCTACGTCCCTGCTCCCAAGTCCATCATCGACGAGGAAACAGTTGAAGATGGTGCTCCCCGCCGCACCGCTGCCTACTGCGGCGTCCGCAGCAGGCCCACCGGCACCTACCTCCTGGCCGAGTACGTCCGAGAACGTCCCGGCGTGGCTGTTTCTCTTGAGGGCTGCTACCAGTTCTGCAACGTAAGTCTATATCCAGCCTGATTGGCACTTGACCAAAACACCAACTGACTTTATTTTCCAGAGCACCCGCGGATGCCAGGCCTACCGCTACTCCACCGAGTCCGATGGGTCCCACTGCTACCTCTACGCCATGCCCATCTCGCGATCCGTCAACGAGATCGACAGCGCGCAGTCCTCTGTCTGGTATGATCTGACCTGCGGCTCGCCCCGCGCTGAGGCTTGGCGCTCGGACAGCACCAGCACCGACGGTGGTCTCATCGACATTGAGATCCACATCTAGACTGCCATGGTCGGACACTATCATATCCTGCATGTCTAGTTTGTACAGTTGTATCATCAGAAAAAAAGGGCGCGGTTTGATTTCGAGGAGACGGAAAATATAATTGTTAATGCGGCGGCGGCAGCGGCGAAAATGGTGAGGGTTTTGGGGCGTTTTTTATACGGGAGCCATGTATACAGCGGGGGAGCAAATATCCCAGTCCATGATTTTCTACTATAATAGTACTTGGAAAATTCTAATCTAAAATCTAAAAAGAATTACTATAATACATAAGTCTGATTGTTTTATCCCAATTTACACATGTCGAGTTTTGGTATGAAATCACGAACTGAGCGGGATTTTTCCGTCCCGGCTGTACGTGTGTAGTATTACGGGTACTAGAGAGGATGAGTTAATACGTAGTGGGTTGATATTGTCGCAGAAACATTTCTTTTCGTCATCGTTGCATGTGCCGGGGAGGCCTCGGACGTATTTGTTTGAATGTCAACATTGCATGTGAAATCAAATTCATGGTGCTATCAAAGTGCACCATGGTAATAGTTCGCGCACTTTCTAGTTCCTCGAGACCTCATGCTTGTAGGATTAAAGCTCATCAACTTGCGTCAACCTCATTTCTCTCTGGCCTTCGGATGTAGAGCACCAGCCCCTCCCCCAAACCAAATACATACGGTCCCCATCCAAATTCAGTTGCACACCACTTTTGCCTTGAACAACATTCTGGATTTTTCGTAGTTGTGGCCATCAGCGTTACCGCATTTGAGCAGAAATGGCGTGACGAACATTTCAACCACGCTTTTCTTTGAAAGTGGACGATTGTATGACACAGCTTCCATGCGAGTTGGTTGGTATGAGGGCAGCTGCCCTTCTCGTTGGCAGCTAAGACCCCACTGAACAGTGAAGTTGGCCAGAGAGGTTGTGATTATGAGATCAAGCTCCATTGCGCACTTGAAGATGGCTTTCAACTCTTCTCGTACTCGCGTTTCGAATTCATCGCGATTGGCTTTGTCAACCACTACAAAGCTGCGCAGCTCGTTTATTTCGTCTCTGATGAGCCGGCTCACCATCTGGCTGTCGCAATCTGCCATTTGGTGGAGGAGGGATGAGCCCTGGGCACACCACTTGGTGGCTTGTCGCAAGGGATTCGCGTCCACGTCAGAGACTGGAACCTTGATTACTTGTACTGCCGAAATTAGCCTCCATCTAGTGAAAGAACGGTTAGTACTGGACTCACGCATCAGGTTATTTCGGAAGGTTTTGAAGGCCCCAATGGCATGTCCTTTCCAAACAAGCCCTTTGATGCTGAATGTGTTCTGGATGATTGAATGCCACAGATAACCTTGTAGGCATAAATATTGAAGATGCTCATCCCGTAGAAAATGAATCCATTCAATTGCGACTGATTTGAATCGGTCCCGCGCAGCTGTGCTCGCGGGTTCCCTCAGAGCCTGCTTGGATAGGAAATGGGCCAGAGTGCGAATGTTGTACTCCAGCTGCATCCACTGACTGCGAATGGTATCATCCGCTATCTTTTCAGGGTTTGCCAAACTTCCGCCCTCGGCAATGCGTTTCTGGGCATCTCGTTCCTGGAGTGTCTTTTTCAAGCTTTCAGTCTTCTCCTGCAGCTGTGCTTGCAAATCCTTGTACCGGTCGGCCAATTCCGAATAATCCTGCTCCAAAGTCTTTTTTTGGAGGACAAGGTCTTGAACTTGCCTCTTCAATCCATGCGACTTTCGGTTGTCTTTTTTGTTGACGGCCTTGGTGACGGTGCGATGGACCTGAGCACAAAGCTGGTTCGCCTGCTCCCTAGACGCAGCCTTGTTCTCTTCGTTTTGCAGTATGAGTCTGTCAGAAGCCTCCCCAATTTGAATACATTGTGCTTCTAAAGCTCTGCATAAGTAGGCCACATCGCTATCTTCTACTTTGCAGTCTTGAAGCAAGGTCTGAGTCTCGCATGGCTGTTGGACGTTTTCTGCTTCAGGCACCTGGTTCTCAACAGGAGGTGCGCCGCCTAGAATCATTCTGGCCGGTAAAAACGACATCAACTTGGAAATAACAGAAATTTAGTACATGAAATCAAGAAGGCAAAAGCAATCCTACGTACCGGCATGTCTGGAATCGTGGGGAGCACTGAGATCCTGTGCTGTACTAGACAGAGTTCAATAGATGTTTGGGATGCAATTTGAAATACGCTGTGCTCAGGCGGGAGGAAGAGGAGGGGGCCGTTGCGTGAGTAACCAAACAAACAACTCTAGCCCCGAGAGCGATTCACACACCATCAGTTGCTGTGAATTTTAGAGGCCTCCAAGGAGCAAACCATCTCTAAGTTTGTCTTGTTTTCGTGTCACCTTGAGCTTTGCAGGCTATGAGCAGGAACTTCCAGCACTCAAAAGCCCGACACCCTTCTTTCTCCTCGCTCTTTCTTCTTTTCTACAACAACTTTGAGAAATGGTGGTTGGCAACTAAAAAGACCTTGATCGCCGAGCCCCTGACTCTGAAAAGCCTCAGTCTGAACGAAAACCCTCCAGTCCCATGTCAAAATGCCGGCAACATCACAGGATGCCATCGTGATCGGCATCGACTTTGGCACTACGTGAGGCCCTCATTATCTTGAAATTTCCCCCATCACTAATGCCAGGCAGATTCTCTGGTGTCTCTTGGGCATTTTCGGGAGATCCCGACGCTGTCGAAGTTATTACCAGTTGGCAAGCCGAATCTCGTTATTGCTCAGACTTGGAGAAGGTCCCCTCTCGGATTCACTTCGACCCTTCACCAGATGATGAGATTACATGGGGTTATTCTGTCCCGCCCGGGAGCAACCCTCTGCGATGGTTCAAGCTGCTTCTTCTCGACAAAAAGGATGTCCCAGCCGACATCGCTTCATCTGCGCCCCTGCGAGAAGCTCGCCGTCTGAAGGACGCGATGGGCAAAGATCCGACTGAGATTATTGGTGCGTATCTACAGAGCTTATGGAATCACTCCATCGAGGTCATCAAGCGATCTGTCGGGGCCGCACTGCTCGAATCCTTCGTTTTCCATGTGGTAGTTACCTTGCCCGCAATCTGGCCGCCTTACGCACAACGAAGAATGAAGATGGCTGTTGAGCTCGCCGGTATTCTGAGTGAGCGTCCTTGCGGCAAAACTACACTGAGATTTATTTCAGAGCCTGAAGCGGCCGCGCTTGCGACCATCAGAGACCTTTCCAAAAGGCCGACGACCAAAGTCAGTCCTGCTTTCGACATTGGCCTTTTTTGGGTGCTGACATGCTTTGCTAGGCGGGGGATACTCTGGTTGTGTGCGATGCGGGAGGGGGGACCGTTGTAAGTGCTCTCTAATGGAAGATGGTTGTGGAAGTAAACTGACCTTCTCAAAGGACTTGATCAGCTACATTGTGGAATCCACTGATCCATTTGTAGTCAAGGAGTGTGTCAATGGTGAAGGTGCGTCCATCAAGCAGTTCTTCTTGTCGTGTTACTGAATGAAAGCAGGCGGCTTGTGCGGCGGCGTCTTCCTCGATGAAGCCTTCATCAAACTTCTTCAGCAAAAAGTCCCAGGTGTCTGGGACAAACTCCATGCCTGCGATAAACACAAATTCTTGAACAATAATTGGGAACATGCAATCAAGCCCCAGTTTGAGAACGGGAGAAGGACGTGGCTAGTCGAGCTTCCCGTCCAAGATGCCGATCATTCAGCCTGTTTCAAACAACAAATGACGCTGGAACTGACTTCGTGAGTTATAGCACAGTAACAATAACGTCAACGCAAGAAACCATCTAACTGCGTGCACAGGAAAGACATTTTGTCGGCTTTCTCCCCAATTGTTGAACAGATCAAGACTTTGGTCAATAATCAAGTGAGCCGGGTGTTTGAGACGCACTCAGTATCCCCGAAGGTAGGCAACATCGATTTCCTAAATATCCCAACACGTAGCCTAATGGAATATCACAGTACATTGTGCTTGTGGGCGGGTTCGGACGCAATGCTTTTCTCTACAATCAGCTTCAAAAAGCATTCAACTCAACCATTCTCCAAAGCCGCGGAAGCAAGCCGTGAGTGTTTCTTTCATAGCCCATCAGTCTTCATGCATGCCGCTAAACCTCGGCCCAGTTGGACCGCGATTTGCCGCGGGGCTGTATTCTACGGCCTCAGTCTAAGAAACATCCCGACTAGTCTGCAAGTCAAAGTCGATGCAAGAATTGCGCGGATGAGCTATGGAGTCGTATACAGTACCACGTGGAAGGATGGCAAGTTCCTCGAATGCGACAAGTTCTGGGATGAAATGGAGCAAGAGTATGGGGCCAAAAACCAGATAAAGTGGTTCTTGAAAAAGGTATTGTGAACTATACACAGCAGAAAGCGCGTCACACTAACTAACGTGATAGGGCGATCAAATTGATCAGGCAGAACCGATCCGCCACAGTTATTATTGTCTCTACGAAAAATCCACAAAGAATGTCACTGACAACATATACTGCTCATCGGCCTGGCCTCCTCCGTCTAGATACGATCCATCAGCTGTGCAGCAGCTCTGCACGATATCCTGGAATAAAAGGTTCAAACGGGCGTCGCTACCAACATGGACCAACAAGATTGGCAAAATCTACCGCAAGCTTTCGTTTGACATCGAAATGTCCACCGAAGGCGGTTATTTGGACTTCACAGTTCTCTACAAAGGGAAGAGAGTCGGAGGAGAAGGGGTGGAGGTGGATTTTCAGTGAGCCTCAGGTCTTTGCAAACCAGCAAAAGGTGAGAGAATCACAGCTTGAGTGATGGTTCTGGATTGAGGCCTGCGGTGGTTATTCGGAACAGGCTTCGACTTCCTCTTTGTTCCTTTTTTTTTTTCGCTATGACTTCCCTTCGCTGGGGACTTCATCTCGCTTTACAGATACGCCCAAGGATTCAATTGGGGTGCACAGACTTGGGCTGGTTGAGGGGGTCGGGATTTGAAACAGAAGACAGACACGATGGATTGATGCGAGCGAAGTAAGGGAACGGCAAACGGGATATGTAAAAGTACCAGACAGGTAAAGGCAATTCCAAGGGCTTTAGCGCCAACAGCTCCTCGGCAAAGCAAAACGGCTTGCCCAAAGCTCAGCGGTGAGTGTGCGCTTTAACAACAACAGACTCCCCAGTGAAATGGGCAATCCCGACCAAATGCGGCATCTGCAGCAGCACAACCAACAGCATTTTGCTTGGGCGGCTCCAAGTGCAATCACAGCTCAACACGTCTAGGATTCCCGCCTCCATCCTTCCCGCCACCCGAGCTTAGTTGAGTGGGCGGCTGAATACCCTTGGCCCACTTGAAACGTCACTTATGGTTAAAATCACACGAGCCAATGAGGGGCAGACTGTGCCACAGAACGCAGCTGCCCTCGGATCGCGCCGATGACGCCGTTTCTGCGAGCGCGACGAACCCAAACAATGCTCGGGGAAGTCATATCGTGTATATACTCTACAGGTTTCCTGCTTTATCACCATCTAGTCAACCACGCTCTTGACCACGGCCACAGTGCCCCCCACACCTCACAACGCCCAGACACTCAGCCAAAATCCTCTGGCGGTGACGAGCCGAGTGCAGCTGCAGTTGAGACGAGGCCAAACCATCACAGACAAATCCCGAATCATGGACCAACAGCATATTCCTCTTTTCCCCGTGACTTTTGCGGTTTACAGCATGCTCGAACCGCCCTGTTGATGTAGGGCCGTCCAATCATCTCCATCACCGCCCCACCCTAAGCGCCGGGCTGACTTAGAGCGGCGTAGTCGAGGCTGTTGGTCCGGTATCTTGGAGCACCTTGCAGTTTTAAAACGCCGGTCGACTAAAATTAGCTCCGGCGTGCAGGCCTAGCTGCTGCTTCCGAGCTGTTGGTCCCTCGCGATGCGGCTGGAGCACTGAGACCCGGGTCGCCAGCCCTCTGGGTCATGGCAAACAAATATCGCGGGCATTCCCCAGGCTCAGACGTTCGGCAAGCCTTTCGCGCTCATCCAACGCAATGTCTCTGTGGGATCTATTGAAGCCGTTTGGCTCGAAGCGGCGGGATACCGTTCCCGGGTCAAACAAGAACACCAATGCTTCTTCTCACCACAGAGGTAATACCGAACCAGGCGGCGGCTGGATCCCGCTTGCGCTCGAAACTCCCATTCTCTTTTGCTTCATGGCTCTCTCTCTTCTTCTTTTCGCGACTATCGAGACTCTCGCCCAAAGGAGTCAAGCCCAGAACGGCCTTGCTCTATCCCCATCATACGACGAAATCCCCCAGTACGCCATGATCATCTACCTCTACGGACCCAACGTTGTCGGTGTCTTGTACAGCTTGATATGGAATTGGATCGACTTGGATATCAAGAGAATGCAGCCATGGTTCGAACTCTCCAAACCATCAGGTGCGGCTGCCAAGGATTCAATCCTTCTTGATTACCCATCCGATTTCATCGCCGCAGCACCAATTCGAGCTGCGAAACGAAAGTAGGTTTCTATACATAACTCTTAAGGTTTTTTTTTTCTAACATAAAAAGACACTGGGCTGTTTTTCTATCTGGAACTACTCTGGTGCTCATCTTCTGGGTCTTGACGCCCCTTCAGACCGCATTGCTGGGAGTAACTGTAACAGCACGAACACAATCAGTCAAGATAACCGCAAGGTCACATCTTCTACCCATCGACGAGCAAAACTTGAAATCGCGAATTTTTGTCGAATCATTCGCAATCGGGGCGACGAATCAATCATACCCGGCCTTCACGACACCTAACTATGCGTTAATGCCATTCTACATCGACCAAGATGCGGTTCTACCTGGTGCAGATACGAATTGGACCGCTGAGACAACAAGGATGTGGGCCGACTTCGACTGCTCTCCAATAGAGTACAATATTACAAATTCTACATGGGGGGAATCGGGGCTATTGACCTCTGAGTATACATTCTATGGGCAAAATGGCTGCAACTTTACCGACATTTTCCAAGGTGCTGGTCCAGACTTTCATCGCATGCCAGGTCTCGGTGACCCCACTGACGACCTCACCATACGTTATGAGCCATGTTCGACAAACACCAACACTTCCTATGCCGCCATCATCTTCTGGGCCAAGGATATCAAAGCTGAGGCCGATAGAAATGACAAAGATTGGATCATGAACGTCACGGCGATCCAGTGCAAATTGTCTTACTACAAGCAACGAGTCATGGCCACAGTTACATCTCAAGACCAATACCCAATTGAAGAGGACATTACGCCTCTCGAGGAGCCGCGAGATCTCAGCGCAGAGGAGTTTAATTCTACCGGGTTACTTTCTCTGTATCCTGTTGATTATTTGCCTTCGGATCCTAACACTCTCTTGGACTTTGTAGACACTCAGTACCCCTATATCGGTTATTTGTTCGCGAGCTGGAACATAACAGCGGAATCAGTGTTTTATAGCAATGCCCTCATTCTTGGAGATGAGAACGCGACTCGCGATGATTACTCTGATCCGTCTCGTCTTGGAAGCATTTACCAGGCTGTGCAACGACAGCTCTTTGTTCTTTCGGTTCCATATTTGATCGCCAATCAAACCCCATCTGCAAATGACAATGCCACAGTTACTAGTCACATGACTGGTATAATCGTGAGCAGACGTTTATCTGCAATTTCGGAAGCTATGCTATTACTTATTGCGGTTGCAGTAGCCTCGATTCTGTACTTCATCCGGTCTTCTCCCTGCGCTTTGCTTAGAAACCCATCGTCGATCAATAGGGTATTGGATATCGGCCATGCAAGTCCCGAGGTCATCAGATTGTTTCAGGCCATGGATACGGCAGACGAAAAGCATATAATGCAACATTTTGAGGGTACAGCATTCAAACTAACCGTGAATCCTATTTCGAAAGAAAACCAACTGGCCGTCTTGCGAGACGATAGAATTCCAGACACGTCGCCCCACAAAGCCACTCCAGGCCACTACGTCCCCCTCACACCTTGGGTACTCAAAAGACGTGCTGGAGCAGGTTTCCTTTCAGTTCTGGCAGCCGCAATCACTGTTCTCTTCTTTTTTAAAGCAAAAGAAGCTCAGTTGGGTGGTATGGAATTAGTCGCTACTGAGGAAAAAAAGTACAACTAACATGCCATTAGGTTTACCACGGCCATCAGAAAATTTCGAGGTTCTCCAAATTCTTGAGAACTACATCCCAACTATCTTTGCTACATTGGTTGAGCCAATGTGGATTTATCTCACAAGAGCACTTTGCATCTTTCAGCCTTTTCAGGACCTCTGGACAGGACGTTCCCGGGCGGCAAGCTCGATTGAGGCAACATACACATCGCTTCCTCCCCAGCTGGTGCTATTCAGGGCAATTAAATCTCGTCACGTATTGCTAGCACTGCTGTGTAGCATCAGCCTCCTCGCAAACTTGCTCGCTGTCGGTCTCGGTGCGCTTTTTAATGAGAAACCGATTGAAACCAGGTATCCACAGGAATATCAGCCTATGACCCAACAATACTTCAATAATTCGGCTGTTGGTGGTTATAGTAATTGGTGGTTTGTACAGGCTGCGACTAATGCTCCTGTACACCATAACTACATCGCCCTGGCCAACCTATCTCTGAACGCAGATCTACCCCCGTGGATGTCGAATGATTGGTACTTCATACCACATCATATTCCCGAAACGCAATACAACGATACCAACATGCGGTACGTTATAAATACCAGAGGACACGGAGCTAAGATCAATTGTACATGGACTCCAACTTGCTCGATCACGCTCAACAATATTACCAAGGATGAAAAAAATATTACAACGATGCACTACACTTCTACAGACCCCACGGGCAAATACCCTATCTCGGTCAATCTCAACGATACATCAGTGGATACCACCAAGGATGAATCGGGCTGCTCAATAGCCCGCAGTACCATAGTGTCCGGACTCCAGGGGTGGCTTAAAGAGCCCGTTTATGATCAGCCTACCCAGATGTTAAGCTACAATACTATGGGCGTTATGGGATTTTTGAGGAGGTCACCGGGTACAGGACAAAATAACACAGTCAATGCCAGCTTTATCAAATGTGGTAGATCACTTCACACAGCCATGTTTTCCGTCACAGTCAACCGAGGCGGTCAGGTGCTTGGATACACTCGCACCAGCGATATAAAAGGATCATTTGATGAACCTGATATCAGGAACTTGACGAGCCCAATCTTCTTTGGAATTGACGTACCATTGGTTTCCAGCGGTTTGTGGCGGAATACCAGCCAAACAATGGGTTTTCTGTCGCAGTTCATAGCTTCAGAAACCGGATCCCGCGACGCGATTGACCCGACACTCCCGCCCCCAGATTTGGGCAAGCTCGCGCCGACCATTCAAAAAATCATGCGTTTGATTTTCACCTGTTTGCTCAGCGTCAACCCGCAGCTCTACCTCCCTCTGGAGGATGATTCCACCCGCGTCGCTGGCGAGGTAGTTGTGGTCGAAACCCGCATCTTCATGGATCAGCCCGCTTTCATAATATCACTATCCATACTCTTTATCAACTTCGTAGTCATATTGGCCTTTTATCTCCGACCAGTGCGGTATATTCTGCCGCGCATGCCGACTACCATTGGATCAATCTTGGCCTACATTGCGCCGAGCCGAGCTATCAGAGATGGGACCCCGGGCGCAGGGTGGAAGGACCAAACATTCAGTTTTGGCAGATATATTGGATATGATGGGTTGAGCCACATTGGCATAGAGATGGATCCCCATGTTCTGCCAAAAGACTTGTCCCTCGGATTTCACAAGACTCTGCTTGGGAGAGAAAAGTCTGGGAGGTGTGAGCTGTAGCTTTATCTTTATTTTATTTTTTTTAGGAGGGGGGTTATTTATATATTTATCATGTGTCTTAATAGCATGAATAAGAATAGGTTGCTGTATGCTGGTTATATAATATGCAACTTTCGCTTGCTGAGAAGGATTTCATTGTCATTTGTGTCGTTCCATTTTTAATAAAATATGGCAACCAAACTCTATCATCATCACGACTGCGCACCCAACTTACAATGAACTTTGTGCGATTAGATATCTTTCATTAAACACAAATAGAAAAGAATCGAGAGAATATCTACAGGCATTAATTTTACCAACCCGAAAGAAATTACACGAGATTGAGACATAGAAGTTCGATGTATTTGCAGCTACCCTACACACACACGCACACACACAAGCATTGGGGATCCAACCCATCTCGCCCAAGTCGTGCTTGAAGAAAAAAACCTTTGCAAATAATAGGACAGAGTTGTTTCCCAATTAGAACCTAAACGCTGTATTCATGCCCTGCTTTTTAAAACGCCTTCATCGAAGCCTGCTCTTATACGCCCTCCATTTTGACATCATCCTGGCGGATTGGTAGCTCTGTCTGCAATCCCTGGCCTTGTTCCTCAATAACGCCGTTCGTTGCTGTTCTCCGATATACTCTCACTGTGAGATCCTGCCCGCCACTGACCATGGTATCCCCATGTACATCAACCCAAAAGCACACACCTTTGTGGCCTTCGATGCGTTGGATCACTTCTTTGCTCCTTACATCCCACAAGACGATGCTGCCGTCTTCGCTAGCAGATGCAATGAATGGCTCACCATCAATGACACCGAAGCAGCCCCCGACAGCAAACTTCTCGTTAAGATGGCCTTGATAAGTCTTCTTCACACTACCGGCAACATAATCCCACATGCGAATGCAGTTGTCCAAGTTTGAAGCGAGAACAAGACGACCGTTCGGGCTAAAGCAGACGTTGGTGACGGCCGGGTTGTCCTCGTGTACAAGGGTTCGGAGACATTGGCCAGTCGAAGTATCCCATATGCGACTACTGAAAGTTAGTGGTGGATAATCACCTGAACCCGGAACAACCTACATCAAGCCGTCTGTCGAGCAACTCGCGACCAATGTGCCATCTCTACAGAAGTCGATACCGCTGACAGGATCACTGTGAGCTGGCAAACTGCGCATCAGTCTACCAGCCCGCACATCCCAGAGAAATACAGCCTCATCATAGGAACCACTGGCCAAAATATTGCCCTTTGGTGAAAAGGCTAGACAGTGGATATAGTTGTGATGGCCCTTTAACGGCGCCATTTCCTGACCAGTCGAAGATTTACGACTGGTTGTCCGCGGTCGTCCCGTCACGCGGTCCCATAATCGGATGGCTTTGTCGTCTGAACCACTGGCAATGGTGTTGCTATCGGGAGTCCAGGCTAGGCAACTGACGCCAGCCATATGGCCGACAAGGGTGTCCATATGCGCACCTGTCGTTGCGTCCCAGATTTTGAGGGTAGAATCGGCCGAGGCCGAAGCGATGAAGCGGCCATTTGGCGAGATGCGAACCTGGGAGATGGGCTTGGTGTGGCCGTGGAGTGCGAGACGAGGACGATAGTTGGGTTTGAGAAGTTCGCGCGGAGGGGTTGGTTCGCGAGGAAGAGGGGAGGGAGAGTCGGTTCGTGTGCGATTGGTTGATGTTTGGGAACGGGAACGGGAGCGCGATGGTGAGCGAGGAGATTGTGATCGCGACTGGAGCGAGCGCTTTGATTGAGTGCTGGACCTGGATCTCGATCGTAATCTTGATCGCGACCGTGATCGCGACTCGTAATACTTGGATTCGGCGTCGTCACCCAGTGGGCTGCGACTCATGGTTCTACTGTCCCGCTGGTGCTCGCGGGTTGAAGTCCGGCGATTGTCGTCGTCGTCGCGGGTCGTGTATGGGGGGGATGAATCGTCGCGTGTCTTTCGTCGTTTATGCGGGGGCGTCACATCGGGATGGCCGTCTTCAAGCGCCATATCCTCTTCAACGTTGGCGGAAGGGATCTCGTCGGTTTGGCGTGGTAGAATCGCGCTAGAATGGCCAGCACGGAGCTCATTGAGGAGCAAGGCTGAGAAACCAAGAAAGGTGGATCGAAAATTGGTCGCGAGGCTAGCTAGCAGAGCCGATGCGGCGCTGTGATTGGTCCGGGCCACCCCTGAAATGTCAGGAGCCACTTACCAGAGCATTGGAAAATGGCAACTAGGTTTGGACCGCCTGGTCACTGACACGTGTGATCCCGACAACCCAACGATTTGACTAGAAGCGATTTCACTGGAATTACCCACATCTGTATTGAAACAAGACCTCAATTATGCATAGAAACGGAGAGCGGGGTGATGGAGTCAAACTACTTGGGAAGTGGGCGGAGCTGGTCTGGATCGAACATATTGTTACTGGTGTTTCCCTTTTTACTTTTACAGGAGGAAGAAATTGCAATCTCAATACCTCGCATTTAGGGTAGGACTGCGAGCCAATCGCCGCACTTCAACAGTACCTGTGATTTGAAGAGATGTTTGGATGGCGGCTGGGGGCTCATGGTGGCAAATGACGCCGCTAGCACCATCCTAGTTTTGGGCGGTAGCGTGTATAATCGATGTTCATTGGAGCGATGCTAGCCGCACACAAGGCTCATTCCCGCTTCAGAAACAACGCATGCCAGCCTATGAAGCCCATGCATTGTAATACTGATTCAGTTATCCTCCATATGCCCATCCCCCTAACACGGCGCACTTGCTTGTGGCTGCCGCTTGTCTGTCCTGGCATTAGGTTAATCAACACTCCGTAATTGTGCAATGTGGAAATGGATGTTGATAAGCGAGTCCCGTCTATCAACACCATTGAAGCTACACGACGGAGTTAGTCTTTTATTGACGGTTTGCTGATGGTTCGTTCGTGCTGATTTGATAGGGCGCTGATGTTGTCACAGGGAGTTATCTAAGATGGGCACCGCCATCATCGACATCACAGGTCAGCCAGTCAATGATGAGGCGGCTTTAGAGGGACTGGTCACAACCCCATGCATTCCGGTTAGAAATGTCGGTGAAACCGACTCAGCAATATCGCGTGTTTTGACAAACATGCCCCACCTGATCTGGACCAGATTCTGGATGTGCCAAGTGATGCTTTGATGTTCTATTACCAGGGGCGATATGAGACATTGCATGCCCAGATGCCCGGAAACGGCGGGTTAACGGAGCAAAAGAAACAAGAGAATGCCATTGCTGAGACTCGGTCTAGTATGTCTTGTAACGATGGGTCACACTGATAACGCCTCGCCTACTCCCGTCCCGTAAATGCAGAGTTCGATGGCCGAGGGGGTGGGGGTTGGATTCGATGGACCTGCAGCTCTGTGACATTTTGAAGTATGGGAACATACAAAATATCTTAAGGTGATTGGAAAGTAGCTTCTGTGCACTTGTGGTTCATCGCGGGCTAGACCTTGTGGGTGGCTGGCAAGTGTAAATGGCATTGGGGAGGTGGCGTATGGAGCTGAACGATTGGATGAATGCTCCTTGGTTGGCATTGGACGCCGTTTTGGATGGTTGATGCGCCATGGACGCAGATGTGTAACGCTATCGACTTGGGCTCAGCTGTGGCTGGCTCAGAAACATCCGCGCTGTGCTGGGAGGAATCCGGCAGATTGAGAAGAACTCATGAACCCGCTGTTGGGATCAATCTCTGGCACCCGACCGACCACATAGGGATGCTGATGCCATGGGATAATTATGGGGCAAAACAAACGGCTGGTGCATCTGCCTTGACTCATGTAATGTTCCTTGGTATTGAAGTGCAAAGTCGGACAGGCCGTTGAAGTGCTGGCTTTCGAGCGTCATGCATCTGTGTTTTGCGGGCAGGGCAGGTGTGGGTCAGTGAGCGGCCTGCTGTTTCACTTGGTCAGCGAACGGATAGAGAGGGCGTACAGGTGTGTGGTTGCGCGAGGCATTCTCATAAAGACTCTTTATGCAGGACAAGCGCGAGCACACGCGGGCCCAGGCCAATAGTACGCGGAAAGTCCGTCGGTGCTGACAGTCACTAATCGAAAGCTTTGCCCGTGTTACAGGCCCTGGAGAATCTTAGATGAGATGCGGCAGTGCTGCCTGCACGTATTATTGGTCGGGTAATTCGGCGATGCAAGAACCAATATTGACTTTCGGGGGTGTAGGCGAGGCTCCATGGTGATCCTGGAGTACGAAAAAAAGGTTGCAAGCGAACCCTGGCAACTGGCGCGAATGAGGGAATATTCGGCTTGGAGCGGGGGCGTTGAAACATCAGCCAAACTGGTTTTCAGCCCTTGAGTGCTGATCAGTGATGTCAGAGTGTGTGATTGAGCAGCTAAGGAATGGGCCTACAATCACTCCTGAAAGAAACAAACGAATGATCGTCAAATCAAGATGGCGATGAGCAGGTCGACGAGCAAGTTGATTAATGGGCAGTATGATGCCAATTCCATTACAGTTTTCCTCGAAGAGGGAGTCATCTCGTTAACCACCCCTCTTACTTTGGAGATCCCTGTCGCCATCACGGAGGTGTCATCTCTCATGGTCTCGTCTATTTCGGGATCCAGACCACCCAGTGTCTGATCGAGCAAATGGGTTGTGAATAAACTTCATCAAAGACGTACTCCGTAAGCAGCCCTATGAGCCACAGCGGCAATCATGCCATGCCAATGGTTTGTATAAACGAAAGTTTAAGGGTGGTTAGCCTGGAAAAAAAATTCACATCAAATTTCAGCCCTGGTCACGGCGTAAAAGCCTGATTCAAATAAATTATTCACTCCGCCTGGCTGGAGTCCCCCCTTGGCGGTGTGCTGAAGTGCATCGTTTGGACCTAACGCATGCCCGACCTTAGGCACTAGTATTGTTTCTTGGAAGGACTTGGAGGGACTAGCCCGGTGACTCGTGCGACTGAGCACCTCAGATGGCGCCGGCGACTGCCTAAAGGGAGCAAGGACACAGTCTGGTGGTGAAGCCGTGGGCTTATTGGACAGTAACCACGATGGGCTACAAGGTGCTTGGCTCAGCCCTGCTGGTTCGAGGTATGGCCCGAGACATGCAGTATGCTTGTTCTCTAGGCTTTCAGAGACGTAGCATTGCGTCTGCTCGGTAAGCTTGCACCCTGCTTACCAGCACGGGCAATGAAATGACGGCGCATGTCAGCAAGGGGTCTCACCTTCGGGTCTCTCTGGTGTCGTGCTTGAGTGACCTTCGGAGCATTGCTAAAAGGCGATCTCTTAACGTCCGCTAACACACGAAAGGGGAAATGAGCTACACATTGACGAGGTAGCCGCGAATGCGCGGGAAGTATGCACTCTGCTGTGGTGTAGATTAGCCCCCAAAAACATGGCCGCCTCCATGAGCAGGCCCTACATAGTACGCATATCTGCGCCGCGCTGACTCCGTGCATACCCCTGGAAAGATTCCCACAGCCAAGCAAGAGGGTGCCCAGATGGGGTCTCGATGGGACGCCAAGCCTTACCTCTTGAAGCGCAACCAATCGCCAATCTCTTCATTCTGCAGATTAAATTACCCATCCTTAGGGGAGGCGCTTTTCTTTCCACCGTTGCTCAGTTTCGGGTCCGTGGCCCGATCTTGTCCCCCATCCTGGGAAATGACCTCCAGCATTGTACTGGGGCCTCGACCATCCAAGGGCAATGGGCTAGTCGTCGACCAGCTCGATCGATGCCACACTACAACGTTGTATTCCAGGGAGAGGTAGACGAACAACTCTGGCTCATGTCGCCATCGACTCGTGGGCGACGAGCCGTCAGGGAAGCCCCTATTACTGTTAGATTACCGAGGTTGATTTGAGTTAGAGGCAAACAATGGAAACCTCCAGGTGCTTTGGGGTCGTGAGACTTTCCGGCGATTTTTTGTGTTCTCATGAGCGTGCTCCCTCTTTTCTGGCAGAAGCCTCCAGTGGGTGGTGCCATCGGCTCTGCGGCTGGAGTCCACAGAAGAAAAAACAGAGAGGCAAAATCACGCGGCATAACCTGCTTCCTGTCGGTCAGGAAGGCAGCCAGCCAGTCCCCCTGCCCGGGCGCCGACGTACCCCTGGAGCGCTCCCCCTCGTATCCCTGGAACCCACCTTTCTTTGGCCACGCTAGTTTGGTCCTCGTCCCGACAGCGCCGCACTGGTGCTTTAGGACTGGCATCCCTAGCGTTGCCAGGCTTTAGGCCCCGCTCATTCGCCCGTTAAACTCACTCCGTCGTCGAAATGTACGTACTTCTGCTCACTCGCACGGACACCCGGCCGGGCTCCACATGTAGTACGTACCCCAGCTATTGTCGTACCTGCTTTAGCGTCATCTCCTGTTACCAAATGCGGAAAGTGTCCTTTCGCCTGAGGCCCGCAGTCTAGTTCTCACCATTGCACGCCGGCATTTATTCTCTCTTCAGCTCAGGCTTCTTGCTCTTCTCCTCTTCTCTTCACCCACACTAGTCACTCCTTAGACTCAGCACCGGCTTTCAGCCCCGACACTCTTTTACTTATAACTGCGAAGCCTCACCCGCATTCTACGTTCCAATCACTTCATCATCCCACCTCAGTCACTCTCTTTAAACACGGTCTTTACCTACCCACATTCATTCTTAATATCTAAATCCGTCAAGATGAAGTTCTCCGTCGCTGCTGTCCTGGCCTCTGCCGCTGCCGTCCTTGCTCAGACTGATGGCTTCCTCGCCGTCCACGCACCTAACGGTACCGCTGGCAGCGTCTTCCACTTCACCTGGCTGGCTCCCGAAGCCGCCTATGCCGACCAGAGCGTCATCCTCACCTTGATTGGTGGTGCCACTCAGAACGGCCAGGAACCCATCCAGGAGATTGCCAGTGAGTCGAGCTTGATTCTCCGTCCGTATGCGCTCATGCTAATTTATCTCAGCCGTCAACTCCAACGCTCTGTCTTACGACTGGACTGCTCCCGCCAGCTGGGGTACCCTGAACTACTACGGTCTTACCGTCAAGCTCGCCTCCAACCCCTCTGTCATGCAGTACTCCAACCCCTTCTTCAACACTGCTAAGGACACCGCCACCTCCACCTACGCTGCTCCTACTGTCACCGCCACCAGCGCCCCTGGTTACACTGCTCCCGCCGGTGGTTACACTACCGTTGACGTTGTCAAGACCACCACTGTTCCCTGCGCCAACGGCACCGTTTCCACCACTGCTCCCTACGTTCCTCCTCAGGCTACCGTTCCCGTTGTCTCTGTTCCTTGCAACAACGCTACTCTCAGCACCTCTTACGTTCCTCCCGTTTACACTGCTCCCAGCAGCCCCTACTCTCCCAGCACTACCCCTGTGGCCACTCCCGTCACTGGTGCTGGTGCCCGCTTCGCCGCCCCCGTGGCTGCCGTTGCTGGTATCTTCCTTGCCGCTTTCGCTCTGTAAGAGGAGTAAATCGGTTGGTTCGTTTTGGTTTCTACATGGTGTCATGACCTCATGACCACATTTAGAGGGTTTCTTGTTTCATTTGTCTGGAAACATTCTTCATGTTCGGCCATTTGCGTACATACTTTTTGTCTTTTGGCGTAGGAGAAGGAAGGGAAGGTATTCAGGATTAATGTATTATGGATAAAAACAGAAAAGCCCACCATGGGTTATTGTCTCAAGTTCTTCGATGTAGCATGCCTGTGTACTTGCTGTTACCTCTAATAGACAATTGACCCAGCCTCTTGGTTTCCATTTCTTAGATTTTACATTGCTTGATTAATTTTTGCCCTTTGACTCGACGAACAAAACTTAGACTCCTGCTTCTACGTCAGCCTTGTTCGCGTGACTCTGTGCGCTTTCCTGTCATTTTATTAAACTCTGACAAGTGGGTGCAGCCGTTTCACTCTCCATGTATCCATGCCAGTCAAGAGCAGGGATCCTTTCAACATTCATCATCCACTGGGCGTTGTAAAGGGAAAAGGGATCTGTCTTGACGATTACGCGCTTTGATGCCGCAAGGGATCTTATGTGACGCATTTTGGTCTCACGCACAGCTGTGCTGCGGGCGGGAGGGCGCATGGCGGCCGTGTACCAAGCCAAGCTAGTCATGCGGGATGATGTTAGTGGGCTCGCTGGAATGCAGATGATGTCGACGGGTCCTCCACTACCTGCACCGAAAGCGAGCAAGATGGTGGGTTGCATCCCGAATCTGATGTGATTGAAGAAAACAATTACATAGCTGTTATCACCGCACGTCTAAGCGAAGGTGGAATTAAGCTTCCCACACCTTGATCATCCCGAGCCTCCCGGGCCCAGCCACCAACAGATATCGTGAACCAACAGCTTCTGCTTGTCATACCTGTCAAATCTATTTATTCACTGTCGGACCAACAACGCCGTTTGTCAATCTATCAATCCTTGGACGAACCAACAGCCCAATCTATCGCGCACACACCATTCCACTGACAGCTGAACCAACGCCCTGAATCACGTGGATACGTCATGTTCTAGAAAAAGACGTACATATACTTGAGCCACGCTAAAGGAATTTGATAAATTAACAACACGAAATGGAGCATGAATTTAACACAATTCATTCGTTTCCCCACTCGCTCATGTCCGATTTTTTCGGGTTGCTGGGCCCTTTGCCGATATCACTTCCTCGTATATAGCATTTTCCCCGCGACGGGCTGAACGGATGCCCTAGGCCCTACCGACCAACGGTTGAGGCGCCGCAACCCCCGGCAGTGGCATGACACCCGGGCGATGACATTGCTGTCTGCGGGCGCCCGCCGGGTGGGTAGTGTCGATCTGGGTTTAATTACTGCCACGTTACAGACTTTTTTTTGGCCGGTTTTTTTTTCTAGAGGGGGTGTGTGCATGGACGTTTAGAACTGCACGTCATTTGTCGAGACATTCGCCTGTCCCCTTGTCTCGCGTCGTAACTTGATCGGCATTCCACTAGCCGGGACCGTCAACTCGGAGCGCGGACACGAAGGAAGCACCTCGACGATCATCTGGAAGCGAGAAGGGGAAAAAAAAGCGGGAAACGCGTAGTTGCCGACGTGCACGTTCCGTCCCGGATAAGGCTTTGATCGATGTGGCGCCGTCAATTACTATCAATAGCGATAATCCATACCAAAACCGATTCCGAGCCATAAGTTCCTCTAGACAAGACATATTCGTCACCTAGTCTAGTCCTCCTTGCCAACGCCCGCTAAACAATGAACCACATTCCTGACCAACAATAACCGTCTCGATTTTATTGTTTATTTCCCTTGTTTTTTTTCTCCTTCTTCTCAATGTTTCACCCCCAATACCTCAATTCCCAAACATTAGTGTCCACCAACCTGTCCCCGGGGCAGCGGCGGAATCCAGCAAACAGCCATGTTCAGTCCAATGTGAATGATTCCAATAACCCACAAGCCCATGGCGTAGTCGTTGCCCTGGTTCATGAATCGGAAAATAATGGCAAAGATGATGCCGCCAAGGTTGCCACCGCCTCCCGTGAGGCCAGAGAGGATGCCGTTGGCAAAGGGATGAACATGGGGAACAAGAGCAAAGTTGGCTCCGTTGCCGGCTTCATGGAAGATGGACATGAGAACAATCAGGCCAACGAGAGTACCAATATTGCCACCATTGGCCTCGGAAGGGTCCACCTTGCCAATGACGATGAGAAGTGCACCAGTGAGAAGACCGCATGTAGTGATCCAGCCCTTTTTGAGCCAGAGATTGCGACCAAACTTGTTGTACAGAACATCTGCAACGACACCGCCCAGTGGCCGGTTCACAAAGTTGAGGAAGCCAAAGATGGCAGCATAGTTGCTTGCCTTTGTCTGGTCAAGATGAGGAAAGTTCTTCTTGAAGTACGAGCTCAGAATCGCGTTGATGGCCAGTTCACCGCCGAATGAGCATGCATATGTGGCGACATGGAAGATGGTTTGAGGTGAGTAGATGACTGGGAGAGCCTCCTTCCAGGTGGGCTTGACGACGATTTCTCCTTGTGCCATCTCGAGGGCCTCGCCTTGGTTGATGGAGTTGGCGTTGCCGACCTTCATATCCTTCTCAGACCCAACCTTGTTCTCCTCATCGACGGCGGAAGGAGGAGTGCGAACTCCGGGCGTGACAGTGTCGGCGTCGCTGAGGCCAAGAGTTTCCATGTTGGCTCGGATTTGCTCGGCTCGATCATTCCATGATCCGGTTGGTGTATCAGGGCAGAGGAGCAGCATGCTGACACCGCAAACGACCAGGCAAATCAAAGGAACTATGAAAGTCACTCTCCACGCCTTGGAGGGAGAAAATCCTTGGTGGGCGACCAAGGAATCAAATACGGCGGGCATGATGAAGTAGGTGATGCCTCCTCCGGCGTTGCCCCATCCTCCAGAAAGAGCATTGGCGGTTCCGACAATGTTCTTGTCAAAGAAACCGGTGCACCATACCTGGCAGGGAACAAAGGTTGCTCCCAGAATACCAATGAAGAAGCGAGAGGCGTACAGGCCATTCGCGCTCTTGACAAGAGGAGCGAGGCCAATGGGGAAACAACCAAGCAGGATAAGAGAAGCGTATACTTTTCGAGGACCAAACTGATCGCAAAGCGGGCCGGTGATGAATCGCAGGAAAAACGTCGCCGAAAGAGAAACAATGTTGGAGTTTGCGATTTGGGCCGGTGTCAGGTGGAGATCCTCCTTGATGGTGACAGTCAACAGGGGGGGAAATGTGTACCTTGACAGAGTCAGCGGATAAGGACAACAGCCGAATGCAACCGACTTACCAAGCCCAGAACGAAAGCATAAAACCGAGCCAGGAGAAGAGAAAGACTCGTCCATGGAGGTCAATGGGGTTGAAAAACGGAACACTCCTGGCCTTTTTGTTGATGGGGTTGAGCTCAGGGGACCGCCACAAATAGGCGACTTGGAAGCCCATGGCGAAGGTTGATTTCTATACGTTTCACTTGGAGGGGGTTTGTGAGCCGTTGAAAAGGGCCAGTAAGTCGCTTGGTGCGATCAAGATCTTGCTGTGATTGCCGCCTGGGCTACCTCTTTGAGATCGAATGAGCTCTGAGCATTTATATATCGACTTGATCGAGAGTATTCATGCCATGGACTCAGAACAGACCGAGTGAAGCATCTCCGGATCTCCAAAGCTTCCTTTGCCAAGATCAGCTCGATAAGGAGATGTTATCGAAGCTGCACGTCTTACTGGAGAAGGACTCTGATGGAGATGCACCTTACCCCGGAGAGCGGAGATGCATGGACTGACAATCAACTTCTCTCCCGTGCTGATCCGATAAGGCCAGTGGGAGTGGCGGGGGGTCAAGAACGGTCCGCGGATCGCGAAGAGATGACGGCTCTTTGGTGGCTCGCACCACGAGGCGTCTTTGGGAAAAGAAAGCAAGGTCTAGACCCGGCGCTTTGATGCCCAACCTTTTGCAGAGATGGCTCGCTGACGCCGGTTCTGAGAGTCCCGTTGCACGATATCGCAGAGTCTACGTAGCTAGGCGTGGGCGTCTATACTTGCCTTGCACCGAAATGACATGTCGATTTCTTGAGCAGGGGAAGCAGGCGGTCGCTTGGTGATGCTCGAGGAGGAATTTGGCCTTTGAAGCAGGGTTCCGCGGACGTTTGGATTAGATTTGGGTTTCCCACGTCTTGTGAGACACTCGTCCTCCGAGCCGAGCTGGGAAAAAAGGAATTTGATAGAGATAAGAAGTCATGCTCAGCGCTTGGTGAGGCATGCATGTGCCAAAAGCATTGGCTCGTCCGACAGCACTAGCTGCGGCTCAAAGGTTGCTAGCCTATGATAAGCCAAGACTTCCAAGACAAATGACCAGACTGTCATTGGACGCACAATTTTTTCCCCTTCGAGCGCAACGGCAGAGAACAGAACGCAAAGGCAAGGCTGCAAGGCTTCAGCAGGGAACGGCGAGTCGGTACCGGGGGGGTTTGGGTTGGGTTGTCCAGTGGCTGGCCGGCCAGAGATAAGCTATAGTCGTATCTCTCCAAGTCGTAGAATGAATCTCCGCGGAGCAAGATGCAGCGGGGTGCCAGCCATATATAGTTGGGGAATTTGAGAGCTAGAATCTGGGGGCGGTGCCCGTGGGGGCCGATAAGGCTAGTTCATGCCGCCATTCTCGTCACTCCTGCATTGATAACAGCCCAAAGAAAAAAGATTCACCTCCAATCCCCGGATCGCATTCATATCCAGCGACGAGGGTCCAACTGCTCGGCCGACCGGGGTGCAGCAACAGAATTTGCCTCGGTGAACTGTCATCGCTCGTGTTTTGTGCAACTATCTCGCGGGAATGTGGGCGGCTTATCGATTTCAAATTGATCCGGTTCGATACTGACTACAGAGAATTTGTATTAACAGTGGACCCAGAGATAGCCATGAAGCCATCACGACCATATAAGAAACATACACACACACACACCACCCCCAGTTATTCTCCCAAGGCGATGCGACGCATCATTCTGTCAAGAGCTAAGGAAAATGGCCCAGTGCCGGGGGCTGGCTGAGAAGCTAGCCAAAGTCAAATCGCACAACGGAAATCCCCACTCGGGCGCAAGCTGAGAATGCCAACACTTCGCCATCATTTAGCGCGTGAGGCAGGTAGATAATTATTTCAATGCTTCGGATCTCCTCGGGAGATCCAGCCTTCTTTGCTCTACGGCATGATAGGACTCTAAGCATCATCCCTTGCTTTCCTCCGACACTACATGATACATCGGTGTCGTTTTGCTGAGACTCGAATTTGCTATGTTTATTCTTGCCAACGTAAGCTCACCATCTCAGACGTCCTTCAAACTCTCTTGTTTTCCCTTGGGATGGCTGAGTAGAGGAGGCATAAACCACATGACACACCAAAGGTTGCGAGACGGGGAAGTTTTGGAAGTGGCGGCTACAACGGTCAACGAAGCGCCAGAGTTCCACCAGTGGAACACATGGATTAAAGCCCGATTATACGACGTTTCTGTCGTTGAAACTGGTATTATTTTTGCCACCTGCGCCGATTTCGGCCGGTTGCGAATGTTGCTTTATATCGCTTCTTCTGTTGGTCGTGCGTTGCAGGCACAGAGCTGGTAAATGTGCTCACAAGCAAAACTTTCCCTCGCAACCTCGAGTGCGCTGCACAATCTACACTACGATCTCTGTAATAGCCTCATGCTCGCCAATTTGGGCTGTCTTCTCGTTCCGTATCGTTTGTCCTTGCTCGGACTTCACCATGGGCAAAAGAAAAAGCAAAGAAGGTTAGGAAAGAAAGGCAGCGGTAAGAGAGACACAAACGCTCGAGAATAAACATGCTAGCCTGTTTGTTTCAATGGCTAGTAATAATGTCATACTAACCCCTGTAAAATGGTCTCTTCCTCAGATCATGCCAGCGCTCATCTGCGAAACAGTGGTGAGTTTGATCTTTCGGATCCTCCTCCCAATACATATTACGACACATATCCACACTGGCGTTTTCGAATGGTACTGTGTAATCCACTCGAATTTCCGCTCAATATTCGCAAATCTTAATAGAGCTGAATGAAAATCATCACCTTGATCGACAAAGCTCGTGCCGGGTTATAGCAGATGCGTTATGGAACTTCTGGGTTGGTCGGTCCGAGCTGACCTTGATACCCCTGCCGCTCAAGCCTATATAGACGGCAAAGGGCTCATGCCTAAATAACGCGCCAGTTTTCTCCACTCTAATCAAGGTATATTTGAACTTGGTCAATACCGCGCACTCTAACGAGTACCTTCGATGATGATGTCATCTGCGGAGAACATCATAACCTCTTTGACCATTGTTACCGTCTCGCAAAGTGTGTGGTTTTTATTTGGTGTATAATTAACCCAATACGGATGTAGTTGATGCCGGGAAAGCGGAGTGAGGCGAGTAGGATATAAGTGAAAGGTGGGGAAAGAGGTCGGTCAATGGGAAAGGCAGGGTATCATTCTAGACCCAATATTAGTTTCTTGCCTTTTTTATCATAACTTGTATCATTATTGGGGATAAACGGGCCAATTTCGAACCGCACACACTGAGAATTGTGTTGTCGCCAGGCGAAGCCAAGCCATCAAAATCTTTGCGTTTTCCCTGCTAGGATGTGTTTGATCTCTTCCTGGCGCACAAGATGACCTTGGTAGGAGTGTAATAAAACGTCTCTGTATACCTTACCAGGCGCAGCGGCTCAGAATAGCCAAGGCACATTCTTGGCGTTCATATTCTAGACCCATAGCAATGAACAAACAACGTTCGTCATCACAACGCGACCACCGATGATAATTAAAACATGTTAAATAGAATAAGATAAAAATAACGCGATACTTTTGAATCCCATTTACCTGATAACTACATTTAGTATGTTTTTTATTTTTAGCCGTGTGAGATAAATGGTGGTTAGATTATTAGCCAAAGACGGCGGCGCACTGTGAGGGGATTCTAGGTGCTGGATTGCCGTGGAGGGTCCCGTCTCCAACTCACAACGTCATTGCGCTAATCCTAACTAAGTAAGAGGGGTAAATTCGGTGGAGGGGTCCTGGACCGAATTTTTTTTTCCTCGCAATTAATTCTTTGCATCGACTGCCCCTCCATGATTGGCAGGCTCTCTACTCAAAACCAAATCTTTTCTTTCAATTGTGCGTTGACCTAATACATTCCTCAGGGCGCAGAGTTTTCCTTCTCTCATCACGGTGCATGCGCTCGATTGAATCGCTTGCTAACATTGTCTTTTGCGTCGCAGCACCTTCACGCGCGTCCCAAACTCCAACCCGGGTAGTGGGGCTCACCAGAACCAGATCCTGTCCGCGTTCAGTCAACAAGCGTGAGTGACATGAGCGAGATAAAATATATAAGGCTAATAATGACATTCAGATCTTCTGCCTTCTACTTGAATACCGAGAAAAAAATGGCGGAGCAGCAAGTCCCCAAGACCTGCAAGGTCATCACGGCCGAGACAATCGCCAAGAACCTCCTCGTCGAGGTCAAGGAGACTCTCGCCAAGGTCCAAGGCTCGAGCCCCGGCGAGCCTACTCTGGCCGCATTTCTCGCAAACGGCGACCCCGCTGCTGTCAAGTATGCTGAGTGGTCCAAGAAGACTTGCGAGGAGAAGTGAGAGAAACCTCATGGAAAGAAGCCGGGCGGCCCGGTGACCACCTTGGATACTGTGACTAACTCATGTTCCAGCGGGTTCAAGTTCGACCTTCGAAATGTCGAGAAGGATCTTCTCGAGGAGGAGATCATGAAGGCCAACGAGGACGAAACCATTGATGGCACCATTGTCTACTACCCCATCTTCCCCAAGAACCCGACCCACGACAAGTACGTCCAGGAAACTGTCGCACTTTCCAAGGATGTCGAGGGTCTCAGACATCAGCACCTCCACAACATGTACCACAACATTCGCTTCCTGGATGCCCCTGAGAACCACAAAAAGTCTATCCTCCCTTGCACTCCTCTTGCCGTGGTCAAGATTCTTGAGTACTTGCAGATTTACAACCCCATCCTGGCTCCCGGCAACCGGTTGTTTGGCAAGACTATTACCGTCATCAACCGATCCGAGGTCAATGGTCGACCCCTTGCAGCTCTCCTGGCCAATGACGGTGCCACTGTGTACTCGGTCGACGTGACCGGAGTGCAGCTCTTCACCCGTGGCCAGGGTATCAAGCAGGTCCGCCACAAGGTCGAAGACAAGGAAGGTTGGGGCCTGGAGCAGTGCCTTCCTCTCAGTGACGTCGTCATTGGCGGCGTTCCCGTCGAGTCCTTCAAGGTCCCCACTGACCTCATCCGTGACGGTGCTGTTTGCATCAACTTTTCCTCATACCGAAACTTTGACGGCCCTGCCATCAAGGAGAAGGCCTCCATCTACGTGCCTTCTGTTGGCAAGGTGACCATTGCTGTTTTGTTGAGGAACCTCGTGGTAAGTAGAACATGTTTCACATCACTACAACGCCCAGCTAACTTGGCCAGCGTCTTATTGCCAACCGGCCATCCAAGGATGAGTCGGACCAGAGCAACATCCAGGCTCGTAGCGAGGCATTTGCCGACGACTAAATATCTCCATCGTAGAGATGGTACAGAATGCACTCAAAAGAGTGTAATGCATAAACTTGGAATTGATGATACCTGGTGGCCACTTGCATGGTCAGGCTAACAAAAAGATGGAAACAAAAAACACACACGGTGAGGGACTAGTCGATTTTTTTTCAATAGAGAAGAAAAAAAGCAACAAAAGAAAGAAAAAAAACTGCTGCATTCGGGAGTCATAACATACTAGACATGAATACAAAAAATGGGCCACCAAGTTTAGCCCTGAGCGATTTTTGTGAGACATGACACTTGGTTGGCTAGACATATTCCGGCCAGTAGGTGCTGGGACCGGGCGACTTTCGGAGTATAGGTGAAACGGGAGGGCTTGGATAAGTGCGCGCGCTATGTATGGTCTGCAGGAGGCGAGGCAAAGGCTTGAAAGAGGGTCTTGCTTCCAGACTCTGCGTGGATATCAGAGTGATGCAAGGGCGAAGTTTGAGTCGCAGCTTGCTTTGTTTCTTTCTTTTTGCCAGCCCCGATCGTGTCGATCAGATCTAAGTCTCAGCTCGACACCGATGTGGGAAGACGCAAAGACGTGTCATGCTATTTTGCTTCTTTTTCTGACGAAACCCTTGTGGGAGCTAACGAAGAAAATCCTCAGTTTAGCCCAGATATATTGCGGCCAAATTTAACGTGGCTAAGTTTGACGCAACCAGGCCATCAACAGTACATGCCATGACGGGTTCGTCTGAATGAAGCGCACAGAAGCATTGATTACGTCGTGGGGATGCAAAAGGCGTGTTGCGATTGGTAAGAGACCCGCACCAGCTCTCTAACCATTACAGGGCACCTCCTCGTAAGATCCACAGCCAATCGAGGCTGCAGGAGAACTTACTATTTCTGTGGCCCGCCATGGGGCTATTACAATGGATGAGAAGGATCTGAGATTAGCTGATGGCGTTCCAGGACTGGGGACTTTGAAATTTTTTATTTCTTTTGTATTTCGGAACGTGGCATCAGGGAACTGGCTGATGTGGAAAAAGAAAGCAAGAAAAAAAGATGTCATGACCAGCAATGCGAATCGACCCAATCATGATGAATATGAATGCTTTTCGCATGATGGTTCCCGGCAGGGAAGCGGCATTGGCATCGGGATGACACCGCAACCACTAAGAGAAAGAGAAAAAAACAGGCAAAAAAAGAAAAGAAAAATACCAAGAGTATGGGAGAGACAACAACAAAGTACCCACAAGTTGAGGTCGACTGGTGCATTGACGAGCTGCGGAGGGCCAGAATGGAAAAGAAAAAGAAATTGCAATCAAAAAGTTGCAGCTGCAAGTTGCGCAGACGTGCAGTTGGCTGAGGACGGGCCAGGTCAATAGTGTCAAAAAATGTTGGTCCACGCATTCGCTTCTAGGTCGTGCTTGGGCCTTTATGCGGCCAGGCGGATTAGCTGAATTACTCGGCGGGGACGAGGCGCCTGTGAAAATGTCACATTGCTCCTCCGTGCGACGTGCGACGGGGGGAAAGAGATGGGGAGAAGCATTCAGGAGGTGGTGTCGGCGGGCTTGTGATACATGCATGCTCAGGGACGGGATGCCCTCTGGTGAATTTGCAGCCAGGAGCTTGCTGCATTGGCATTGCGTGCAAGGCAGGGGTGACGAGAGGGACATCCATACGAAGCGTCACAAAGTAAGGGTGCAGCACGCAAGGGACACATGGCGCCGCCTGGCTACCTTCTTTTTTGCTTGTCTCTTCTTTTTTTTTCACTTTCTTTGCTTTTCCCTCCCCCCCAAAACAAAGGTTGATCCCAGCTCCGGGGCCCGGCCGCCGTCCGTCTGGGCAAGACATGACGAGCTGCCATGTTTCGTCTGGACCGTGGATCCCTGGGCGGTGAACTGCGCAGCGTGAACCGATGGGGGTGGCCCCCTTTTCCCGCCCGCCGTGAGGCCATCCTTGTCGCCTTGTCGGCTGTGTGATAAATTACAGGTACCTGCTGCAACTTTGTCCAGCGAGCCCACCCAATAAGGAGGGGCCGGCAGAGCGCTGCAACAGCAAGGCTTCCGATGGACCAGAGAGGGTTACATGGATGACGCTGGACACGCCATGAGTGGGAAAGGTGGCCGGGGCCAAGCCAGGAACGCTTCCTCGTGGGGGACAGGGCAGGACAGGCCAGGGCGCTTGTGCCCATCAGAGGAGGCTGCTGCTGGCTTCGGCCGGCGCTGGCAGCGCGTCCCGTCGCCGTCGGCGGCGGTTCCTCCGTTGGTGATATTAGACCAGCATAATAATTATTAGCAGCTGGAGCCTGCTCCCTGAACCACGGCGCATGTGGATGTGCATGTGGATTTTTTTCTTTTCTCGATGGATGGATGGCGCTGTCACATTCAGGTACCCTGCCGGCGGCCTTGTTGGTGCGCTGCACGTCAACATTTCCGCGTCTGCGCCGGCTTCTTTCTTTGGGATTTCGTTTGCCCCATCAACAATGCGCCGTCCTCGTCACAAGATTTTCTGCTCTGCTTCTCAAACAAAAGTCTAAAAAAAAACATCCCGAAGATATCCTTCATCCCTCCCTCCTTCCATCCATCCATACATCCCCCCATTCCTCGTCCTCCCCTCCCCCTTCCCAGCATAACACAGGGACCAGCTTGCGGGCTCTCCTCTCCCGTCCGCGTCCGCATCCGTCGTATACATCGGTGCAGTGCCGAGCCATCTGCTGGGGCGTGCGCCCGTCCGCGTCTGCCACCACCCATTCGCAACGCACAGAGGTGCCGCCTGTGGCCTCGAATCCGGTTCCACAAAAGCCCCCTGACCCGCGCCGTCGAGTTCTTCTTTCCATCCTTGGCTAAACTCTTCTCGGCCGGTTTTTCGCAGGCGGGTGAGGACTGAGCGCAGGTTAGCAGCTCACCAGGACCCTTTGGCGTGCGCATCAGCCATTGCCGGACGCTCAACTGGCCCAGGTACGTATCTGGCTAGCAGCTCTCTCTCCTCGCCCTCGTCTCAATCGGCCCCGACTTCACTCGGCGGCCAGATGAGCTTGCCCTTGACCGTTTGAACCACCTCAGCGCACATCGCGCTCCATCTTTCTCATCCTTGGCCTTGGCCCCAATCTTGGACGACAGCCTAATAACCGTTTGCGTCGTCCAATTTCTCCGAGGCCATCGCATCCTTTCCCGATCCCGCCTCGTGACCCCCCCTCCTACCTTCCTATCCATCCTGTCTCGCCTCGCCCCGTCTTGTCTCTCCTCGCCCTCGATTTGCCCATTGTCCCGTCTTCCACCCCCCCCATCCAACCTCCAGAGCTGTCTTGCGCCACGCGCGACCCAGGGACTAACAATACTCTCTCGTCCAAGACATTGGCTTGATGTTGCCGAATCAGTGACGAGCTCGCCGCCGACAAAAACAAATTCACCTGCATTCGAGCTTCCCGCCTGCGCATTCGAGCTAGACGATCCCTCGGCCGTTTTCCCCTAACCAGCCATCGCCACAACTCTCTTTTTTCCCTGCCGGCGCCCGCCTACCCTGGGGATCAATTCTCGCAATCTTCGCAAACCCCCAAGAGACTTTCGACCAAACACACAAATACCTGCTACATCGAGACACACGCAGCGACAATGGCAGCGCAGGCCGTATCTGCTCATGCCCCCAACATCCGGCAGGGGGCTACGACGCCGACCTCGCTGACCTACAAGCCCATTGCTGGATCACCCACCCTGACCAACCCAGACATGATTCTTCCCGACTATGAACGCTCCGACTCGCCTGATGATCGATCTCGCTCGCCCATCATGCTGTGGAACAACGCCCAGATTGGCGACATGCAGTTCCACCTGCCTCAATCGCAGCCCTCATACACCCAAACCTACACTCAGCAAGCCTACCACCAGCCCTCCTATTCACAGCCCTCCTATTCGCAACCCTCCTATCACCACCAGCCCTCATATGTCACCGGCTCGACCCCAATCATATATGGAAATGGCACCATGCTGTCGGATATCGGCGAGGTGACGGAGGCTGAGAGCGTAGTGGGCAAGGGTGCCAGGCGCTCTTCCCACCTGTCAGTCATGAGCGACGACGACCTTGTCCTGCGATCCTCGCCCACCATGGGGACTGCACGGCTCAAGAACAAGAGCCAGGTCTTTACTCGCGAAAGGAGATCATCAATCGACTCAACCAGCACCGTCACAACCCAGGGCCCAAATGGCGACTTTACCGAGTTCGACGACGGTGCCAGTGTCGATGACGTCCATTTCCAGGGCGACGACGAGGAGAGCATGGCTTCCTCGTACGTGGAAGGAACAGCTGCTAAGGAGCCTGGTGTTGGGAGGCGCCCCATTAGACGGGTGCCAACCGATGATTATTCTCTCAGCGACAGAGCAGAGCAGATTCTGGCCAACGCCAAAAAGCGTCTGTCGGTAAGTTTTAAGCCAGGTAAACCCCATCGCATGACGCTAATGCAATTGCAGACCATGGAAGGAAACCTCTCGAGGGCTCGAAGCTCGCTTTACTACACGCCCATGTATGACGGCTCGACCCCGTCGCCACCCATCGTGCGCCCTGTCACGTCCTTCCGCGATCCCACAGCCCCGTTATCTGCAGGTCTGCCTACTGGCCATTCACGAATGTTGAGCGACTCGAGCATCCACGATGACCCCGCTGGCACTGGATTTCCACGATCCGCTAGTGCGCTAGGTGCTGCAGGAGGCTATCGTCAACCACTCACGTCATCCAGGAGCGCTGACGCACTGAGCGCGGGAATCAGCCGCAAGCTTACCTACCAGCCTCTGGATTCAACGCTGGGCCCTTTGAGCGAGGACGAGGACCTGTATCCTACTATTGACGAGCAGTTTGGTCAGCTACTTAGTCCTTTGGGCTACGGATCTGACAAAGACATCACCCGCTCCATGTCGGTGGCCCAGGTGCGCGGCTTAAAAGACCAGATGAACGACCTCAAAGGCAAGATTTCTAGCCTAAAGGAGCAAGCCCGAGCCGACAGCCTGAAGCGTCGCAGCCTGCAGAGCCTGCGAACTCCCAGCCCGTTCACACACGCCCGATGGGATCAAGGATTTATGGAGCCTCAGGCCATCAAAAAGTCGAACAAGGACGATTCCTTGCAGCCACCGGCCGCCGATTTCGAAGTTCGGCAACCCACGCCCGACTATGCAGACGTTGTGGCCGATGTCCACGCTGATATGGAAGATGTGATGAGTGCTGATTACGAGTCAGCTCATGAAATGCCTACCAATGAGCGCAGCATTGACGGTTCTGACTCCACTAAAACAGAACAAGCAGTCGAATACAAGAAATCTATCGAAACCATTGGACGGGATGAACAGCTTGTTGCTGAACAGCACACTGACGACCTAAATGTCAAAGAAGAACATGCAGATGAAGACCGCATTGCTGAGCAAGAACATGTCGAGGAACTCGTTGACGAGCGACATATTGAAGAACAGTACGAGGAACAGCAGTTTGTGGATGATATAGACCAGGAATCGGAGCACTTTGAGTACGAGCATCACCTCGAGGCAGAGGACGAAGATTATGAAATTCATCAAAACTTTGGAGAACACACCACCCTCGAAGAAGAGATGCGACAGGTCGAAGAGGAGCAATGGGAAGAGGAAGAGATGGGACATGAACTAGAAGAACACGAGGAAGAATATGAGGAGAAGGAGGAGCAGGAGGGTGACTTCGAGGACGATGTGAGCGAGAGCGGCGAATCGCTATATCACGACACTTACCAAGAGCCACTTTCTCACGAGGACCGTGAAGACGCCTTCGATTACGAGCACTTCTTCCTCCACTCAGCAATGGGAACACTCAGCCAGCAGCGAGGTCGACGGGGCAGCTTCGATAGCGTGACTTCTGAGGATTCCGTCGAGACGACACGAGGCCCTGGTACGGAGGACCCGCGAGCACACCGCCGAATCAGCATCGATACCATATCTTCGGTGAACACGTTCGCTACTGCGACTGAGGGACGCAGCAGCCGCGCCTCCACAACCGACGATGAGTCTGAAGGCATGACTCCTGAGACTCCGGATCTATACCCAGAAGCACCCTTGTCAGCGAAGCGAACGACTTTTGGGGGATTCCACTTTCCTAACGAGGAAGCATCCAAGGATTTCCATCAGCAATCCCACCCCCGTCGAAACACAATTGTGCATCGGCCCGCCCACAGCGACATGACCTCGTCTCATCGACCTTCCGTGTCCTCATTTGAGTCAACTGGGACGAACCGAAGTTTCCCGTTGGTCAACAAAACCAGGATCAACGGCGGAGTGCTGACCCCAAGCGGCTCGCCAGATCACGAGCTGGATCAAATCTCGGAAACCCTATTAAATGAAACTGCCAGCATTTGCGAGCAGGAGTCGGGCAACAGTGGCGAGTCGGCTGCGATCGAACTGCTCCCTAAAGAGGACCGACTTCTCGTTGAGAAGCTTGTTGCCAGCTTGGGCAAGTGCGTTCTCAGTCTATCAGAGGTATCCAAGGCGAGCACAAAAGCTCGCATGTATCGACGAAGACTAGAAACGGCCAGGCGCATCCTGGAAGGACTTGAAGAGTAATGATGGGAGGCATAATTGGAGACAAAAAATGCCATCTGGATGGCATCTTTCTTACAATATTGAGATTTAACCAGAAAAAAAAGGGAGGTTACTTGGGCGTCGATGGTGGTTAGTGCTTCGTCTCGCATCATAGAAATTGCTGCGGCGGCACAGGTTTGGAATTGAGCGTGGGAGGTTATATTTCATCATGGTCCAGATACAGTCCATGTCCGATACCCTTTCATTTACATCTTTCTTTGGATTTTTCTTTCTTTTACTTTCTACCCTATTTTCTTTGTTTTGCTACAAGCGAGTATCTTAACAACAACGTGGTTACGCGTGCAATGTCCTAGAATGGACTATGAAGAATATAATTATGAAATAATAGTGCTTTAGTTATGAGTCTCCACATGGCTACTTGTCGTTCCATCTCCATTTTTTGTGAGACGCTGTTCCTGCAGCATGATCTCTCGCAGTTTCTATTGAGATCGGCTAGTCAATGGCTTGGCCCATCTTCGCTGGCCTCGATCTTTTTTTAGCAAATAGGAGAAAAGGCGGTGTATGGCTTGTTTTCTTAGTAAAGGGGAAACTTGATGATTCTTTGTTTTTTTTTTATGCTAGGTCCTGAGTTCCATCATCCATGGCTTAGTGTGTACCTGTGTGGAATGGGCAGGGGCTGGTGGATTGCTAATTGTTCGTCAGCTCGGCTTGAGGGGAACGAAAAAGGTGGATATTTGGAGTAAATGAGAAAAGAGAACAAAAAAAAAAAGAATAAAACAAAACAATGGTGACAAGATGCGGGATGATGCATTCCAAACGTGTTCCCAGAAAGAAAGAAAAAGGCCTGTGCTCTGTATCATTTTGCAATCTTTTTTCTCTCCTTCTTTATTTATTTATTTACTTATCTTGCTTTCCTGCTTAGTTTGACATCTGTCCTCACTCTTCCTTCCTTCCCTGGACCGGATCCTACCTACCCTGTGCGACCCCGGTCGGATCGACCACCAAAAGGCCACTAATAAGGAGCCCGAAAAAAAAACCTCCACGCGACAAGACGTTGTTTCCCCCCCCCCCCCCCCCCCCCCCCCCCCCCCCCCCCCCCCCCCCCCCCCCACTCTCTCCACCTCCCCTCCTTCCCCCCTTTTTCTTTTTTTTTTTTTCTTTCTCTTTCCTCTTCTTCTTCTTCTTCTCCTTTTCTTATCATGTGTGTGAGGATGAATATGCAGTTGCCATAGACGCTATCCCAAGCTAGGATTAAGAATTTGCGACGCAAATACTCATTCTCCCCTTCCTCTCTCTCTTTTCTCCTNNTTTTTTTTTTTTTTTCCCCCCCCCCCCCCCTCCCCACCGCTCCCGACGACGACCTCTAAACTCTTTCCCATTCATAGCTTTTTTGGCTCTTGTTTTTGATTTTCTTGTTTTGTTATAATTTATTTTTTTGGTTTTCATTTTGGGCAACACCGCTTCGGGGTGCACTCTGTTTGCACCTGTGCCCTTTGGGTCTCGTTTTTTTTTTATCAATTTATTTTAGGCGGGCATCGCTGGCCTCAACCCCAACGAAGCACACAGGACCGACACACACACACCCACACACGCCCGCTCTCTCCTTCTCTCTCTCCATTATCTCTCTCGCCCATCATGGACTCTCCTCCCGCTTCGCTGGTGGCGCACCTCCTCTCGTCGTTCCTCCCGCCCGACCTCGTCGACTCGATCAACACGCACGTCCTGCACCCGGGCTCCCCCGTGCAGGTTCTCAAGAGCAAGGTGGCGGCGCAGGCGCAGCAGGTCATCAACGCCGCGTACCCCGTCGTCCAGCCGCTGCTGGAGCGCCTGCTCGATGCCATGTCCGACAACCAGGGCCTCGTGGGTGTCGTCGCCTCGCTGCTTATCCTGGCCACCTTCCTCGTCGTCCTCAACTGGATCCGCCGCCTGCTCCTCTGGTGGACGCGTCTGACGCTGCGCATCGCCACGTGGGCCGCGCTGTTCGGCCTCGCCGCCTTTGTCTGGGAGCGCGGCGTCTTTGAGAGCGCGCGCGACGTCGCCGTCATAGGCGGCAAGGTTGTCGGCTACCTCGCAGTCCTCAAGGACGTCTGGGTCGACGAGTACAACCGCTATGAGGCACAACAGGGCATGGGCGGTTCCGGCGCTCGAGGCCGCGGTTCTGGGCGGTGAACGGCTCTCCTCCCCCGCGACACGTTGAACTAGACGACATGAATGGGAACACGTATCAATATCACGACCACAATTTTTCACGACACATGGGAGAGAAAGCATTTTTTGTAGAAAAAGAGGCGGGATGTCCGCACGATGCCATCACGGTACACTTTTTTTTCTGAGGGATGGAAAAGTGCCCAAGTATCGACATGACCTTACCAGAGGTCGGATGGAGTGCATCAGTTCAGCACCACGTTGGGAGCTCTGAGAAATCACCCTTCACGCATGAATCTGTGCCTGTTTCCCAGGCCCGACAAAGAGGTGGAAATTAGGATGGAGCACGCCGGGAAGGATAGGAGAGCAATCGTGCTCAAATCAAGTTACGTCTTTCGATTTGGAGACGAGGATATTTTAACGCCGGCGCTATGCAATACCATAAAAAAAACCAATCAAATGTACCTCTGATACCCCAATACCACGTTTTCCATAATTCTTTTTTTCCTCGTTAGCGTGTAGTGAGACTGGATGCGTAGTCCATTATTCCTGATCTTCATACTCGGCTTCATCGCCAGGCTCCTTGGGGTCCTGGGCTTCGTGAAACTGAATGCAATCGTCAATGTGGCTCAGGATGGCGGCAACGCTGTCCTCGTTGGTCACGTCTAGCTTGAGATAGTTGATCATGCTGAAGCTCTCGATGAGACCGGCGACGGCGCGGTTCAGTCTGCGGAAGCTGGCGCCCCTCATGACCTGTTCCTTCTCGTCTGGTGGCCTGGACTCGTCATCCTCACCCTGGGGTCCCTCTGTGATGCGTCTCGTTCGCTCGATCGGGTCGTCATCCAGTAGTGCCACGTCTGGTGTGAGGAAGCGCTTCAGGTCCTTCTTCTTGACCTGGCCCTTGACAAGGTCCATCTTTGACAGAATGTTGATGTGAGGGACCTCGAGCATGAGCATGGCACTCATGGCACTGAGGGTGCCTGAAAAGAACTTGGCGCGGTCCACGACGAATGTTGCTTCGAGAAGGTAGACGGCAGCCATGCGGATGTCGAGTGAACCAGGCTGGGACAGATACTTGACGAGAGCAGGGAGGATGGGAACATGGGTGTACAGCTCGATCTGACCAGGCATGTCAAATATGATGAGGTAGTCTTCAGTCAGGGAATCAAGCGACTCAGTCAACCAGTCGAGATTTTCCATGAGAAACTCGAAGCAGTAGATGAGACCGCCATTGGGCCCGAGGCCCACCTCCTCCATGGCATCCTTGAGAGAGATGAGTTCCTTGATGTCTAGGTCGGGTTGGTGCTCGAATGACTCGGCGGCCGGGTCCAAGTTGACGTAGAAGGCCGAGCGGCGGTTCAGCTGCAGGTGTGTGATCAGGGCGGCACAAAAGGTCGACTGCGGGGGTGGGTGAAGACGCAGGTTAGCAGAGAGCACGTAATATGCCGGGAGTGTCATGGCTATATTCCGCCATGAGTGCTCGACTGGCGTGAGCTACGTACTTTTCCGGCCCCCGCGGGGCCCATGACCATGGTACCAAACTTGCTCATGGTGACTGGTTGTAGCAGTGGACGGGATGGGATGGTGATGTCGAGGGAAAGGTTAACTGCCCCGCCACCATGCAAAAAAAAAAAAACCACAAGCCTTCCCAGGTGTGCTGGGGGAATGGGAGAAAAAGTGGCGACTGGGGGTTAGGCGGTAAGGTGAAAGCTCGGTGAATGGCGGGCCCTTGTTCCTGACAGCTGACTGTGTTCAGCGACCGGGTACAGCTCCTTGGTGCGAGTTTTTGATGTGCACGCAAGGGACAGGTACCGGGACTTGCACACGGCACAGGGACGGCACGGTGGCAGGCGAGCCCTTGACAGGTTGGGTCGGAATGTTCGGGGGTCGGAGTTTTTTTGGCATGAGAGAATTAGGAGAGTTGGGCAGAGAGTGACGCGATGCCGAAGTAATACGGTGGCGATGACAACATGGCTTATCGTTCCTCGCCATAGACACAGCAGGTGCGTCCTCCGTAGTCCAGGTGCATTTACGGATAGGGAGTGATCAATCGTTCCAGCCCAGTCCGTTGTGGATGGACCCTTTTTTTTCTCTTTCCTCTCCTGCTTGCCCCGCTCTCTCGAGCCTGTATGATTTACGTCCGTTCTTCCCCGCCATCGCTTTTGCCCACGAGCATGATGCCGATTGCGCTCATGAGGCCCTCGCCCATCACGCCAACGCACGTGCGTGGAAGGCGGTCTGGGGACTGGCTGGTCCATGAAAACTCTCCAGGAGCCTGGCCGACTGGCCCGGCATGGTGCCCCCCTGGCCAACCAGTAAGTTCCCCCTCACTATGCAAAGTCGCCGAGTCCCCGTTGCTGCTCCGGAGGTTTTTTCTTTTATCTCTCTGTCCTGCGAGTTTCGGACTGGCTGTAAGGAGGCTCTTATCCCCAAAGTACAGTCACATGTTTTTAGTTTGGAGGGTTTTTCTTTTATTTTCGTGGGGGTTATGCGGGATCGGCTTGGGGTTGGTTTAGTTGTTATGACAACTTCTTTATACGGCCCCAAATTAAAAAAAAAATTCTGTAGGCGGCGTGCACCATGTACATGCGCTCGTTGGTTTTTTTTTTCTGTTCTCGCCTTCGGTTTGGTCAACTACCTAACCTTGACTAGTGTTTACCAGGAGGGGCAACTCTACTCCTCCGAACGAGCACAGTCACATCCACATCCACCCATGGGCCGACATTGTTGGGCTGGATGTGACAAGCCGTGGCTTAGGTCGTGTCCTAGCTACATGTCTAGGCCCAGGACAATCCTGCTGGGACGGCAGGCCGATGGCGCAATTCTCTTGCAAATTTCGGCGTCCGAAAATCCCTTACCCCTCCCCCTCCATGAGTGCTCTTGTCCCAAGCTTTTGCCGCCCGGTGATGGTGGGGTACCTGGTCCCGAGCGTGCCCCCAACGTAAATCCCGGGTACTGTATTATCGGCCTTGTGTCATTGTCACAGCCGCCGACGCCCGCCTTCCAGAGTTAGACAAGGAATGGGGGTTCTTTTCCCTTCCTTTCGCTACTGACCCGGAGCTGGGCCGCTAGCCTTGGGTGTCTTGACTGGGGTTGGGTTCCCGCCTCCTCCCCTGCATGGGGGGTTGATTTTTTTTTCCCTTGGGGAGACCTCCGGCTTGTCACCGACCACCGCCGCCTACAGTGTCATGATTCCTCCTGGTCACCTCGCATTGTGCTCGCAAAAATGAACCTTGATAACCAATGTGCCACTTGAATGGGGCCGCTTGCTGCAATTCAATGCACGACAAGCCTCCTAGACCCAGAAGTCCAAAACAAGAAAAAAAAAACACTGCCCTCGCAGCAAGTACATACAGCCAAGGCTAACAGCTCCAGTGGGCTCTATTCCCTGTCAAGTTGCGAGTTCCGGGACCCCACCACCCGCCTCCCGCCTGTCTCTCAACCTATGTACCGGCGTATTCGTACAGCCCTCCGCCTTTTTATCCTTCACCTCCCCCGTCCTTTTGTCCTCGCAACCTCACTCCTCTTTCTTCCAATTCTCTCATCTCTCCTGTCTCCTGTGGTATGTGACACACCTGATCGAGATCAATTCCTCGCCTCTTCTCCGTTGCGTTGGTTTTGTCCTCATTTAGTCAGCGCACCTGTACTAACTCGGCTTTTTCAGTGACCTTTTTCCCAGTCACCACAGATCTTATCTCCCCGGCTCTTCATTTCCCGCCTCTCGAGCTCCTCTCCCTTCTCCTTCCCCAATCCCTCACAATGTCTGCTACCAACGGCACCAACGGCGTGGGCCGAAGCCAATACAACGAGGGCACTTTCCTCTTCACTGTATGTTTTCCCCCTCCTAAACCCCCTCTTTCACCCCCACTAAGACCTACTCATGATGGGTCATTTTTGGCGGCCAACTTTTTTTTTCTCCTCACCCACACCAATTGCAAATTTTTTTTTCTGCGCCGTCGCTAATAACAAAAATTAGTCCGAGTCCGTCGGTGAGGGTCACCCCGATAAGATTGCCGACCAGGTTTCCGATGCCATCCTCGATGCCTGCTTGGCTGAGGACCCCCTCTCCAAGGTTGCTTGCGAGACTGCCACCAAGACTGGTATGATCATGGTCTTTGGTGAGATCACCACCAATGCCAAGCTCGACTACCAGAAGGTCGTCCGTGAGGCCATCAAGGACATCGGTTACGATGACTCCGAGAAGGGTTTCGACTACAAGACCTGCAACCTGCTCGTTGCTATTGAGCAGCAGTCCCCCGATATCGCTCAGGGTCTTCACTACGAGGAGGCTCTTGAGAAGCTCGGTGCCGGTGACCAGGGTATCATGTTCGGCTATGCCACCGACGAGACCCCTGAGCTCTTCCCCCTCACCCTTCTCTTCGCCCACAAGCTCAACGCTGCCATGTCCGCTGCCCGCCGCGACGGCTCTCTCCCCTGGCTCCGACCCGACACCAAGACCCAGGTCACCATTGAGTACCGCCACGACCACGGTGCTGTCATCCCCGTCCGCGTCGACACCGTCGTCGTCTCTGCCCAGCACTCCCCCGATATCACCACCGAGGAGCTCCGCAAGGAGATCAAGGAGAAGATCATCAAGAAGGTCATCCCCGAGAACTACCTCGACGACAAGACTGTCTACCACGTGAGTTATGGCTTATCGAATAACTTAATTAATTGCGCGTCGCATGCTAACTGGTCCTGATAGATCCAACCCTCTGGTCTCTTCATCATTGGTGGTCCCCAGGGTGATGCTGGTCTGACCGGCCGCAAGATCATCGTCGACACCTACGGTGGCTGGGGTGCCCACGGTGGTGGTGCCTTCTCCGGTAAGGATTTCTCCAAGGTCGATCGATCCGCCGCCTACGTCGGCCGATGGATCGCCAAGTCCCTCGTCAAGGCCGGCCTTGCCCGACGTGCCCTCGTCCAGCTCTCCTACGCCATTGGTGTTGCTGAGCCCCTCTCCATCTACGTCGACACCTACGGCACCTCCAGCAAGACCTCTGATGAGCTCGTCAAGATCATCCGTGACAACTTTGACCTCCGACCTGGTGTCATTGTCCGCGAGCTCAGCCTTGACCGCCCCATCTACCGCCAGACCGCCAAGAACGGTCACTTCGGTACCAACCAGAGCTTCACCTGGGAGCAGCCCAAGGAGCTCAAGTTCTAAATTAACTCCACCTTTTTTCAGGAGTAGGAGTGGAGCATTCAACAGCTCCCTTCAACCTTTAAACCTATGTGTTTAATAAGTCTATTTTTCAGGCACTTTTAAGACGGCGTACGGTTCTCAACGAAACCTCTTTTGTATCTCCCACCGGAAAGGGAGGGGCGGTTTCCGGCATCTGATTTTTTCGCATTGTCAGGACTTTTACATGATATATACCAGGCACGGAGTGGGGCGTCTTTCAACAAAGACAATTTGGGTCAAACCTGCATTTGTGAGGCGAAGCAAAAAAAGGACAAAGATTTGCATTATAACGATACCCTTGTGAAGGGATAAAGAGAGACGAGATGAACGCATGCATCATCCTGGCGTTTTACGGGGAAACAAAAGAACTTCAACATCTTTTCTTTCCTGGTTCTCTAGCCGAGCTCATGCAGACCGGAGCAGAGGATTATGGATGTTGCACCATTCCCGAGGTGACTCTGGATGGCGACAAATAAAGTAGGGTATAGCTCAGGGGCGCAATAGATTAGCCCCGTTGCTGCGATTGTACACAGCAGCTAGAACCAAGGAAGAATCCCATATATATATTTTTGGGAAAAATATGCTTGTGCCTCCGAGAATTTTGTGACTGTCATCATGTCGTGATGAATATGCGAAGTTACTTGTTCCACTTGTTCCTTTCACTTGTTCCTTTCTCTTGTTTACTTATTCACTCGATTTCAATCATCTTCGTATTTGTCGTGTTCGTTATTTTTATCTTGGCGCTTATCATGCCTTGGATGGAATGGAATGTTGTCCATCAAGTTTAGCTGCTGAAGGCTGAGTGAGGCTCAACCAACAATGTCACATTCTCGAGCTGACTCTTGCGGCCGTTGTCACCGTTCCTAACACCCAACAAGCAATACGCTAAAACGTCGATGCTGAAGTATTTTTTTCTTTCTATCCTCTTTAATTTTTTTCAAAAACAAACAGCTTTAACGGTCCTTCCCCTCCCCCACGATTGACTGTACATCATCACCGGGCCGAACCCTCGACTAACATTGAGGCATTCACCTGCAACGCCCAATCACAGAGGAATGTTGACCAAAGACAAAACCATCCCATGTTACACAGAAGATTGGGCACGGGAAGCACCGATATCCGAAGGGAAAGCGGAAACGGGAACCGAACGCCGACACGGACAATTTCCTCCCCAATGGGCAGGTCACTCTGGACTGACATTAAAAAGAAAGAAAAAAAGTGACGATCAATGTCGAGGGAACGCTTCGCTCTCTTCAAAGTACATTTCTACCCAGCCAGCCAGTCTTTCTCCATCCGTTCCCTTGAGGTTCAATTCGGCGCCCGGCATGGCGTCAAGACTGTTTGGGGGGGTGGCGCCGGGACGAGTCAAGGGTCTTGTCTCGGCCAAAACTCAAGGCAACTTCCGCCTACGCTGCGACGCCCAGCTCGTCGGGAGGTGCACCGTCGGGCGGACTTTTGCAACTTGTCCGAGCAATTCGGATACACTTGCGAAAACAGGTAGGGAGGAGGGGGGCGGGAAGTGCTCGCCTGGCTTGCTTACACCGCAGAAGTAGTGGCGAAGACGCCACCGCTGGCGAATGCTGACATTGGGTGTGGTTACAAGACCATACCTTGTTAAACTCTGCCGCAGTCCAGATCATGAGCCACCGTGTGGTGAACAGCTCGCATCATGACTACGTCGTTTCTCATCCACACCTCTGTGTTCGGACTGTGGTAAGACATCCCCCCCGCTCAAGCTGGCAGCACCAATCCGAAAAGGGGATGGGGTTTGTGGTTAGGAAAGCTTTGCTTGGCGGCCACGTGAGAACCTGAGCTGAGACGTTCACTGGTATGCGCCTTTCGGGGGAGAGGCGTTGTTGCATGGGAGAGACCGAAAGTCTACAGAGGTCAGAGTTGTGTGTAACCTGAACTGATAAGACCGTGATTATCAAGATGAAGAATGAAGGTGCGAGGTTTTTTTGGGTTTGCTTCTTGGCTTATTCGACTTTGAACATGTCACAATGGTGTCGTGATTGCACCATGGTGATCAACAAAACCTCGAACAGTGGCAAACACAGCTCCCACCTGTTGTCTGCGACAATCGGAAGTCTTTCGGAATACCCTCTCCCTCTACTCATGTGCAAGCTTGTTTCAAAAGAGGACTGGCCTGGTGCTTGGTTGGGCAGAACTCAACGCACCGTCGACGATGGCCACGTTGGACACGCTCGTGGTGCTAGATTAAACACATGAGTCGTTTAGAAGGACGGTGTGTGTGTGTGGCATCCCGCGCCAAGTCTTTCTCGTCGCCGGCCCCCAACCCGATATTAGAATGGGGATGGGGGGTGCAGGTGCTCCAAATGGCGAGGGAAAAAGCTTGGCTCTCGGTTAGCAGCAAATGGCGTCTTGTCTTCTCATGATAGCCGTTACCGTCTGGTTGGAACGAGGATGCCGTCGGGGTGTGTTAGCGCTTCATACTGCTTCCATAATTTCCTCCCACGGGTTCTCGCCAAAGAGTTTAGCATGGCTTCTGCCAAGCTGAAGAGGGCACCAACACCCACAATGCCACATCCAGTTAATCCCGCCGCCACCACACCAGACCAGAAACCAAAACAGCCAAAGGGAAGATAGCCGTCAAGGTGTGAAAGAGGCGAGCTAGGAAACCTGACCGGCCAGGCTTCACTTGCTCCCCGGATTGGCTCCTGGGGGAACCTTCTGTGAGAGTGTAACCGAGGGGATGGTAGACGCTTCTCGGACCGCTCTGGACCGTCGTCAAGCCGACCGAGCGCCCCCCCTCCATCACTCACCCGTCCATATCTTTTGCATCATCGCAAGGGTCTTTTGTGCGCTTGCGATGTGGCAGAAAGTATAGGAGATGGACTCTCTTGGTTTATACGAGAAAGCGAGAAAGAAACAGAATAGATTGAGAGCAGTCAGTAAGAGGGAGTGAATAATATAACAAGCACAGACTTGGCGTGTGTAAATGGCTATAGTCATGCCTTATTGCCATCGTCTTGGCCTTTGACAACACTCGCCAGACTGTTGAGTCTCTCATCTGGCATTCATGGTGGCGCGTTTTGTCGGCACCCGTATCCCGACTGGGCATGTTTCTGTTTTTATTCTGTCCCTTGACTTCTTTGTCCAAGGCTTCTCCCGCACGGCTATGGCGGACTTGGCCTCTGGGCAAACGAGCTTTTCCTCCCTCCATCTTGTAGGGGAAAAAAGGAGTTGCAGATCGAGATGTGGGAACTTGGGACGATTGCTTGCGCATTGTCTATTGAAGGAGTTCATCAGTGACTGGGGACGGAGCATTTTCAATGGCATACTAGTTGGACAAGGGGGAGGGAGGGGTGGGAAATGGGAGTGGCTTGCCCGTCTAATCCGCAGGATGAAACATGTTTTGTCCATTTATTTATTAGTTTGCCCACATGCAAACAACACGGCCCCTCCCACCCTCCACCAAACATTCACGGCGAGGTGCTGTGCCGTGAATGCGAGCATTTCTTTTGTTGAGAAAAAGCAAGACTATCAGGAAACCGATGGCACGCGGGCATTTGCTTTTTCGAGGCGGTGTAATCACGCAGTTGGGCGGAATGACCAAGCGTTTGGCAACCCCTTCATCCCCATCACGCCTTGTGAGCATCGGAAAGGGGGTAGGTGATTCGTCATCGCAGCTGGCGAGAGCTGTCGATTTGAAAACCAAGGAAACAGGAACAGGAAAGTGTAGAATAAGAATTCCACTTGGCACACAAGCTTTGCCGGCTCTCTGTCGGACCAGCTTTCGCCATCTAGATCTATATGCACTGGCGGCAAGTCTGTTCTGGGAAACCCGGCAGACTGGGAGAAAGGAAGGGGCCACCCCGGGAAGCCGCGGAGGGGCCGGTGGTTTGAATGGCGCAAGCCGGGGCCTGTCCAGTGAGAAAGGGCTACTCGACACTTGAATTGCTGTCTGGTAAGGAAAAGGAAAGCGAGAGCGAGGGCATGGGCATGGGTGGTGATGGCAGTGGTGGTGGGTGACGTGGTGGCTCCGAGTGAATGGTTTGGTCAGTCTGTGCCTTTTCATGGATGCCAGGTAAGCGAGAGTAGCTGCCACCTGCCGATCAAAGCTCCTGAGCGCTGTATTGACGAGAATGGAGGTGGTAAATGGCGGGATATGTACCATGTACTTTGTCGAACAACCAACAAAGCATATCGGGAGTGGGGGACCGGGGAGCGAGGGGGGAGCGGCTAACAAACAGAGACGGCAGTGACAAGATTCATTCGCAAGTTGTATTGGGTACCAGGAGCCGTCATGTCTCACAAACAAGCACGTAGCTATTGCGCTTGCGCAACATTTCCCGGAGACTTGTCGGTGTGCGTCTGGGGTGACATCTTTTGCTCGAGCAACAAGAAATCTTGTGGTGGCGGTTCCCGCGAGGCCGAAGCGTTCGCCGCGCTAGCGGGTCCGGGGGGGAAGGGGGACGCGGGGGCTATACCGCAACGAGTCCTCAATAGACGGCGGCAGGGGCATCGGGGCCGTGCGGGGCTCGACAACAATAGAAGACGGTTTTGGGCACAATAGGAAGCCAAACGCCAGCCACACCACTTGGCAAATGGAAACAATGGCTTGCTGGCAATAGCTACGTACCGCGCCCCTCTCCCTTCCTCCTCTTCTCACCCGCGTGCTCTTCCGAAAGCGAACAAGTAAAGAGAAGGAAAGAGTGTTGCGAGTGAAATGAGACACGGCCACCAACAGGGCAGGCGAAGCGGGCAAGACAGGCAGTCTTCCGATCTCGCCCCTGTCTGTTTCCTTGGCAAAATAGTTTATGAATCTGTCGCACCTGCTCTGCGAATAACGCTTGCGGTGCTCATCAAATGGGGAAAGAAGCGAGACATTCTGGGACATGTTGGCTTGCCTTCGCTCTCATGACACACGACAGGTGCTGTTGGCTCTCTACCTCACAACTAATGCATCCCAAAGCTTGTGCGAGCGAGTAATTAGAAAGCAGACCTGACCAACACAGCACAATTACGAAGCCTCCCCCATTCCAGGGAATTCATCACCAATTTTGCGAATGGGGGTGTATGCACGTTACTGTTTCACAACCAAATCTGGCAAAGAGGTGGGATGCTCTTTTTCTCTGCTCACCTAGCTTCCCTGGAAAACCATCATATTTCTCTCTCTCTCTCTCTATCTCTCACGCACACACACTCTCTCTCTCCCTCGCTCACTTATTAATCCCATAGCCGTGGATCCCGCGCGCTCTATGCCTCGGTGTCTGGGCACGGTTAGGTCCAACGATTCGTGCCAAGCTCGATTGAGGGGCAGCCAGGTATCCCAAACGCCTCAATCTTTCTCATTCAAGCTCGCACGCTGCCGCGCGCCACCGCTAAAAGAGACACAAGTAAAAAATGATAATAATAAAAACAAGGCGCAATGCACACACCCCCCTGCGCCGTCATAAATGATGGCTGCGAAGCTTGTCCGGCCACATGCATGTCATGACACTAGGCTTGAAGACACACGACACACACACCACACATTCACTCCTGTTTGCAAAATACTGTTGAATTGTGTCGGAATCCAATAATGCGTGGTTCAATGTATCAATGTAGCCTTTTTCTTATTTTCTTTTTACAATTCAAAATTTGTCTTGCCCTATAGACTCCATTCATCTATATGTACCCACTGCCCTCCTCCCTGTTTTCATCATTACACACAAAGTTGCCTCATAGTAACACAATATCCTCACGCTTCCATTCGTCTTCACGTGGCCAGGTAGAACGTTACACCTGTGTGCCAATATTTATATCACCGCCCTCCTCACCTCTTCCTGCTGGCTCCTCTTTCCCCAGAAAATCATTTGACTGCAGCCGCAGTGGTATAATATCGGCAAAAAGAAAACCTCCTCCGCTCCTCATCACTTTACACACACACACACACACACAAAAGAATACAATGGCGACTCCCAATGCTCCCTCTCAAAACTCTTCATCAGTGGGCCCCAAGAGCACCAGCACTCGCCCCTCACTCGCTTCTCCCCCTCCGGCCTACACTCCCCGGAGACAGCATGATATCATTGCTCTCACTGCACGAGCCTTAGAGAATCGGCCCAATCCTTTGTCCAACATGGCACACATCGTCTACCAGAACCCGACCGTCTACAGTGCAGCACCCGTCGACTCAGCTGACGATGAGACTGCTGAGACGGAAGATAGCTCACCCATCAGCCTCCGGATCAACACATCAGTCAGCATCAACCGCAGCAACAACATTGTGTGCCTAGCCGCCAGCCCTGCAGAGCACGCCAACGCCATTGCCCAAGCTGTTGTCAAAGCCCTGAACGAAGGAAGCTCTGGCCGGTGCGGTATTCCCATGATTGACGAGAACGGCGCTCCCCGGCCGCTCCGGATCGAGGTCGACGCCGGCATGGTCATTGAGGGTACCGGCAACATTGTTGGAAGCCAAGAGCTCGTCAGCGAGGTGATCCGGCAGCGCAACAGGTCTATTCGGGCTCGCCGGCCTCGAGAAGACGAAGACGAGGACGAGCAGCAAGATGGTAGGGAAACTCAGCCGGCCAAGCGTCGACGATCCAACGAGTAAATCAGCCGCGGCTAGTCCATCTAAATACAACATACATCGTAACGACAATGTTTTGTGGTTTCCTATTATTTGATGGGTCCTTTCTCTTTTTCATCTTCGCCGTTGCTCATGACATTATCATCATTCCATCAACGCATTTTTTTTTATCTACACTCAGAAGCACACTCAGAAAAAAACGGAACACTACGATAAATACACGAGCGTGTGCACGCATACATATTTGAAGGGTTCTAGAGGTGGTCGAGTACGGTGCCATCAGCACACGGGGTGGTCCACTGGCCCACAGGCACGGCCTTTAGTTGTTTTGTGGCTGATGGCGATTATACACGGGTGGGTGGCATGGAACAGGAATGGGGGGAGCAAGGAACCATTGCGGAGGGAGCACGTCCTTAAAAGCGGCAGCTCATATTATGACCATTATGAAATAACTTTTTGTTCTTTTCTTCAAAGGAGTTTTGCTAGTTTGCAACCAATAACAAAGACAGTTATTCTTCTTCTTCTACACTCTCCTCAGGAACCACCTTGAATATCTATTTAACTGTGACCTAGAACATTTGCGTTCCTCTCCATGCGCAGGCCATCACAGATTCCAGCTCGTTGGTGCAACAGCGTGTTTACACGTGTTACATGGTGAGTGCCTCCAGCCATTGGGCCCAGGCCGAGATAGGATCGAGGCTAGTCGAATCCCTTTGAGAGGCTTACTTTTTTTTTCTCAGCGGCCTCCAGCCAAAAACAAATGGCTCCATCTATTTGTGGCTAATTCCTAACAGTCAGGCGGTCAGTCTGGCCTAAATGCAGATGTTTGAAACAAACCCCATCCGGGACCTGCACCCATCTATATCAGAACGACCAAGTGCTGTCAGCGACAGGGTCAGGGGCGCCACGGCACGTGTTTTTCTCTCCTTGTCCAGGGGATGGCGAACGTGCTGAAACCTAGGCATCTGAGTTGGGTGTGGACCGCGCCCAAAAAGTACGCTGGCGCACTGCTGATTAGTTCGTTAGTCGCCGCAGGGTCGTCGCGTGGTGGGGAAGTGGTTCAGCTGTGCCTGGATTCGACTGCAACTGCTCCCATCCCCACAATCCGACTTGATACAAGGTGAAGTTTCTTGTCGTGTTGCTATCTTTTCGATCTTAAGAGAGAGAGAAGGAGAGAGGGCGTGGGCTTGTGTTCATAGTGTTGTGCCATTTTTTCTTCTCTTCCTCATTCTTCTTCCACTGTGCAATTTCTACTTGAGAGAATCATCATTACTTGCTCTCATGGTCTGTCATCAGCGCCCAACTTGATGCTGTCCTTCCGACGCGCCAACGAGACCAATAGTCGCAGATAGAGCCCGAAAAACGACTGACCAAAGCGCCCAAAACGAACCCTGCCCGAACCCTCTCTACCGTATTGTCCTGTCGTATCCTGTCCCTGAGCACTGGCGCCGAGCCCTGTCTCCACCCATGCCGAGACACATCTACTAAAACTCACGTAGCCTTGCCAATTGCTTCCTTTAAAAGAGCTATCCACCTCTCTATCCATCTCTCTCCTCCCCTCCCCCTCACCGCCCTCCCTCCCTCTCTTCTCCATTGATTCCTTCATCTCCTCTCCCGGATTGCTGGTCCTCCTTCACCCTCCCGTAGCCCGACAAACCCAACTTCCTCCAACTGGCCCCACCCCCACCTGGTCCGCAGCCATGGCGAACCTCACCATCCGCAACCTCACAATTAACCCCATAGAGTTCCTCTCCGTGGAGCGTTTCGAGAGCGAGCGCGTCCGCACCGTCAATGTCGTCTACAGCGCCACAGTCAGACTCACCAGCCTTTTCAACGCCACCGACTTTTCCGCCCACGAGACGCGGGCCCAGGGGGATGCCATCAAGAAGGAGGACGCAAAGCTCCATCTCGACGCCTTCCAAACCAAGGAGAGCAGCATTCGCGCCGCGGACAACGGCAAGGAGGTGCTGCGGCTGCTCTTCAAGGTCAACAATCACAAGTATGAGATTGACATCCCCAGCCCGACCAGCAAGTCGTCCGTCATGAAGAGCCTGGACGGCGGCAGCGAGGAGCTCACGGCCGTCTACTCGGCCAACGGCGCGGTGCTGGCCATCTTCTCCTCGGCCCGCCTCAATGCGTGGATGAAGGAGCTCCACGGCGACTGGCCGCTGCCCTCGCTCTCCATCCCCGGGACGCACAACGCCGCCACCCACCACAAGGCCCTCCCCTCGGTGCGGTGCCAGGCCGTCAGCGTCGAGGAGCAGCTCAGGAACGGCGTCCGCTTCCTCGACGTGCGCATATCCGCAAACCCCAACAACGACGAGCTCACCATTGTCCACGGCGCGTTCCCCATCTCCCTCACCGGGAGCAAGTACTTCAGGGACTTCCTCGAGGACCTCTACAGGTTCCTCGAGGAGAACCCCAGCGAGGCCCTCATCCTGAGCCTCAAGCGCGAGGGCACCGGCAAGGGCACCGACGAGCAGATGGGCAAGTACCTCAAGCACAGCTACGTCGACAAGAGGCGCAGCCTCTGGTGGACCGAGCCCAGGGTCCCCAGCCTCGGCGAGGCCCGCGGCAAGATCGTCGTCGTCCGCCGCTTCGCCCTCGACGGGGAAATGCACAAGTCCTGCTGGAACGGCCGCGGCTGGGGCATAGACGCCTCCACCTGGCCCGACAACTGCGAGGACGGCAAGACCGGGCCCGGCAGCATCCGCGTTCAGGACTTTTACGAAGTCACCGAGACCCAAAACGTCGAGAAGAAGATCGAGTACGCCCGCCGCCACCTCGAGCGTGCCGCCGAGGTCAGCTTCGTCCTCCCCGGCATGGACGGCCACAAGGAGGGCCAGAAGGCCCCTCCCTTCTTCGTCAACTTCCTCAGCGCCAACTACTTCTTCAACGCCAGCTGCTGGCCCGAGCGCGTTGCCTCCAAGCTCAACCCCTCCGTCATCGAATACCTCTGCATCCGTCACGGCGAGCATGAAAAGGGGCCCCAGAAGCTCAAGGTTGGCAATGGCGGCACAGGCGTCGTCGTCACCGATTGGTGTGGCGCCAACGGGGACTGGGACCTTATCCGATGCATCGTTGGCATGAATGCTCGCTTGCAGCTCAAGAAATAAGAAGCGACAGCGGCATTGGAAACGGGAACTGCAACAAAAAACAAAAGGAGCACATCTTGGAAAGCGTTGGGTTGGATTCATTTTAAATACTAGATTTCGGTTCGAGCGAGACCTCTCAGCCAAGTTTCAAACTACAGTCACATAGAACGATGTAATAGCATATGATCAAAGAATATATTTTATTAAGATTATAGTAAATCATTCCTTCGAATGATGAGTCAAATCTGCCGAGGGCTGTTAGCTTCTCGTCTTCATCCTCAATGTTCAATCAAAAGAGTGTTGAGGGAACCATGTCAGTTCTCCAAGGTGAATTGGTTGTTCATCACGATGAACTCAGAGTTGATATAAAAGGAAGTCATCACATGGTGGGGAAGGGGGGCAAGTGAAAAAAATATCAGAAATATTTACCTCGTGGCCAGAAATGTATTCAGATTAAGACATACGGGACTGTGCCTAGACCGGAATAGGTCAGTATTATGTTTAAACCAAACATATTTCAAGAAGTAAAACAACAAGCTAGGGCCAGGTTAGTTATGGTTGTTAAACATTTCAGCGTAGTTGCACATACCGATCAATCAGAAGGTGTTGGGTTTGTTCATGTCACAAGCAATCCGAAGATTGTTGAGTCAAACAGTGTGAATACGATTGAAACAGCTCATCACGATCGCGCCACGACAGATATGAGAAGAAATTTCTTATGTACCTGAATTCCAAGCAGAGTCAGCTACAGTTTCCTCAGCCAACACCAATAAGAATTCAATATTAAGACCACAGTCAGGTGACGAAATGTCAACAAGAGGTCCCGCTACACTCCCACCGCAAGGATTGTACGTCCTTGCTTTTCTAGGGCGAGAGGCTTTGGTACTCGTTTATGTCCGCCCGTTCGTTCAAATCTTCCTCATACAGTGGGATCCAAGGTGGAGTGCAAGTGAGAGAGAAAAAGTACCTGTCAACGGGCTTGTTAGCAGTTGTGACATAAAGCTGGCAACAATTTGATGTGGCAGAAAGTCTCCAGTCAGACAAGGCTGAAACTTAAACAACAGTATCGACATAATGTATTAAGAATGAGGAATCCCTAAGGTGTCGTTTTGATCATCACACGGAGGAGGGGGCAGAAGAAAAAAATTCTCGACTAACCTTTTGAGTGTGAAAAATAGCACGCGTCGCGTCATGTCCATTAAAAAGAGAATATGAAGAAGAGATCTGTCAATTGAGTGTCAGTGAAGATTCTTCCAGGTTGACATCACAATCCAAGCTTCAAGAGCATTCCTCAGGGTAATTCTAGAATATGCTAACCACCATAATTTTGGTCTGGTAGGATATGATATCGTCACAGAAAGAGGCTGAGGGTGGGAAGAGGGAATTGCGGCTTACCTAGTAGCAATTGGACGACGACGCCCAGGTCTGACAATGCACTCGCATGTTGGACCTGAGCTTGATGTGTTGGTGAAGAAGATGGAGGGAGAAAGAAGAGAAACAAAAAAATTTCTTGAGAAGATATGGGTGCTGACCGATTGGCGCTAGTCCCCATATGGTCTAGCGTTTCTTCTGCCCCGCAATCCAAGCCAGGGGCAGATGTGTGGCGGTGCAGCCGAGATCTTCCGCGTGTGTGGCGAATCCTATCACCGCATAAAGCCGCCCTCCATCACCTGCTCAGGTGCCTAATCTGCATCTCCGCTCTTACACTCCAACACTGTTGGAAAACACCAAATCTCTTCAAAATGGCGTCTTTGGAGGCGTTGTGGGGTCCAGCGACCCGACGACTCCTTCGAATCGCCGTGGCCAAAACCACAAATGTGGTTCGTGCCAAACTGGCCGTCGTGGCGCGGCCGGTACAGACGGAATTACAGAATCTCGGCCTCAAGTCCGCTCGACTTGCGCGCCAGCCAATTCATCCTGTTGCTGTTCTCCGACAGCACAAGCGTCAATCGCGATGGTTCTCGTCCTCCGCGGTCCAAAATGTTCAGCGCTTCGCCAAGCGGTTTATGAGCTCCGAATCCAAGAGCACCCGATTCGACCGATCTAAGCTCCCAGTCTCCAACACCTCACGACGAGTTGGGCAGTTCTCCGGACGCGCTCCATTCGCAAACACTCTTCGTCCCAACTTGACTGGAGGAGCATTGCCTCGATCCGCTGGTGGATATAGCTTGGGAGGTGGTGCCCGCTACTTTTCGCACACTCCAGTAGCCCCAGCTCAGGTAGTGCAGAATGTCTCCCAGGCGATGAGAGCCTTCTTCCTCTCTGGTCAGAAGATCCGCTACGATGGCCTGGGCCCTCGAGGCGAGCGTCAATACCGCGCTGTCTCTGCCGTGGAAGATGAGGCGATGCAGAAGTTCTCGACACTTCACCGCAACGCTCCCGGCTCCTTCATCGACTTCAAGATCAGCCCCACCCTGACCGCCCTTAGCCCTCTTGCCACTGCCATCGCCTTCTCCTCCAAGGCCGCTGGCTTCAAGCCCGAGACTGTGGCCTCTGGTGTCACTCTTAACACCGAGGGGTTCCTTGATGTTTTGTCTGCTGACTTTGGCCGAGCATTGAAGGATTTGACCGCCATTTATGCGGACCTTCGTCGAATCGCCATCATAGGTGACCTTCCAATTCACCTGGAGAAACAAAACATTCTCCGAGTCAGGTTCCCTGGAGTGGATGCCGAAACAATCGAGCGGCTTTGCGACGACATTGGGATTCAGCACGGCGTCGTAGGCGAGGATCTCGATTTCAATTCCGCAGTTGGAGTCCCTATGGCACTCAAGTTCCCATTTGCTCCGGACGCTGCCAAGTCCATCTCGGTCCGGTCAGTCGAAGGATATGCCTGGGATGAGATCTCATCCGTATCTGATGATGAATTTGCCCGAGAGGCCTTCATCGACGAGATGGCTGACAATCCATGGCTCTCTGATCCCGAAGGCTATGAGACGATGTCGCATGCCTTGAGCTCTGAAGGCCACTCCGAGGGCTATGAAGGTCTGGAGGGCATCTACAGGTTCATTGAGGAATGTGACCGGGCCAAGGGTCAGGTGAGTTGAATTATGCTTTGATCAAGGCCGATCCCAACGGCAGATTTTCTTTTGTGTGAGCGATAAATTGTGATGATCTACACTCCTTCTTTTTTGCAACCTGATACGATACCAACTAGCTTAGCACAAGACTAAAGAGGTAACTAAATTGAATTCCTTGAATCTTGTCAGCCTCAAGTAAACATAGCCTAAATGACGTGTTGCCGTTCTCACCAAAACCTCCAATGCCAATGCGTCATGATGTCATGGTCACCAGTTCCTTGATCCTCCTCAAGCCTTCTCGACAAGCGCCGGCAGTCTCGATACCCCCACATCTTTGTCAAGAGCCGTGGGAGGCTAATTCTTATTGACCCCTGATCCACTCCCTGGCGATGCAGCAGACTCCGGTTTCGCATGCTGCGGTGGGGTGGCATCCGCTTGTTCTTGCTTTGCGGGCGACGGCGTCCCGTCCAGCAAGGTCGTTTCGGTCGAAAGATGCTGGAGAAATGTCCCAAGAGATATTAGCTCCGCGCACCGTCGCTCGCATTCAGTGGAAGATGCCGAGTCCATGGCAAAAGCGGCTCACACGGGGGGGGGCAAGCGTGGGTGATGTCACAAGCAAAGATTGGTTCAGTGTGCAGCGGCCTAAAAAAGTTCCAGTGGGGGTTAGCAGGTTTTTGATTATCAAGATAATCAGAGGCTGGCCAGAGCTCCACCCCCCCTAAGGGTCTGTTCGAGGCGGGATGGTCTAGTTCTAGTTTCCGCTGCCTCTTGTTCAACTCAAGCCCTAACGAGCCGGCATTTTCGCATCGAGGCTTTGACGGGGTTTTCCAGTTGATCGATCTGCATAGCTCCCCCCAACGTAGCATTCGAGACCCTTCTAGAGAGCCCATCTACCGAGGCCGAATAGCCGGCGAGGCACCAAGGAAAAACAAGATCCTAGCCAAGAGTTTCCCCACACGCCTTGATGGAGCCTCGGCTCCTCCCACGCGCTCAATAACACCTTACGTACATAGACGAGCGAAATCGCCGTGCAAAAGCTCATTTATTTTTTTTTTTGCTTCTCTTTCTGCGCCTTTCCTTGGTCTTGGCCTCTCTAACTCTGTGCTTTCCAAACCCATCACTCCTCATTCGACATGTCCGGCCCAGGTGTTGGTTTCGAGTATCCTCGCCAACAAGTCTCTTGGCTGAGGCGCGACGTGCTGCTCTTCGCCAACACTGTCGGCTGCACTGATCAAGAGCTTCACTTTCTCTACGTAAGTGCAACCCTCCCTCGAATCCCCCGCGGTCCGCGCGCCGGCTCACCATGCGTCTCTAGGAACTCAACCCCGGCTTCACAGTCTTCCCTACATACCCGACCGTCCTCTGTAAGCAACCAATGCCTTGGGTTTTCTCTCTCTCGTATTTCTCTAACAAATTCGCTCAGTGTTCAAGGGCGACACACAAGATGTCGTCGACTTTTATGCCGCGCAAAAGTCCGTCAGGATCCCCCAGGTTCCCGACTTTGACCCCAGCCGCGTCGTAGACGGCCAGCGCAAGATTGAATTCTTCAAGCCGCTGCCCGTCTCGTCAGAAGGTCGCAAGTTTGAATTCCGCACAAAGGTCATTGGCGTCTACGACAAAGGCCGCCCCGGCTCCGTCCTGGAGACGCAATCCGACCTAGTCGACGCCACCAACGGCGACGTCTACTCGCGCATCACCACCAGCTCATTCTACGTCGCCCAGGGCGGCTGGGGTGGTCCCAAGGGCCCCAAGACGATCAACTTCCCGCCGCCCGAGGGCAAGAAGCCCGACTTGGTCCTGGAGCACCAGTCCACCAAGCAGTCCGGGCTGCTGTACCGTCTAAACGGCGACTACAACCCTCTGCACGCCACTCCCGAGCCTGGCGCCAAAATAGGCTTTGGCGGCTCCATCATGCACGGCCTATACTCGTGGAACACATCATGCCACGAGATTCTCAGAACCCTGGGTGGAAGCAACCCCGCAAACCTCAAGGAGTTCCAGGCCCGGTTCGCCAGCCCCGTCATCCCCGGCGACAAGCTGATTACGAGTGTGTGGCGAACCGGCGAGAAGAAGGGCGAGTTTGAGGAAATCAGATTCGTCGTCGAGGTAGAGGGTGGAAAGGTGTGCCTGACCAACGGCCGCGCTCTCGTCAAGGTTGTTTCGGCCGATGCAAAGAGCAAGCTGTAAAGGGTTGCACGACATGTAGGATTTAAAATGTTCATCAAGCGTTGTTAAGCGGGGTTCGTTCAGTGCATAGTGAGCTGTCCTCATGGGATTATCAAGATCTGTAAATGAGTAAAAAGGATATAGTTTTGAATAAAGTGTAAATTAAAACGCAATACAGATATATAAAAGAAAAATTACCATCGTTACTACAAAAAAAAAACCCCGGTGATTGTTGGCTGCCGTCTTGGTCACTAATCATGATTGCTCAAATCCGCCAACTCACTCAAGCCACCGCTCACCACCACAAAATCTGCTACCTCAGCGGCGGCTTTGCTCATATCCACCTCAAACCCCACGCAATGGCCAGCGCGCCTCTCACAACCGTCTCATAGCCTTCAGTTACGTTTCACGCTCGCCCCCAATGTCTTCGTCACATCGCATCGGACAGCGCGTGTCCTATGACGGCGCCCTTTGCACCGTGAGGTACGTCGGCGAGGTTGCAGGCACCACGGGTACATGGCTCGGCGTGGAATGGGACGACTCAGCCCGTGGGAAACACGATGGCTGCCACAAGGGCGTCCGTTACTTTACGTGTAATGATCCGATTCCCTCGCCTGTCCCGTCTCCATGTATCTAACCGTCCCGTTGCAGGCATCTCAAAGTCTCCTACCGCCGCCTCGTTTGTGCGGCCCTCACGCCCAGCAGACCCACCCCGCCACTTTATTGAGGCCGTCACGCTCAGGTATACCTCTGCGTACACGCTCGCTGATGGCCGGAGGGCGGCTGAGGACATCATCTTCTTTGGGAAAGCCGCGGAGGAGGTTGGTTTCGAAAAGATTCGCACCAAGCAGGCAAACATCAACGAGCTCAAGGTAGTCATGGTCGAGGATCTCCAGGTGGCGAGCGCCCTGGCCGAGGGCGCGGAGAAGGGTACCATCACAAGGGCGTGTCCCAAAATATCACAGCTGGACCTCACCCGCAATTTGTTTGACCGACTTGGCACGGTGGCGGACATCTGCCGCGAGCTGCCGGCTCTCAACAGCCTGAGGATCAAGTAGGTTCCACAACCTGCCCCCCTCCCCCTCGTCTCATGCAAACAACAAGCAAGCCCGCTGATACGGACGCAGCGGCAACCGATTCCAGGGTATTTTGGAAGATGAGTCTACGGGGGCGTTCGACGGCGTCAAGGAGCTCTTCGCCGAGGAGACCATGATGACATGGGAAGAGCTGTGCCATATCGCTGCCAAATGCCCGTCCTTGGAGTTCTTCGTCGCCGGCTCTAACCAACTACACGCCCTGCCCACCGTAAACTACCACACTCTATCTTCCACGCTAACCTCCGTTACCCTCGAATTCAATGACTTCCAGACCCTTGCAGATCTCAGCGCCCTCACACCCCTAGCACACCTCCGCAGCCTCCACCTCAAGGGAAACAACATTACTGCATTAGCTCCGGAAGGCAGTAAGGCACCCGTCTTCCCGCCCTCTCTAGAATATCTTGATGTGTCGTACAACAAAATTGATTCGTGGTCGTTTGTGGATAACCTCCCGAAGCACATTCCCGGTCTCAAGAGCCTGCGCATTAGCCACAACCCCGTCTACGATACCACCCAAATGGACGCCAACAACGTTTCTTCCTCGGAGGAGTCTCACATGTTTACCATTGCCCGTCTCGGAGGCCTTAAAATTCTTAATTTTAGCAAGATCACGACCGATGACCGCACCAATGCGGAAATGTTCTACTTATCCCGAATCGGCAAGCAGCTCTCGACAGTCGCCGAAACGGAAGAGCAAGACATTGTAGCGTTGCACCCCCGATACCATGAGCTCTGTGAAATTTACGGAGAACCCATCGTCGTTCGCCGGCTGGAGGTGAACCCGGCCTTCCTCGACGCAAGGCTTGTCAATGTAGAGTTTCACCTGAAAGACGGACAGGAAAAGGCTGCCAAAATTCCCAACGCTGTCGACATTTACGCCGTCAAGGGCATTGCAGGAAAGCTGTTTGGCATCTCTCCATTAAAGCTCAACCTCATTTGGGAGACGGGAGAATGGGACCCCGTGGCTGGATTCGACGACCAGGAAGGTGACAGCAGCGACGAGGAAGAGGCCGAAGAGCAGAGGGAGCGCCAAGACACGGGTATATACGCAGCGGAAGACGGCCCTTCAAGTAAGCCAGGGCGATGGGTTAAGAGGGAGGTCGTCCTCAAGGACGGGCCCAGGCAGCTCGGCTACTGCGTCGATGGACTGGATGCAAGAATCCGCGTAGAAGCGAGATAGAAATCATTTATACGATCGGCTATCTGCGTGGGCAAACTAGCTGTGGAAGGTGAAAGAAGAAGAAATGCAGCTTGCCGATAGTAGCACCCGTTTCGCAGTCTTTTGTGCACTCGATAAAAGGGTGCCAGCTCTGTCATTGTAAATACAGAATGTGCCATCATTCCATCATCATCATCATATTCTTCTTCTTCTTCCTTTTCCTTCAGCCAGCCAGACACAATATGCCTCTCCCCAAGCCTCGATTCTTCATCATGCGCCCTGGCGTGGAGAAATTCACCGCCATGGGCGAGCTTCTGGTGCAACCTGCCACCATTGTCCCCCTCGTGCCAGTCGACTTGCTGCCCGAGTGGCTTGAGGTTGAGGGCGCCGCCAGAGCGCTCCAGCCTGGTGACACGGCGGACATGATCAATCTGGGGCTCTACCATGCCGAAATATCCATGTACCGCCTGAAGTTCCATTGCATTGACCATGACACACAGAGCCGGGTCGAGACCGACGGCTGCGCAGGTGAATCCTCCATTGGCTCAGCCGGCTCCCGCCCAAGCTCCCCGACTCCCACGTCGCAAGCTGAGGGCGAGAACCCTGCAAGCTCCAACTCCAACTCCAGCCCAACAATCTCCAACAAGCAGCCCGGTGCAGACGACGCGGGCCTGCTGTGCGACCGTTGCAGTCCCCACACCACTGCCTCAGCACCAAGCCCAAGATCGGCCTCGCCAGCGTCTCGGACACCGAACCCATCCAAGGCTGATGCTGATGCCGCCGCCGCCGCCGCCGCCACGACGACGACAGCGACCACGACGACGCCTGCGACGACTAAGAATTACCCAGCCTGCCGCTACTGGTGTAGCAATGGGTCGTGCAGATGGGGAGATATCTGCCGCTTCCCACACGTCATGCCCACCACGGCCGAGGGTCTCGCGTCAGCCGGCTTAGACGACTACCCAACCTGGTGGCTCGCGGCTACTGGCAAGCTCCAGGTTCCAGCCGCTGAGCCATCCGGCAAACCGGCAAAAAAACCCACCAGGAAGAGCATGATAAAGAGGAAGAAGCTGCGGCAGCCCGCTGACAAGAGCAAGGCCAGCAGCTGCGATGACCAAGCCGCGCAACCGGCTCCGGGCGAGCACAAGGACCAAACCCCGGAGGCGGCACAGAGGGCCGGGCCCGAAGCTGAACCTCGCTCCCGCCCCAGCGCCGAAGAGGATGATCTAATCGAGATGTAACCATGGCATGGCAGGGCCATCATGGCATGGCTACCATAGCAGCACACACACACCACTGCGCACATCACCATCAGGCGCATTGAGGCATCACTCAGCCCGTCAGCTTAAACCCGGATCAACAATGCCGACAACGAGGACGGGCGCACCTGGGGGGGTGTTTATTTTAGCCCAGGGCGATCCTGCGAATGGCGGGAACCCAGGGTTCCCAAAACGAGAGTGACGCTGGGGATCGGATTATGTTGTGCGCTCGAGATTGGCTGGAACTGCGCGACTCGGTGGCCGAAACGTCGGGGGCCAAGCTGGGTGAGAATGTAAATCCGATAAACCACACCACCCACACAAGCACGCCTAATGCAACTTTGGTCTCGACTCAATCATGTTGGCATATTTTTATTGGGATCGATTTTTGGGAGGGGGTGGGAAGGAAGATCAATACGAGTTGGCAAAAATAAAAAAAAACCAAGGTACCTTGCCTCTCAAGAAAGAGAGAAAAAAGATAAATAGATAGGCAGGCGACACTCCTTTTTTTTTCAATTTACAAATCGAAGAATAACGACTAATTCATTCATCGGTGTCCCTCCCCCCAAAGCCAAGCCTGTGCGACGACCAACAGTTCCCTTCCAAGACGCCAAGACAACCGTTAAACCGTCTTACATAGACCCCAAGCTCCACCCAACATGGCACGAACTTTGGGAAAGCAGCCTGGCGCTCAGGGCTTCGGCCTCATGGGTATGTAAACCCGCTACCACTTACAAAACAACAATAACCCGCGGTCAATGTCAATTGTGTGCATCGATGATTAACCGTCAACCAGGCCTCACTTGGAGACCAGTCAACCCTCCGCTGGAGCAGTCCCTCGAGACGCTGCGCACTGCGGTTGAGAACGGGTGCACCATCTGGAACGCCGGCGAGTTCTACGGAACGTCCGAGTACAACAGCATGACGGTCATCAAGCACTACTTCACAAAGTACCCCGAGGACGCGGACAAGGTCACGCTCTTCATGAAGGGCTGCAACGACCTCGACACCCTGCACCCCAACGGAACCCCCGAGGGCGTCCGCAGGTCCATTGACAACGTCCTCGAGCAGATTGGCGGCGTCAAGAAGGTCGACGGCTTCGGCTGGGCCAGGCGAGACCCGTCGGTGCCCATCGAGGTCACCCTGGGCGTCATCCAGAAGGAGTACATTGACACGGGCAAGATTGGCGGCGTCTTCATCTCCGAGTGCAGCGCCGCAACCGTCCACGAGGCCGCCAAGCACGCAAACATTCTGGCCGCCGAGGTCGAGGTCAGCCTGTTCGCCACCGACATTCTGGTCAACGGCGTGGCCGCCGCCCTGGCCGAGCACGACATTCCCGTCCTGGCCTATTCCCCCATTGGAAGAGGAGTAAGTGGCACACGCACACACCAACTACGGTTACATTTCACCACAAGAGTAAGCTAACGCGGAGCCAGATGCTCGCCAACAGATTCAAGGACGCGTCGCAGGTCAAGGAGGTGGGCATGCTCGCGTCGTTCCCGCGGATGCAGCCCGAGGCCTTTGAGCACAACCTCAAGCTCGTTCACCAGGTCAACGCCCTTGCCGACAAGAAGGGCTGCACGCCTCCGCAACTCGCAATTAGCTGGGTGGCCGGCCTCAGCAACCGCCCCGGGTTGCCCAACGTCTACCCCATCCCGGGAGCCACCACCGCAGCCCGCGTCAAGGAGAACTCGAAGCGATTCGCCCTGACTGATGAGGAGACGAAGGCCATTAATGACCTCGTCGACAGCTTCGAGGTCTCGGGGGCTCGATACCCCTCACACGTTCCCATGGAGACTTAGAGGAAGGTGGGAGTCGACGTCTAGTCTTGAAAGTTAGCATCAACTATAGGAATAGAAGGGCCATGAACAAGAACAAGTACGGAGGTTTGGGGGTTCAGCTAGGAGTTGTCCACATAAAGTCAAGGCGACATGAAGTCACAATGAGTTTCAGAATTGCAGAATTCATAAAAATGAATACATCATAAGAGATTTGATATCATGAAGAAAACAACATAAAAATGGCTTACCATTCTGATCAGGTGCATGTGAACCAGTTAGAACCAATGTGTTGGAGCACGAGAATAACAAAGGAAGAATCCATCTGGTCATTTCATTGCGACAGCCTGGTCGCATAGCACGAACGGGAATTGGTGCGGTTCCCTTGAACCAAATGAGTAGGGTGAAAAACCTGTCCTCGCGTAAAGGCCATCAGAAATATTTTGTTACTTTGTCACGTGATCGTATATTTTGTCATCACCCCTGTCCGTGGACCGCAATCTTGGCCTGAGAACAACAATTCTTCCTGGTTGTGGGTAATGAGACATGTGCCGGTTTTATTGTTGATTCCGTTTCTTTATTGCATTTTATCGTGGAATTTTTTCTTGGTTTTATTTCGTGATTCGCTGCTTGGTCTTTTGAGAGCAGTGAATAATCAAATTGTACACACATCATTCCGCCAATGTTTCCTGTGCTCAAAGCCAAAGGCCCTCACAACCACAGAACTATGTTGTCCTGATCATCATATACAGTCACCCGATAAGCTATATAAAATCTCCGAATAGATAAACTCAGCAGACGCGAGATGTGAATCCATTCGATTCTCAATTAACTTTACTAACAAGATTATACGGTCTAGGGTAAGTTAAATATGGTGGATCCCACTCCCATATTTTGGAGCAATGGACGCGGATCGGATATTTACACCTTTTGAGATTGTAGAACTTAATAACCGTTCTTGGGGTATACACGATAAGTACCTCCATGCCACCGTCTCCAATAGTTAGATACACCCAGCGAGCTGCTTGCCAACATTGCACTACCGGCGCACTAAACCATGACTGAACCATCTAAACCAACTGCCTCGAGGCGGTTCACAATCTTTTTGACATTTGTCCAGTCTTCATTCTTCAGGCCTTCCTTGCCACCCAAACCGCTTGCTACCTCGAAAACGGTTAGGGAACCGTCGATTCCACCAGTAGCGAGGCGCTTGCCCTCGTTAGGCTCCCAGGCCACCTTGTTCAGACTCTTGGAGAGCATGGTCCTGCCATCCTTCCGGGCGCTGGGGGATATTCTTGAGACAGGTTCCTCGGTCTCCATGGCAATGTCCCAAAGCTCCAACCACCCAGCACCGTCCACAAGAGCAAAGACACTGGGCTTGACAGGTGACCACTTGGCATCGTACACTACGTCTTCTCGCACGAAATCAATCAGTGGTGCGATACTGCCGTCGCCTGTGCCAATGGTGGAAGTGGCTGCGGGAGCGCGAACCTTCCAGAGTTTGACGCTCCAATCCAACGAAGAAGAAATGACCAGATCGCCCAGATCCACTGGACCCCTAGCGGGGTGAAAATCGACCGACATAACCGGTGCAGTGTGGCCCTTGTAGCTGATTTTCTTGTCAACACCGGCCTTGGCTCCGGCTCGGTCATATCTGTGACAGGGGAAGATGGTGCCCTCCTCGCTACCCACAAGGAAGAAAGTGGGATCGGTTTGGGGAAATGACAGGCATGTCGGACTGACATCCTCAACCGCTACCTTGGCCTGGCTGGGGTTCTTCAGCTCAAGAAGCTCCTGTGGCTGCGCAAACACATCCATACTCCAACCACACACCACACCATCCGTGGAGCATGAAATGATGTTATTGGCATTTTGAGTACCGACAATGTCCACGGAGTAGATGGGGTGAGCATGGCCATATCCGGTGAGGGGCGTTTTCTGAACAGGCGCCGCCTTGGCTCTCGTATCCCAAAGTAAGACCTGGCCACTGTACGAGCCTCCGATAATAAGATTGTTGTGATATGGCGAGAATTTGGCTGTCAAGATATCTGACTGCGCTGTGAAGACATACTCAGGACGCTCTTGCATGTGAAGATTCCACACCTGAACCAATCCATCAGGCTCGTGAGGCGCTGTCGGGTTCTTTGTGTAAGAAGCAAGCACAAGCTCGCTGAACTTGGGGGAAAAGTCAATCCCACTGATCATTCGCTTCTTCGACCAACGCTCGTCGTAGAACTGTGCCACCTCCTTGATGCGATGCTTTCCACGACCGCCCGTATTGCCGCTTTCTTCGTCCTCATCATCCACATCTTGCCCCTGCAGGGCATAATCCATAAGGATGTCGTATTTTTCCTGCTCAAGGGCACGCTCAATGACCTTGGTCGACTTGTCGAGGAAGTCGACAAACTCATCTGATTGTGCCACAGCATCGAGCTCTTCGTCGGTGAGATTCCGTGTGGGATACTGCGTCGAGGCAGAGGCAGTTGGGTGCACAGCCCCATCAGAGAGGAATTCTTTGGTGGCTCTCAACTCGTCCTCGATCTCCTCTCTAATCTTTTGTCGTAGTTCCTCCTCTCGGTCTCGCTCTCTTCTGCTCAGCCTCTTGCTCGGCGTACTAGTTGTACCGGGTATATCGTCTGTTTCCGAAATGAGGGATTGCGCCCTGGGCCTGCTTGGGAGTGTGAAGTCATCGGTGGTCTGGACACCTTTGCTGTAGGAGAAAACCTCCTTCACGGGTGAGGGGGGGCATTCGTATACGGTTGTTAGGGGGGCGGTACTGAGGCTGATCGGTCGGGGAGGGGCCTGGATGCTGGAAGGGGGGGCCTCGGAGGTTTCGTTGCTGATTTGGTCGGCGCTGAGAACACTGTTGGGGCGGCTGCCCCGCGCGGCAGGAGATGCGGCGCCGCCTGTGGTAGTTGAGCCAGGTCTGCTGTCGCCAGTGAGCATTTCAAGGAGGTGATCGATTTCGCGGCGGCTGTCTGCCCTTCCGGGCGTCGGCGATATCGACTGACAGAGGGCATCGTGGTTAGCATGTATAGATCTCGGGTAGAGGCGGTGGGATGTTTGGAGACCAACGTCACTGGGTGTGCCAATACTGGAGCGACCAGCAGTGGTTTGGCTGGCTCGAAGCTCCCTCTGGCGCTTCAGCTCCGCGAGCTTGGCTCGCTTGGCGAGGATTTCATCACGACGTTGCTGCATTGCGCCTATCCCGCACTCATCTCAGGACCAACAAGGGCTGGGAGCTGTTCGTTGGACGAACAGTGGTAGAGGCGGCGTAGATTCGAGCGGTTCGAAAGAGTTGGCGCAGACGGATACGGTTAAGAAGGTTGACGTTTAGACCGGATATTCTTAAGAATCGGAGGGCGGGGTGATGCGCAAATTTATATTCGGTGCAGTCCAGCTGTAGATTCCGGTGGTTTTTTGGTTTTGATGATGTTCTGGGTTTGGCGATCCATGAACTGCTGAACTCGCCAATAAGACGCGACACTGGCACTTGCCAAAGGCACCCCCGGAAGCCCCCTGCAGGGGACCGCTCCAAGCTCTCTGCCAAGTACCGATTGTCGGGTGGCATGCCTCTGCGGCGGTACGTACCGTCGCCGTCGCAGTCATTACAGCGCCCGCCCAGACATGGGCCAAGGGGGATGGGCGGGGCACGTGATCCCACCCGCCGGCTCACTGGCTCCAGCTTGCCCGAGCTCCTAGCCGCCAGCGGTTGGTTTGCTGAGAGCCTGGAAAAACTGCGACTTTTCCCGAGTAGTTTTCCAAAACTTCACCTCACGCCGACGCAGTAATTCCCTCGAGCCACCCCGACAGGGTCCATTGACAAGCCATTGTCGACCCCCCGACCATCGTCTATACCGTCCTTTCGCTTTCAGACACCGTCGCGACATTTTGCGACCATATCCCCAATGGCTTCGACCGGAGTGAACGTGCGTGTTATCCTGCCCGATTGCCCGCTGGACCGTGGCCTCGCCTGCAGCCCACTTTCGAGCACCCCCCAACCCATCGAGCCGAGCGACACATTCAATCGCATGACGATAAAAACCAGGAGGCTAATTGGATCTTGTTCAGGTTTTGCGGTGGTCTGCCCTCGGACTGGGTGTCTTTTACGGCTTCACCCACCAGCGTGCTATCTCTTCCGCCCAAAAGGCTGAGCACGCCAAGCACGAGTACGAGCACAAGGAGAAGTTGATTCAGCAGGCCAAGGCCGAGTTTGCGAAGAAGAGCAACCCTAGTGCCGCATCGTCGGACAATGGTACGTTATCTCAGGTGCTGCCCTGCAGATTTGCCGCTTTGCAATCCGCCGGATGGGCGGGCGATGCCCAAGGAAGACCCGGACTGACTTGTGCGATAGTTATCACCGATGTGTCCGACCCCAAGTTCGATCTCGAAAAGCTACTGCTGAAGGTTGCCAAGGAGAACCCTTAAGAAGGGAATATTGAAGAGTGCTGCAGGATATCACGAAGGAGGAGGACGATGGAATGACACCGGACCGGTGAGAAAGTCGGCCAACCGTGGGGATGCAAGTCCTATTGAGGCATAATCCGAGTACCAAGACTCGGTGTATGATTGAGGATACACGTGGCGGTACCGCATAGAGGTTTCCTAAGTCCTGTCTTGCGATGAGTGAGCGGGTGTACAATACACAAAATTAGACGACAGTATGCCAATGGGACCATGTGTGTCTTGTTTCCTTGTATTATTCACAAAAATAGTTCCAGTTCGCATCAATGCTAGTCTTTGTGACTAGTCTCCGAGGCACGTGTGTTGGAAAAAAGGATATCAAAGCTATATGCTACCTAGTAGTTACTAGGGATGGTGCAATTCTGCCCTCGATTAGAGGGGGGCGGCTCTTGGACGACTGTAGTTTAGAGGACGGGTGAAACAGGTGGAATTGCCCATTGAAGGAAAAGTGCCCCTCTGTAATCGCCTCAATTGCATCACATCCTAGCGTTGCGATGAGTGCCCACGACCTGAAGTTGACGTACATGTGGTTCCGGTTCGATGGGGGGATCAATGAACTGATGGTAATTGGATGCTGTGACCTGGTCCGGGTACCTCTGCTCCGTAGCGGAAAAACTACGGCGCGTGCCCCGGGCGTGAGGTGGGAGCTTTCGTGTCTGGATACGTACCACGTACCCACTTTTCCCCTGGAGCACCCGTTGATTGGCGCCGGTAAGCTCCAAGCTGTCCTCTCGCAGTCGTCGTCAGTGTGAAGGGACAGTCTTGGTTTCGGCTTCGACAAGTTGCATCAACTTTGGAGCGCAACCACAGCATCGTCGACGCTCGAAAATTGTGGCCATCATGACGGCCAAGACCCAGGATCCCCTTTCGGGGCCCGCGGCGAGCAATACGCGAACATTGCTCCGAGTTGTTATTCTTGTTTTCATTGCTGGCGCAGCCATCTCGAGCCGTCTCTTCTCTGTCATTCGTAAGTCCATCCATCGCCATTCGAAGGAGGCGCCGCCATCCCTCACCTCGCCCCGCGAGCAGCCTTCTCATCGTGGCGCCAATCGCAATTCATGCTAACAGATGATGCCGTGCAGGATTCGAAAGTATCATTCACGAATGTTGGTCTCCCTCGCCGATTGTTCAATTTCCAGTCATGTACTAACCACAGCACAGTCGACCCGTGGTTCAACTTCCGCGCGACGAAATACCTTGTGGCCAATGGATTCTACAAGTTCTGGGATTGGTTTGACGACCGAACATGGCACCCTCTTGGCCGAGTTACCGGAGGCACCCTCTACCCTGGTCTGATGGTCACCAGCGGTGTCATCTACCACGCTCTCCGCGCGCTTGCTGTCCCCGTCGACATCAGGAACATTTGCGTTCTTCTCGCGCCCGCCTGCTCCGGTCTCACGGCCTATGCCGCCTATCTCTTGACCAATGAGATGACCACCTCGTCTTCCGCTGGTCTCCTGGCTGCCATCTTCATGGGTATTGCCCCTGGTTACATCTCCCGATCCGTCGCTGGTAGCTACGATAACGAGGCCATTGCCATCTTCCTTCTTGTCTTCACCTTCTTCCTCTGGATCAAGGCCCTCAAGCTTGGATCTATGCTCTGGGGTGCGCTGTGCGCTCTCTCCTACGGCTACATGGTTGCCTCGTGGGGTGGCTATGCTTTCATTACCTGTCTCCTGCCAATGCACGCCTTCGTTCTCATCTGTATGGGCCGATACAGCACTCGACTCTATGTCAGTTACACGACATGGTACGCCCTTGGAACGTTGGCTAGTATGCAGATTCCCTTTGTCGGTTTCCTTCCTGTCAGGACCAGCGAGCACATGCCCGCCTTGGGTAAGATTTCATTTGCCCCTTGTTTGATCCGCTCCTAACGCAGCGACTAGGTATCTTTGGCTTCCTCCAACTCATTGGATTCATCCAATACGTGCGATCCGCCATCTCCGGACGTCAGTTCCAGACCTTCCTTGTCACTCTTCTGGTGGCCACGTTTGGTCTGGGTCTTGCCGGTCTGGTCGGTCTGACCTCCATGGGATACATTGCTCCCTGGAACGGTCGATTTTACTCTCTCTGGGATACCGGATACGCCAAGATCCACATCCCCATTATTGCCTCCGTCTCCGAGCACCAGCCTACCGCCTGGCCATCCTTCTTTTTCGACCTCAACTTCCTCATCTGGCTCTTCCCTGCTGGCGTCTACCTTTGCTTCCAGAACCTCCGAGATGAGCACGTTTTCATTGTCGTCTATGCCATGTTCGGTAGCTACTTCGCTGGTGTCATGGTCCGTTTGATGCTCACACTGACCCCTGTGGTCTGTGTTGCTGCTGCCATTGCTGTGTCCCAGATCCTTGACACCTACCTGTCCATGAAGCAGCCCAAGTCCGAGGACAATGCTGCTGAGAGCGGCGATGCCGCCAAGAAGGCCAAGTCCGGTCTTAAGGCTACCGAGAAGCCCAACGTCGGCATCTTTGCCAACCTCTCCAAGGTTGTCATCACTGGTGCCATGACCATCTACCTGCTTATGTTTGTCACTCACTGCACTTGGGTCACCTCCAATGCCTACTCGTCTCCCTCTGTTGTCTTGTCAAGCCGTATGCCCGATGGTAGCGCGCACATCATTGATGACTATCGAGAGGCTTACCAGTGGCTCCGCCAGAACACTAAGGAGGATGCCAAGATCATGTCTTGGTGGGACTACGGCTACCAGATCGGCGGTATGGCTGATAGACCCACTCTGGTTGACAACAACACTTGGAACAACACTCACATCGCCACTGTCGGAAAGGCTATGAGTTCCCGCGAGGAGGTTAGCTACCCCATCATGCGACAGCACGAGGTTGACTACGTTCTTGTCGTCTTTGGTGGTCTCCTTGGCTACTCTGGTGACGATATCAACAAGTTCCTCTGGATGGTTCGAATCGCCGAGGGTATCTGGCCCGATGAAGTCAAGGAGCGTGATTTCTTCACTGCCCGTGGCGAGTACAAGGTTGATGGTGACGCCACTGAGACGATGAAGAACAGCTTGATGTAAGTTGATACCCAGGCCCTCTCTTCTGATGACACTACTGACATATTCTAAAGGTACAAGATGTCGTACTACAACTACAACACCCTGTTCCCTTCGGGCCAGGCTGTCGACCGAGTGCGTGGTGTTCGCATGCCTGAGCAGGGCCCCACCCTTAACACTGTTGAGGAGGCCTTTACTAGCGAGAACTGGATCATCCGCATCTACAAGGTCAAGGATCTTGACAATGTCAACCGTGACCACGCAGCCGCTGCTGCTTTTGAGCGCGGTCTCAAGAAGAAGAAGACCCAGAAGAAGAAGGGCGCCCGCGTCCTCCGTGTTGACTAAATTTCCTGCAATCAGAATAGTGAGGGTCGGCTGGGTCGGATGGGAATAAATTGGACCGAAATGGTTCGCATGTAGACAAAAAGCGCTTTCGCAAATGTATACCAGTGTATGATTTAAACCGGGAAAAAGATACCGGGCTTTTCTCGTAGCAAGTCCCGAGTTGTTGCTGTGATGTTTGAAGGACAGTATTCTTGGCATTTTGGTATTCTTATCCTCGTACTTGAATCTTGCACTGGTAGGTAGTTTGCTCAATGTGTCACTGGTGGTTTACGGGACCCGCAATATTTCGAACAATAAAGGCTACGATGTAATCGAACTTCAGTGATTGTCTGCAATAGCGTTGCTGGTGTGATAAATGATTGTAATTGTGAGTGATGCAAAAGATGGTGCCGAGTTGAAAGAGCTAGTTCTAGCAAGCAGCTCAAGTTGTTTTGGCCGTGTAATCTTTCCACCTATCAGCCTACTCAGAGTGCATCCTTGACGGGAAGTTTGCACCAGGAGTAAGTACCTTAGTTACAACTGACCCAAGCTGTCTGTTGGAAACAGTGAGTTGAACAAGATTATCTAAATCACCTTCTACTAAATTTAAGCTGATTTGGCATCATGAAAAGCCGGCTGCATGTTTTTTGACCACGGACCAGAGTTGATCTCCTTTTCTTTGTGAATTTCACCCTCGGGGAGATTGTCTCACTCGAGAGGAACGCCTGTTTGGGTACCTGCCAGACGCAGCTGGCTGTCAGTTGCCAACAAACCGAGGCTCCGTTTGGAGAACGACAAACGCGTAAACCTCCAAAACCAAAACTCACCTCACCTCACTTCCCCCACCTCCCTTTTTTGATACCCAAACTAAGGGTTCCTTCTGACTTTCTCTCTTCTTTTGGTCCGCTCTTCTTTTCAACAATCCTCTTGATTCTGGCCAACCTTTCTCAACACACACCCTGCTTCTGAAAGCTGAGATCTTCAACTTTCATGCCGTTTCCCTGCGAAGGCCAGCCACACCACCAACCCACTGTGTTGCGCTTGCTCTCGCGCAATGGGCCGCGGCAGAAGGCTTTTTGGCCGACGTCGTCCTCGCAGCCCCGGTGTTGACCTGTTTGGAGCGGCCATTGGCTTGCCGTTCTATCGCAGTATTCACAAAAGCGCCAAGAAAAAGGCTCCTGATCTCGTGCTTGATTATAGCTCCGAGGATGATGATGAAGATGAAATCTGTCTCAAGGATAAACATCCTCAGTCGGACTCTTCGTCTTCGGACGGCGAGGATGACGTCTCTTCGGGAACACAGATCTCCACGACTGCCTCGAGATCGAGAAGCTCTCGACCTAAATCTCGCCGAGCATCGGCTTCTACAAATTCGAACCCACGACGCCAAAGACCTTTGGTAGTTTCGCCCCCGCGTCGAAAAATGCGTCGTCATAGTCGTTCGGTTTCAAGCCGACGCGCCAAACCAGTTTTGACAACACCACCTGTATCTTCCTTTGTACAACAGCCGCCGATGATGTCGTCCTTCGTTCCTTCTAATCTGTCTCTTCAAACAACCTGTGTAAATCCGAATGCCGCTTTATTTCCTGAGCCTTTGCGCCAACCTTTTGCAAATTTGCCAGTTCAACAACAACAACCTGTGTATTACCAACCACCCTTTGCTATTGTTCAAAACCCTCCGCACGCGCCCCAATATGCGGCCACAAATCTTGCTCGACCTATTATCGCTTACCCCCAGCTGGCGCCTCCACCGGCACCTCCGCCGGCACCCCAGACAACGCCTCAGCATATGCCTCAGCAAACGACTGTTCGCTCTCGCGACCAGCCCTCGATCCCCTCCAATAACAACTCTGCTAACCATATTTCAATGGGCTGGGCCAAAGACTCCGGACCCTTTTCTGGGCGCTTGGAACAAGTACAAATGTGTATTGATCGGAAAATGGCCGATCTGGCTCGGGCTCCTCGAGACCCAGCCTTGCGGGCTGATTTACGCAAGCTTCAGGACCAGCTTAACGCTATGTTAAACTCAGCAATAGCTCAGAAGAAGCATTGTGAAGAGGAGAGGTTTGATGAATCCGAGACCAAACCAGACAGTAGGATGGAAAGTCAGCATAGCCCTTCACACGAGCCTGACCCGAGTATCACAGAGACTCAATCTCATCAATCATGCCGAGGCAGAAGTCGAAGGGCGAAAGTCTCTCGAAGTGAACGTCGCAAGAGAATCGAAAGCCCAAGAGATGCGAGTCTGGAACGAGTACCATTTCGACATATTTGCTCCGGGTGTGGGTGTGTGAGGTCTACGTTGTTCCATGAGCAACATCCCCTCGTGATACGAGGGAAACGTCAATTCAACTTTTGTGACGCCTGCCGCAAGAGAAAGATTCACAGAGGCATAGCTTCTCGCTATCACTTTTGTTTTAGCTGTGGAATGGTGAGATCTAGATCTTTCCATAGACAGCGTCCGATCTTGCCAGGAGATCCTATTATCCCAAATCATTGCGGACCATGCCTGAAGCACATTCGGATAAACGAAAGTCTCGCCGACTCGTCTATTATTGGCTCAGTAAGTGCTTCTTTAGTAAATTTGTCAGGTTTCTAATCAATGCAGGTTTATGGAACCGAAATAGAGTCAGTCGAAGGCCAGGAACCTGCCGTTGAGTGTGACGATGATTCGTTGCGAGCGCGACTCCACCGCAATCCAACAGTTAGAAGAAGAGATGAACTTGATTCTGCACAATCTGAACCCAGGGTTGATGCCTCAAAAGAAGGCATCGTTCGCTCCAGAAAAAATCGATCATCTACACAATCCTCGGTTGGGAAGCCTGTGCTTCTCAACAGTGTCGGCCCGGCACCGACACTTGACGTTTCGCCCGATCCTCACGGCCCGACCCGAAACTTTGGTTCAGTTAATAGGCGAACCCGACGGGATCATTCAGAACAAATTGAAACAAATACGGATACCTCAAAAACCTACCGGGCACCTTACATTGAGGAACTAACATCTACTGCTTCTTCATATCGATGCACCACTGTTGATTCATCAGCAAATACAGGCGGACGCATAGAAAACGAATCTGCTCCTGTATCAGCTGAATGGGAAAACGATTGCTCCGAAGAACAGGCTATCGATGAGAAACCCCATTCGACACGCCACCACGGCTCAATGAGGTCCCTGGATAAATCTATTGAATCAGATCTTTCCTCGGGTTCTCGAAAAAGTTCTTTGAAATCATCAGGCAGCAAAACGGTGCGATTTAAAAACTCGGTGGATATTCGAATCCCATGTTCAACTGGTGTTCAACATGATTCTTACTCTCCCAAGACATTCCAGAACGGCACGGTTGAAAGCGAGAGTAGGGCTTCGCGTCGGTCTCAACGGTCACCTTTGCTTTCTCATGATCGGAATACATTTTCCTCCGTGCCGACTCACTACGATGGGTGTCGACTTTACCACGATGCACGAAGCAACCCACGCAGCACTCCGTCCCCAGGATTTTCTCAAGGTGCTTTCAGCAAGACTTTCGAGCCAGGTTTTGATGATTGGCAAGGGTTTGATAACCAACAGAGCCATCTTTCCGACAGCATGCCAACTGAGAAGGGTGTACGAGACGGTGGCTTTCGATCGCAAACCCCTAACTCTCCAAAGTCATTTTACACTTCGGGGTTTGGGTCATTCTTTGATAAATCAAAGAATGTAAAGTCTCCAAGAGGTGGCAAACGAACAGACCCTCGCCAATCCATGGCTTCGAGTCCAGATTCTCACCGATTAAAAGAGACTGCCAGGGACCATTAGGGAGGGTTTGGCCATCGCTTCTCCCCAGACCGCCGAGAGTCACCGTCTCCTGATTCACCTAGTGCGTTCTCAAGACGACATGGACCTGGCGTTTACGCGGCATTTACAGATTCCGACTACTGCAATTTTGGGGAAGACGACTCTTTCTTTCAGACCGAGTCTTGCTATTCTCGGGACAATCCGTATTACCAGCCGCGACAGCGACATGGTTCTGGGTTCGCTTCTGAGCAAGGTTATTGGGGGGGAGACGGGACACCACGCTCCTGGGGAGCTAAAAAATCGAGAAATTCTTGGACGGCAACGGATGAACGAATTCCAAAGCCCATAATTGAAGAGGCCAACTCAACACGATCGGCCTCTCCAGAGCTACGCACTATGTTGATTGGTATGTAGAGATTTGCCCCAATGCAAAACTAGGCTCGCTGACTTAGGAAAATGTTTAGAGCACAACGGTATTTCTGATTTCGAGTCAGAGAGCCACGAAACTATTGAGTCCGCAACTGAACCGGTTACATCGGACGAAGAAATCGACGAGGTCATCATCACCGAAGGGGCCTACCACCTGTTGAAGCCTACTGCTGACGCACCCACTAAGGATCCCGAGGTCCTCACAACTGAGGAATGTCTCATTTCCGACTATGAGTTTGGTGATCAGAGAAGCTATTCACTCTGATGATTGTGTGGTTGTGTAATTGTTTTAAGGTTAACCTGGGAATATTTGAAAGTTTGGAATGGATGAGACGAATGCTCGAGGATGAAATGAATTATTGCTTGGGGGTCGAGACGAAGGAAGCGTTTCTGTGACTAGCCAGGGGATTGACATATATGGTTGCTGTAATGAGATACTTTGGGTTCCATTGATTCATCTTGACTCCTTCCGTCCTTTTGTGACCATTTCATGAAAGTGATCTGGCGCCTGGAATTTCATGTCCAACATCAAGACACAGGCAGCTTGGACTGGCTGGCTAGCTATCAGTTGGGGGAGCGAAACCATTGAAGCAAATGAACCACTATTATCTAACCACGGTAGTTGATATTTTTTCTTTTTTGGCTATCTTTGTTCTTTTCCCCCAATTTACCCATACACACAATCCCCGTCTACGCCCATAAGAGGAGATAATTCAACAATGTACAGCAACATCTTGATGCCAACCTGTTTGCTCTCAGTGCATGTCCCCAGCCCACCGAAAAAGAAGAAAAAAAAACAAGCAACCCGACAGCTATGAGAGAACACACTCCATCATATAGGCGCTCTATACAGTTAGGTGCCAAATTCATCATCCCTTCAGAAATCATGTTGCTAAAACTCGCTCAAGCCTTCCCGGCCCAGTCCCAGGTCCCACCTGACACCATTTGGTTTTTCTTTTCATCTCTCGCTTGCTTATCCTCCGGATGCTGAATCATTGTACCCAAAACTCAATAAAAATATAAACATGTCAGCGGAGCTTAAAATCCAGCTTCGCCTGGGCTTAGGCGTGACGCTTGCGTTGTGAGGGTGCGTCCACCGTGTGAGGTTGGAGGTGCGCTGGCTGGCGATCCTCTTCGAGACGCTTGAGGTCTTGACATCAAGTATCCAATAGCCTCTTGCCTCTTGGCCTCAAATAAGTGACTTCTTTCGCGTTCTGTGTCAACATGACGCTTTCGGATCTCGAGGTCCTTATTAGCCTGATCATGCTTTTTCTTCCTCTCAGCAACGTCGCGAATGCGTCTCTCTATCCTCATACAAGTTGCGTCTAATCGAGACGCTAAATCTTCATCCGCCAATGCCAAAGTCTTGTCACTGCCACGGGAAAGAGACGATGCACCCCAGAAACACCGGAAAGTGAGCTTTGTCACAATGTCGGCGCCTTTACCGCTCCATATAATCACCTCATCCCCATGATACAAGGGAGTCCAGTGCCGAGAGGGCCCCGCAAAATTTCTCGCATCAGACGAAGCGAGGTTGTAATTGTTGATTCGAATACCCATTGTTGCTTTTGTAGATATGTAGAATGTGTACAGATTTGGATCATCTGTTGAGTGGCTGTCCCAAGGTGGCGATACCTTTGACGGATCCTTGGCAGGATCGTAACCTTCACCATCTTTCCATAGCATCAGCTTGAAGGCGTACTTGGGGATTCGAGCCTCAGTCCTTAGTTGAAACACTTGTGTGTTCTCGAGGCCTCTGCCAAACGATACGAGGGAGTCCTTGACGGTGAACTCTATGCTGGGAACGGCAGAGGTGATGTGGGATTCAAACATGGCCACGGCCGGTCCCTTGCTCATATCGTCCTTAACGGGAACGACTCTCTGGGTGTTTGAAGGAAGAGTGTCGGGTATGGAATCGGCATCGTCAATTGGAGGTGCAGTGGGAGGGAATTCCATGCCATCATCTGTCATGAGTTGATCTTGATTTGAAGTCGCGCGGGAGAGAAGACCAGGGCCAGCCCGAGGCTGCCCGGCCGGATGAGGAGGGAAATGCTTCATCGCAAGATCCCAAATAGGAGACTGCCCAGGTTTGAACTCTTCCTTTCGCTCGCGAGCCGCCACCGAGAAGGCAGCAAATTGGAGTTGTGTCATCTCTGGGTAGCCAAGGTGCCAAGTCTTGCGGTCTTGTGTCCAGAATGATTCCTTCCTGTATGGCCCATCGATTTGCCGTCCCGAGCCAAGTCTCTTAACCTCGGGCACAGAGGCCATCAGCTTGCACTCCTCAATAAAATCGTCAGTCATGGTATCCATCATACCCTCTGACTTGAGCCTCTTCATAGTAGGCTTTCCGGGAGGTGTGTTTTCGTCAAATTCGTCACTCGTATCATGCGAGCGGGGTTTCCGCTTGCTTGTATTAAAGTCTGAAGATTGAATAGAGTATTGAGAAATGGCAAGGTTCTGCACGACCGATTCATTACCTCCAAGACTCTGAGACGCAACTTCCTCGACCAGACTCTGAAGCTGATCCGCTGACTGATTTTGTGCAACGGATAAAGTTGTCTGGCGCGAAATGGCACGGCGGTGTCCATCCTTTGGCGCGGCCGAGTCCTCAGACTGGTAGGCTTCATCCAGGTCTTCGCCCAGAATTTCCGTTTCGCCCAAACTTGGATTTCCCGGCTGGAGATTAAGAAAGTCTTCGGGAATGACCCCAGAACTTCCAATTGCAGACACTCCTACTTCGCCAAATAGTCGTTGGGGTTGTGAATGTTGTCTCAAGGTGTTTTCCTTTTCGGAATCTTCACCCATGGAATCGCTCACTCTATCATCTTCATAGTGCTGTGCTTGAAGCCGCGAAAAAGTCCCGCCCATCTCGTCGTCATCCGTAATTTCATCAAAAGACTGAGATGCTTCGATTGTCGGACCCGGCTCTCCGAGCCAGGGATGGCCATTCAGCTCAACCACGGTGGCCCGGTTTTCGGGGCGCCTCTGGAGCATGCTGCACATGAAATCGATTGCCTGTTCCGAAACGCCAAATTTCTGGAGAGGCGCAACGTTGAGACGAGTTGTCATGATCATGTTCAACAATTCGGAGTAGCTAATTCCGCTCTTAACGGGATACGGCGGAGACCCCGTCATGGTGTAGAACAGGACACCACCAAGAGACCAAATATCAACGGCGTGGTTGTATCGCTGGCCCGGCACACGCCGGACTTTTTTGCCGCGATTCCGCACTCCGTTCTCATCGTATTCGACATACTCAGTGTACACCTCAGGTGCGCAGTAAAGCAAGGTTCCGCAAAAGGTCCTCAAGAATGTTTGCTCACTGTCAACCATTTTTGAGAGACCAAAGTCTGTGAGCTTGACTTCGATGGGGTTGAGAGAATGTATCAAAATATTGTCCGGTTTAACATCACGGTGGGTGATGTTGTTTTCGTGCAGATACCCCAAGGCGCTCAGGAGTTGCTGTGACACGGCTCGAGCTTCCAGCTCATTCAGCACGCCGTCGTCAGCGATGAGCTTGCCCAGGTCGCCGCCAGGCACATATTCCATAATAATGATGAGCAATCTGTCATCCCATTCGAAGTGCTCGATGTAGCGAACAATATTCCGCTAATCTACCAGTCAGTACTGTGCTATTCAAGCGCGGGCGTAGGACACTCACATGGTTGACTCTCTTCATGATCTTCATCTCGTTTTCGACCTTTTGATCCAGCACGCCATTCTTAATGAACCTTCGCTTCTCAAGCTCCTTGGCGGCGTAGGGCAATCCATCATACTTTGAAGTGACTTTGTGGACTACAGCAAAAGCACCTTTGCCAATCATACCGGTCCTATTGTATTTGCCTGAGCCGGACCATTCTCGGTGAGCTTCCCGCTTTTTGGACGGTGATCTGGTCTGAGCACGGTTTATCTCGTTGGATTCGACTCGGCGAGTTGGCGCCAGGGCTGGAGGCTTGAAAAGGTCAACATGACCCCCAGGACCAGCGGTGATGGTCTCATTCTGGCGGCCCAAAGCATGACGAGCAAAAAAGTCCTGGACCTTGTTGATGTACGCCTGATCATATTCGTCGTCTCGGCGCGGGATTCGGACACGGAAAGCCAGATCTTTGGCCTCCTTGTGGAGGTAGATGCGTATGACGGTGCCAGAGCTGAGCACCCACCTTACGGTTGGGGGGTCAGTTCTACCCTTTGCGTTGGGGTGAGAAGCTAGTAATTGGTTGTCGACTATGGTGCCGTTGGTGGACTGATCTTCGATCATGACAGTGCCGTACTCGTTCACGTAGATGCGGAAGTGGATATTGCTAAGGCGTCGGTACGGATCGTTGACAAAGACGACGTCGCACCGGCCCGTGTTGCGGCCGAAGGCGAAACCCGCCGACGGATTCTTGAGGTGAGCCGAGAGTCGGAGAATGATGGCATAGTTGCCAGGGTTCGAGGGGTTCGTCTGGAAGCGGCTGGCATCGTCTTCGAGAGCATAGTCGGGCTCAACGCCGTCGGCCTCATCCTTTCCTATGATGTGAGGCGAGTCTTCCTGCACCAAGCGCTGCAGCTCATTTCTTGCGGACTCGGAGTGGGGGTAGAGTACGCATATTATGTCGGAAATATCTTCGTCTGAAAAGCCCGAGTTTTGTTTCCCTACTCGTCGTGGATCGAGGACGTTTTGGGTCGCTACGGGGATAAGACGGTTAGCGGGGGTGGAGTGGCAAACCGGCTGGGGATGGCAGCCAGCAAGAGCGCAGCATACCTTGCGTCGGCTCGTCACCATCCATTGGGAGGGACCTGGGCAGCCAGCGCTGCGAGGCGATTCAGGCTTCCGTGTGAAGGGTGATGGTGGGCGACGACGGCGGTGGTATAGCAAGACGGGGCAGCGGCGCGGACCCGGGAAACGGTAGGACAGAGTCGCAAATTGGTCGGGGTGTCTCGGGCGGGCAGATCGGGATGCGAAAGAAGGCGAGGCGGCGAAGGTGGAGGAAGAAGTGACGTTGTCAAGAGGCGATGAGGAGGAGGAGGAGACGTGAAGAGGAAGAAAAAGAAAAGTGCAGCAAAGACAGGGACGCTGTATGGATGGAATCTCTGGTCAATAGATGGAAAGCGATGGTGGATGCAAACTTGGGACGGTCCTCAGGACAGGGGTGGTTTTGCAGTGGTTTGCAGGGCTCCTCGCTGCTAAATCCACTGGGTCTGGTGTCACCGCTCAGCCGCTAGGCTGCCGTCGCCCAGTAAAGTGAGTGGTGGCTGGAGGGGCTTGCCTTGCCTCAGCAACGGAGGGAACCCACTGCATGCATGGGAACATGGCCAGCGGACGGGAGTCACGTTAACGCTCTGCCCGTTGTCTGCATGCTCTCAGCGCGAGGAAGACACGGCTCGTGCGAATTCCGTTCGGAGACGCGCAATCACGCGGCGCAAGCAGCATAAGGGGCGGCGGCAGCAACAAACAGAGACGCGACAATGAACAAAGGCGTGACACGGTGAACAATGGCCACAGCGGATGATGGCCTGTAAACGTGACCAGGCTCAGCTGGCTGTCGCTGATTGGGAGCATGCGCCCAAAGTCACTGGATGTCATGTTGATTGACGTCCCCTTAGCCCCACAGGCCCACCGGGAACCGAAGTGACGGCCCTGGAAGGAAACAAACCCTCCATGTGCCAGGGCCCAGTACTAATTGAATCGTGACCGTTTCGCGTCCCTTGCTAGGAGCGTTGGAGTCGCTATCAAAAGATAAGCTAAATCAAGCCAGATGACGTCGCCTCCAATTGATTGTTCCATCTATTCAGCCCTAAACTTTGTACCCAACTCAATCCAAACACCCAAAACTTTTCCTCAGGCATTGCCTCTGTCATCATCAAACATCGTCACGAACAGGCAGGAGGCAGTAGATGAGTTATTAACGTATGTGATTCATTCATGTAGACAAAGAAGAAAACAAATGCAAGGCTGTCTATGATTTTCATATCCATGTTTTTTGTGTGAACAAGCTGAGCTCTTCATATGCTTGTTTGTCCATATGCAAGCAATGACATCCTCCCAAACGCCTGTACATAGTGCGGTATGTGTATGCATCCAGTGCCTACTCCAAACATGCTCAGATCAACATGTCGCTGAATCTCTTGAAAAAGGAAATAAAGAGAAAAGTAAAGGGGGAAAAATAGGGCAATCCTCCTCTGATCATTTTGACCACTCATGTTCCTCTAAAATGCTTGTCCCTGGTATTGTGGGTGAACACCTCGTTGTTGCGGTACTCCGCCACCAGGCCCGTATTGGCCCTGAGGAGGTGGTGCATATCCTCCTGGAGGAGGCGATTGGAGAGGTCGTGAGAAACTTTGCTGGGGTGAATAGCCCATGTTTTGCGGAGCTCCATACTGCATTCCTCCAGGGCCATATGGTGTCGGAGGGCCTCCTCGACCCATTGTGCTATAGCCAGGGGGTGACATGCTGCGCTCCATCATTTGTTGCTGGTAGGCATGCTGAGCCATCACCTGCTGCTGCTGCGCCATCTGTTGCTGTGCCATCTGCTGCTGAGCCATTTGTTGTTGTGCCATATGCTGCTGTGCGATACTATGCTGCTGCATCTGTTGTTGTTGCATCATCTGTTGTTGAGCCATCTGTTGTTGTGCTGCCCTCTGCTGTGCCATTTGTTGCTGAGCAATTTGCTGTTGATAGGCCATAGCCTGTGTGTGCTGTCGCTGGTTGATGGCTTGCTGGACAGTCTGGCTTGTAACTCCTTGCTTCATCTGTTGTCTCTCACGCTCTCTGACTTCGATGGCTCCCACAAGGCCGGGACCCTGACTATCGCGCTTAGAAGGGTTTGCTGCCATGTTAATCAGGGGGCCACCAGTCATCCGGGCCACCTGCTCTTGCTCTCGAGCACTCAAGTGATTGGACACTTCTCCCGAGCTAGAGTAGTTCAAGAGCGGACCAGCTCCTCGAGAGCCGGGACGTGAAAGCAAATCGGCTGAGCTGCCTCGAGAATGTCGCTTCAGTATGTCGTACGAGCTCCTTCGCTTGGTTGATGTAGGGGTCTCGGAGCGCATGCCACCCAGTGTGTTGCTAGAGGAGCTTCGAACGTGGGCTGCCTTCTGCTTGACGTAATCCTCGGCGTTGAGGCCCTTGGGGCTTGAAGCAGGAGCCGGCGCACCAGGCTGCCAGGGAACCTGCCGCCTTGAGTCGTCAGATCCCGTTCGCTCATGAGGTGACTGCTGTCCGATGGCTTTGTGTGGTGGGGGCGTTGGTCCCTTCTCCCCAGGCGAGAATGATTGAGGTGATCCACTGAGCCCAGCCTGCTGCAAGCCATTGGGTGTCTTGCTCCGAGCCGGAGGGCTTGCACCATAGTTGATTGTCGGACCAAAGTTGATTTCTGGAATGTCAAAGTTGCTAGCTGGCACGTCAGGCTCATCACCACCAGTGGTCTTCAGCACACCGGCTCGGGGTCGCTCAACGGATTTGCTTGTCTCGCTAGATTTGTGGGTACTCGCGTAATCAATCGACGATGCATCGTCATATTGGTTGTTGCCCTGTACGCTGGTCTCGCTCTGCTGTCGTTGAGGCGCAAAAGGACGACGTTCAGAATTGGGCGTACCTTGGCGAGATCGCGGGTGACCTTGGTCGTAGGCGTAGTGGTCAATGATATCGTTTGCGGTCACCACACTGCTGCCAGATATGATAGATGCCTTCTGGCTATCGAAAACGGCCGATCTATCAGGAATAGGCTTCCTGTAGGACATCTGGGAAGGGTTTGGTCCTGAGGCACCTGGCAACTCCACTGGGACTGCAGGTCCTTGAGACCCAGATGTGCCGGGTCTAAATCCGCCCCCCGGTGCGCCTGGAAGCTCTACAGGTCCTCCAGGTCTCTGAGATCCAGGGGTGCTGGGCCTAAACCCATTCCCCGGGGCACCTGGGAGCTCCGCTGGAGCCATGGGTCTTTGAGAACCAGGCACATTAGGTCGAAACCCATTAGCAGGATGGCCTTGAGGGGGTGGGCCTTGGCCTGGGGCAAACCGAGGATTTGATGGCTTTCGATCAGGCATCCGTTGCTGAGGGTGAGCGCCATGGGGTGGTGGTGGGCCGCGAGCACGAGGATCAGATGGTCTTCGGTCCTGCATCTGTCCCTGTGGGCCATGGCCAGGTGGAGGTCGAGAATCAGCAGGTCGGCCATCGGGTCGAGGACCACCAGCCAGTTCTGCGCGGTAGTTGGGTGTCTGAGGACGGGACCTGGGAGGTCCCATCATGCCAGGGGGACCCATCATGCCGGGAGGGCCCATAGGCCCAGGAGGCCCGGGGGCCATGGGCGACCTGGAACCATCACCAGCAGTCGATGGGCGGGAGTGAGGATTGTTCGAGAACGGGCTCGGGGGTCCGTACGGGGATTGAGCCAGAGGAGATCTGGATCGTTGGGTCGAGATAGTCAGCGAAGGAGGGGCAGCATTTTGGGCATGGGTTTGACCGGACGGGGTCAGAGCTTCACGCGAACGATTGTCGTTAGCAGATATCCCCAGGGTGTTGGCGTGTGAAAGTACCGATGGTCCAGATCCTATGTCCCCCGCTCTCCCGGCTGGAGAGTGTGAATCAACCGGTCCGGCGATACCTCCAGCCTTGGCCAGCTGTGCCAGTGTGGTACTCGAGAGTCGGCTGTTAGCGTGGCGAAGCTCGGGAGAGTGGTAGATGTTGCTGGTTGGGCGTGCCTGCGGTGCGTGGTTCAAAGCCGGTGGTCGGGAAACGGGCTCCGGTGTCTGCATCTGCCGCATTCCGTCCAGGTCCTTGAGTGGAGGAGAGCTGTTGCTGCTGTGTTCATCATCAAAGTTGGGACCATCGTATGGAGGGGCGGGGTGGTTCTGGTATTCCTCAATGGGGGTGTGGTTGCGCTGTGGGGTGCCAGAGTAAGGACTTCCGTTTCTGGAGAAGTTGTTGCGAGGAATTGGACCGCCATGGGGATCCGACACATTTCGAGCCCGGTTCTCAATCATCAACCTCTCGCGCTGCGGGTCCGAAGGCCCCGAATCCGTTCGAGCTGGGCCATTGAGAGAATGCGACCGAGATGATCTGACCGAGCCTCGCTCATCGGAAAAGCCAACCTTGGGTCTGCCAGTGCCTCCGGATCCTGCACCAAAGCTCAACCTTACACTCTTCCGGCTGTTGCTGCGGGATCGGGAAGATGGAGCATCTTCGACTGTATTCATCCTTTGGCCAGTGGCCTCTTTTAGTCGCTTTCTCCACTCTCGCTCATTCCAGCTAGAACCGCTGTCTTCGAGAATAAGGTTCGAAACATCTAGGTTTTCCAGATAACCATATCGTTTATGCTTCGGCATAGCGAACATAAGCGATCTCGGATCAAGAACACTAGCAACAAGTCTGCCAGGTCGCCCATACAGGGCGAATGTATCCCACGTAGGAAACAGAAACCTCAACAACATCTCAAAGCCACTGACGGCAGGGTGCGTTTCGGGCATGATGAAAACGAATCCTTCCGTTGAAGAAGGGGGGTCGGTGTGGATCGCGATGTTACCTTCGATTTTGAGAAGTGTTGAAGCATCGATTAGCGACTTCGATTGGGGATAAATGGCGTACGCAGAATACGCGTCAGTGATGGAAGCAATCGGCAGGGCCTTCTTCTGCTTTTTCCCGTCTTTCCTCGAGTCGTAAAATTTAATGTCGCCCTTTAGTACGGGAACGGATGATCTGTCGTATGGAGATCGCTTTTTCATCTCCTTTTGGAGTTTGGCATATTCTTTCTCATCTGGCGGTGTGATGACGCACCAACATCGCCTCCAAGGAACACCGGCTCCAAATCGTACTCTAACCCACTCTTCAGTCTTGAACCGCGATCGCTCCATAACAATGTTGATGTTGTTGAGCGTCTTGCCCTTTCCAGCAATTAGGGCGCCAGTATAGGCCTCCTGCAATGTGGAGTGCTCGAACATCGATAGTCTGATTGCAGCTGTCCATTGGAGCAACGAGTGTCGCGAATTGAAGTGGAGTAGATATCGGTTCCTTCCGGCAGTCGAGAGACTAAAAATGTTCTGCAATGGCTGCTCGTCGCTAGATCGCGTGGGAAGCGATTCGATCTAAAGAATTTCGGTGTTAGTCACGCGGGGTGGTTGACCTGGCACGTGAGGGGTGTCTCTCACCATTTTAATGGAAGCATCTGTTAAATTGATAAATTTGGGGAGGACTTCGCCATCCTCACCCGCCGCATCCAGTTCCGCTGCGTCCCATAGAGATAGGACAGTGCCAACAAGCTGGGCGAAGCACTCAGTCCATGTTCTGTCGGCATTTGGGCGACCCTCTGTTGCAGTCAAGTGTCAGAAGATATCGCAAGGGAGTCCTTGACGCCAAGGCGCGGGCGGGGAAACGGGAGATGATGACTTACGTGTGTTCTGATCGTCGAGCTTCAAAAAGTAGCCCTCCTGGTACAGCTTGTTGGAATGGCTGTTCAGGTAGGTAAAGATGGGCTGGAGCTCGGGAATTGTGTCTTCGGTGATATCCATGAGGGGCGGGTTATGGGCAAGCACCATGGACATAGGACGTGAGCTGTTGCGTTGGCGCGGAGGTGTGTTCGTTGGCGAGCTGTTCAGTGGAGTGCCATACTCGGGCGGAGTGATGGCGCGAGAGAGGTCGACGTTGAGATCGGGAAAGGGCTCGGCGATCGAATTGGTCTTGCGGTGAGAGAAGGGAGAGTCGTTCGGGGGAGAAGAAGAGTGTGGAGGAGTTTTTGTGCCAGCAGAAAACTGTGACATAAAAGAAAGGACTATTTGTCAATTAGCATTGGAGGGACGGATGAGGCGAGATATTATGGGCTTTGGGGCTGTGGTGGGCTAGGGGATCCAAGTATTAGGGATTGGCTCAAAGCAGTGACCAGAGCGCCCAGTGGCCAGCGCCCAGTGCTCGATGCGGCCGGTGTGGCCAGTGTGCGTGATGCAAGGCCCCAAAGCCCCGTTGGCCAGCGGGTTCCCAGTGGCCGTGCCGTACTGGCTACTACGTAGTCGGTTCCCAAAAGGTCCCCATCGTCCCCAGTCACCAGGTCACCTCGCGGGCCGGGGTGTGTCCGGGCGTGTGCAAGGCGTGCGCAAGGCGTGCAGCTTTGGGCTTGGGCTGGACACTGGGTTCTGGGCACCGGATCCAACCGGGGTGTGCAGGGAACTGTCTGTTGGCGCCAAACAGGCCAAACAGACTGAGGAAGGGGAAAAAAGGAAACAAAAAAAAATGCGAGGACACAGGGTCCAACACACAAGGAATGAAGCACGCACCTCGATTTCGACCCATGTTGATCAAAGCCGGATATCCCGGTCCAATTTTAGTGAGACAGGTGTTTGGGCAATTGATTCTATCGTCTGGGCATCTAGGGAGCCCGACAAAGAATAAAGGGATGCGAATATTAGCCAACAAAGGGACTGTAGCCTGGGGAGGTGCAACGAAAGATTTGGGAGGGCGTCCAGCCAGCCACAACGATGTTGCAGACTTTGTCGTAAACTTCGATGGGAATGGATTCGTCGCAACCTTCCTTTATTTCTCTTTTTCCACAAGGGCGGGCAAATTGCCAAAAGGGTAGGAGACGGGCCCCGGGGCGGGTCAACTGGCAATTCGATTGATGGATTCGTGTGTGAGCGCCTCTAGACTCTCTTAGGCCACGACGCCTTTTCCCCAATCCATCCACGGATGCCAAATGTGGTGCAGCGGCGGAAGCGTCGGACGATTGGCATGTCAAGCCCAGCAGGGCGAGTGATCCGAAGAACCCAATTGAAATTTGAGCGCAAAGAGATACCCTGTACAGCGGTGGATGTGGGCAACGCGGCCTTGACTCTTTCGAGGGATCCGGTTAATATAGAGAGAGTCGCTGCGTGGGATGCGATACCGAGTCGGACACCGGGGATCGTCCGTCGGCAGGTGCGGTGTGGGCGAGGGATGGGTGGCCGCTGGGGTGTGGGCACCGAGTGGGTGCTGTGCGGGTATGACGGTGTTGCTGTCAGTGAGCGATGTCGTGCGTGGTAGCGGGAGGCTGGCAAGCCCAAAACGGGCGTTAGAGCAACTTTTTTTTCGATAAGCCGGTCCAGATTCCGGGCCAGGGCCTTCTCGTGCGCGGGGGGAGCGCGAAAAATATGGTGTGCGAACAATCGAGTAATTTGGAATTTCGGGAGGCCTCGAAGTCAAAAGTCGGAGTTTCGGGGAACTATCGCTTCGTCGTTGCGCGGGGGCTTGATCGATTGCTCCTAGACGTGGCCCGGAGCGCGAGCAAATGGATGACGATGAGGGCCAGAGCTGGGCCGCAGTAGCATACGTCACCCAGAAGCGATCGAGGGGCTGGGTGGGAAGCTTAAGTGCACGTCCTGTCCAAGACAACCCTCGCAAAAAGTCAGGTTCTACCGGAAATTAGGAAGACGGTGATGGTGAAGACGAAGGCTGAGCAAAAGCCCAGCAAAAGCAGGGAAGGAAGCCAGAAGGGGGGAGGAGGAAGGAGGTGAGGCAGATATGCGGTTCGGGCCCGAAGGGGGACCATGGCTTTCTATATACTCAAACCAAAGCGCAGCATGATCAGGTACGGAGCACACCACTCGTATTCTTGGACATGGCTTCGTTTGGCGTCTGCCGCGCCGGAGTGCGTGTGAGGTGAGATGCAACTCCAATCACCAACGTCTCCAGTCCACTCCGGATACCGGCCGGTCCAGTCCCTCACGCCGCCATCCATGTCCATGTGTCAATGATCCAGGCGCGATCGAGACGTGCGTGCGACTACACCAATCTAATCGCAATGATTTTGCCGTTTCATCGTCCGTCTTGAACTCCCTCTTGAGACACGCCCGAGTTTACACATGAGAATGCAGGCACAAAGGGGGAGGAGGATGAAAGGAACATTGCCGGCCAAATCCTTTCTGCCGCCTCCAAGTACAAGCAGTTGATCTGTACACACGAGGGAGACGTACACCCCCAAGCATGGATCTAAAAAAGGGCCTCAAAGGTTCACACACGCACAAGCAAAGACACATTACACACACTCACACACAAACAACCGCCGACACTCCCTGCACGCCGCCCACTCGTTTCCACAAAACAAATGCCACCATACGTGCGCATGTTGGTGGTTTACGTGGTATTCATGGCGACAGTGGCTGAAAACCCGCCAGCATGGTGGAGGCACCACCCTAGCTCGCCACCAGGATTCGTCACGATTGACGCCCAGCATCCAGTCCATTGTTCCCGCCCAGCCCGCTCTGCCGCTCGCTGGTGACTTCTCAGCTAGTCAGAACCAGGCCCCTGTTTCGCTGTGCTGTCGCCCTGGCGGCTTCAGTGGCCCAGTTTGAAACCACCCGCAAGCCAACATGTAAGCCTACCTCGTATCGCCCAGCGGCACTTCTGCCAAGCCCTCTGGTAGCTTCCTGGGCTACCGCTAGTTTTACTTGTTCCTGTGTGTGTGCCATGCTGCTCCACCCCCGACAGCGGCTCCCCGGCGGTAGGATTACTTTCTCAGCAAGACAAGGGCAGCCCGAACAGTCCGGATTTAAAGACCTGCCCAGGCGGTCTAGCTAGGGTCTTTCCAGCGCCCTGGACGCTAAGCGCCAAAACACTCACCCCGGAAGGGAAGAAAAAAAACTCAAACCAGGTTCAAAGCGACAGAGAGGATTCAAGGGTCCCTCCCATTCGCATGAGCGTGTGTGCCCAGGAACCTGGAGTAAGACCCGTCTCTGTGCTTCTGATTCCAGAATCATGGTGGCAGTGGGCGCTTGAGACCAACAAGGTCGGAGGCGGACCTGCGACTAAGAAAAATAGTGCCAAGCCTGCTTGTCCTCTGCAGCTTGGCACGGCATGCTTCTCTCGTATGCGTCTTCCGAGTATTTCGGTTCTCGTATCTCTCATTCCTCCGACCCTACGGTGAAGGTGATGACAACTAGGGATGAGTCGGCAGCGTTTAACCGGCTCGACCGGCTCGACCCCAGCCTCTCCAAAATCCAACCATGGCGTTTGCCATCCGGCGAGGATCACCTCGGGCGCCTGTCTCCTCTGAGACTTTTCTGAGGCTTGCGCGTCGAACAACCACATCTGTCTCCATGAGGTTGGTGACGGCGGCGGAATGCAGAGTGTCCCCTCTTCGGTTAGCATAACGATTGGCCGGGATAGGGTCCACCCCAGCTTCAATCAACAACTCAACCGCTGGTTCCGTGGATACAGGCATATGCGGTCATCACCCAGGATCACGGATATGTACAAATGCCCATCTCATCGGACCACCCGGCGCTACTGCAACACCCACGAGCTCCGAACTTTTCAACATGTCACCGAAAGAGGAAATGGCGCTTGGTCGGAGAGAGGAGCGTCCCCGACACCGACCTATTACGTCACATGCTGCCATCCTTTGCCATGAATCAGTGTGCATCGTTGTTGGTGATGTTCATGGTAAGCGCCTTGGTTTAATGCAGGGGGCTTCCTTCTTTCCAAGATAGCACAGCTTGGATTGAGCTATGTCATTCCACGCGTCATCTACTTAGTTAAAGTATCCTTCCAATAGTGACGGGACCAAGGTTTGGTCCCAGTTCTTTTACCGCCAGGAATGAGACGGAAAAAAAATGGAAATGTCTTCTCACCTTGTGGGTATCAAGGGGTGCGCATCCGTCTTGTTGGACCAGCTCAACCTCAAACCCACTTTTGGCGCGTTTGATCAGCGATCTGCTTCAAACAAGCCCGTCATTCATTTACTACCCGCATCACCAGATTCGTGTTTCGCGTTTCGTGACGTGTATGCGTGGTCACTTTTCGGCCACCGTAATGGTACCACGTGGTCATACGGGGAGAATTAGCCTGTGGATGCTACAATGCTACCTCCCTAGTACACGCCTGTGTAGTATTGATGCTATGTGTTTCTGCTTCATGCGGCCCGCCCTGTGATCACCCGGCACGAGCTCCTGAATCTGCCAGCCCTGCTGGGAGGACAGTTTGAAGGTGCAGGTTTGGCATCACTTTGACAGGAGCTTTAGGTTAGGTTGTACCGCCGAGAAACCCAAAAAAAAAATTCGACACCTTGTTAAAGCATAAGCATCAAGGAAATAAAATCATTAGTATTGAGACCCATAATAAAAGCAAAGGCCATATCATCTATGCATTGTGTTTATATCATAGTGGTGCTATTATATAGCTTCCTCGTTTTTTTTTCTGGGTTTTTTTTTTCGCTCTTCCTTCTTCCAGGGTCATGTGCATCCGGTGTCGGGGTCGTGTTCATTTGGCTTGCCTCCCCCCGACAAGTGTGGCGGGGAGGAGAAGAGAAAGCAAGACATCTAAGTTAGTACAGGTTGGCGCCTTGAGCTGCCATGATTGGGCCCCCCTGTGCCACCTCCTTGTTGAGCCGTCACCAAGACTCAACGGGAGAATGTGGCTAACTAACCTCAACAGCTTTAGCAGCAGCAATTTAGTATCGCAATCAGATAAAAAAAAAAAGTCACGAAAGTGAATACCGTATTTTCCCTGGTGCTGTCACGGCTCGAACCACAAAGCTCGGGTTCCGACCGAAGGAGGGGTCTGCTTGTTTCTGGATCAGTCGGTAACTGAGTCAAAGCTGTCAGCTTGGATGCCGCCTTTTGTGAGATAACTCTTATCACGTGTCAGGATTTGATACCCCAACACATCTCCCCTTTGCCACGACCGGTCGCGAGCTTGTTTGGTTTCTTTGGTCATCTTGAGAGCAAAGAACACACTCTTTACAGGTTGCGACCGGCAACTTAGCGTCTGGACAGCGCCAGTTTTGTTAGCTGGAATGCGCAGTCCATTGTCACCACCTCTGGCGTCCATCCCGACATCCTTCCTGCGACCGCTCCCCTTCCAACGCCTAGTATGTCGGCCATGTCATGAGAGGAGATTTGCTTCGGCTGCATCGCCATCATGCTCCTCGCGCAATACCACCTCTTTCCCTCTCCTGCCGTTTCGATTCGAGAGCGGAATTGCGCTTTTCGCAAAGCGACCGCCCCGCCCGTTTCCTCCGCCATTTCTCTCCCCGCCATCGGCGTCCTTCTCAGACCCTCTAAGCACCCATCACCAGAGTCGCGATCGCCGCGCTTTTGTCAACGGGCAGCTCATTAGGGGGCAAACGAACGGCGACGATTCTGTCTACGCGAGCGATTATTTCATCTGCGCCAACGATGGGGTGGGAGCCTGGGCTACCCGCCCTCGCGGCCACGCTGGGTAACCCGGCCGGAACTTGTCCGAGGCTATTCGCACTCTTTGCTAATCCTGGTACAGCCTTTGGTCGCGACTAGTCCTGCACTTCTGGGCGTCTGCAATTGACGAAGAAATCTCTCAATGTCTTAGTCATGGCCAAGTTCGCGAACCCGATCCGATCAGTACACTGCAGTCCGCATACGAGCAAACTCTTGAAGCCACCGAAGCCCACGACTGCTTGGGAACCACAACGACATGCGGGGCCCAGCTGCATTTCAAGTTTGGCCCGGATGATGTGGCGCAAAAAAACCCATCACCCCAACTTTTTGTAACAAATCTAGGTGATTGCAAGGTTTTGGTGGTCAGACCCAACAACGCCGAGGTGATATACCGGACCAAGGAGCAGTGGCACTGGTTCGATTGCCCGCGCCAGCTGGGCACGAACAGTCCTGATACACCCACGGAGAATGGTGTCACTGAAAAGGTGGATTTGGAGGTGGGTGATATTGTCCTCGCAATGAGCGATGGAGTTACAGATAACCTGTGGGAGCATGAAATTGTATCCACGGTTCTCAAAAGCGTGCGCGAGTGGGAAGCAAGCCAAGATGCGGATTCTCATGAAGATCGTACTGGAGGCCGGAATGGAGGCATGGACGTAGCTGCGAGAGACTTGGTGGCGGCTGCGCAAAAGATTGCCCAGGACCCATTCGCCGAAAGCCCATTCATGGAACATGCCATCGAAGAAGGGCTGGCTAGCGAGGGTGGTAAGTGCTCCCATATGTACAATTTGCTCACTGAAGTACTAAAAGATAAACAGGCAAACTTGATGATATTAGCGTGGTTGCTGCGCTCTGTGTCAAAAACGACAGTTGATGTTAAATTTTTACTGAATAATTAATTGAGGGGTTGTCATGCCTTTGTAGCATATGACTTGTATGACTCGTGGATAGAGGCTGAGCTTGGACGCCATGAGAAGAATTCATGATATACAAATTTTAGGTCCAAAATGGATTGAGTAATATGTTAATTTTTTGAAGTTTAGCGATTTGTCTTAAAATGACTGGCACCAATGGCATGACACAGACGCATCATAATAACCTCATGACTGATGACCGGGATCATAACCGCCGCCTCGCATGTCCGGCGGGACAGTGGGTCCATGTGGGACCAGGCCGGTTATCAATGCCAGCTGCACGTGCGATAAGAAATTCCGGCTGGATTTTTTTTTGAACCTTGCGCATCTTGACTGAATGCTGTCGCATGCCTTAATCGCTGCAACATAGACAACCCCGACACCCCATATCCGCGTGAGGGACCAGCTTCAAAATGAGAGGAAAGAGATCAAAGCAGTACCGGAAGCTCATGGAGCAATTCTCCATGACCTTCGGGTTCCGCGAGCCTTACCAGGTCATAGGTATGTGGCCTAGCTGTCTGATCCTCTGGACCTCTCGACTAACTCTTCTCAGTGGACGCAGAAATGGTGAGAGATTCATGCCGGTTCAAGATGGATCTGGAGCCTGCCCTGTCGAGAACGGTCCATGGAAAGGTCAAACCAAGTAGGTCTCTTCGCTCCCATCCGGCATGCCTATGCTAACTGCCACCAAAGTGATTACTCAATGCGAGATTCGAAAACTTTATGCGCAAAAGAACGAGCCTGGCGTTAGCGAAGCGATTGATTTGGCAAAAACCCTGGAGCGACGCCGCTGCGGTCACCATCCTGACCAGTACCCCGAGCCATTGAGTACGCAGGAATGTTTACAATCGGTTGTCGACCCTAAGAGCACGGGTACCAACAAGCATCGCTACGTGGTTGCCACCCAAGACCAAGATGTACGACGAATGCTACGAGTGGTCAAGGGTGTGCCCTTGATTTACATCAAGAGAAGCGTCATGATCCTGGAACCAATGGCTGACGAAAGCGTTCAACTTCGAGCACGCGAGGAGAGAAGCAAGTTCCGGGCCGAGATTAGGGGTGCTTTGGGCAAGAGAAAGCGGGAGGACAAGGACGAGAGCGACAACGAAGGCAGTGATGACGGAGCCAAGAAGACCGACGACGCCAAAGGGACCAAAGTCGATGACAAGAAGAAGAAAAAGAAGTCTTACGGACCCAAGGGACCAAATCCTCTGGCGGTCAAAAAGGCAAAGAAGCAAAACCAACAGCAGAAACAAGATCAATCACGAAAAACAGCCGAATCCGAGGACGCAGCACAGGAAGGATCAGGCAAGCGAAAGAGGCGGCGAAGGGCCAAGTCTAGCGGTACGACAGGAGGCGAAGGAGAGAGTGGTGTTGCACCTCCAGCTCCAGCTCCAGTTGTGGCTGAAGGGAGCACAGAAGACTAAACAGAAGGATGAGGACAAGCTAACTGGGCGATGGAGGGAACGCCGATGGCGTGGCGCATGGAGGTTTAATGGGCATTGTCGCACTATAGTATATGCACCCTAAGCGCGGAAAAAAAGTGTTTTACGCACCGATACCCCTAAAAGAAAAGATGGGTTTGGGAAGAAAAAAATTGGGGAACATTTGCTTGATACATGCTCGGTGTTGTGTTCTCATGCGATGCTCAGCCCCTTGTAAACACCTCTCGCTGACGGACCTTCTGTTGAGGAACGCTTCGGCCTGGCAGTCCCGATCCAAAGGCTTGGCGGCTTGGCGGAAGATATCTAATCTCGCGCCTGGGTATGAAATTTATCGGCGTTGATCATGACATGAAGCCGTTGGGAATAGGTCCCGCCGAATGTGGCGCGTGCCTGGGCCACCCGGCATTCAAGACCTGCCAACCACTGAAATGGGGGGATTGGTGAGCGAGACCCCACTGAGATCCGAGCCCAGGGCTCCTGCTCCCCCCTCTGCCCCTAGAACATCCCCACGTACCCAAGCGTCGCCCCCCTGGAATTCAATCGACAGAGTACAGACACCACTCTGGCCACGGCCGTGCAGCGCTCCGGCAAAGGGGCCCTTTGGAGCATCTCCCTGAGATAGCCATGCCGGCTGGGCAAGTAAATCGGTGACGTCCACTTGTCCTGTTCACGCGTGCAGCGCTGGCCCAGTCAGCATGCAGAGGCGACGGGGAGGCCCGCCAGCCGGCACGTTCAGGGCCCCAGGGCGGCCACCGTCCGGCACTACGCACTACACCCGTCATGGGCCCACCCCACCTTTAATGTCAAGTCATCTTGCTGGAATCCCGCCTTCAACTCACAACGCGGCTTGGACTTGGATGACGGGAGACGTGGAAGACTACGCCTCAGCTTTCCCTCCCCCATCTGGACCAGCCCCTGGCGTCGAGCCCCTCAGCAGTTGACCACTATACCCACTTTGTATTTGCTTCACTCTCCGGATCATTGAACCTTTTTCCCTTCTTTGGTGGCTGAGCAGCGGGCCTCGTAGTTAGCCCAGGGGCCAGGGTCCATCCACGCAAACCCATCCATCAATCACCAGGTTCCGACTGGTGACAGGACCCAGCAGGACTCGACGTTCTCAACATCACATCCCGCTCGCAACCCCTGACAGATCACCGTCGAGATCAGGGCGTCGCGGAAACGGTTCAACGAGAGACGCCTCAGCAATTACCGTGACGCCAGCTCCTTGTCAAGATCATGGCCGCCGCCCAAGCCGCCGAGGTCGACGACTTCGGCCTGCCCATCCGGCGGTTTCCTACCCCCAAGAACGATGATGCGCCTGCCAATCAAGATGCCGAACAAAATACCGATTCAAAGGTGGAAAAGGATTCTACCGAGAGCAAAGATGCGAGCGGCAGTGCCGAAAAGACTACAGGTCCTGCTGATGCTCACACCACGAAGCCAGATGATGGCAGCAACGCCCCTGAGACCGAGAACTCCGAACCACAACCTGATCCTCCTCCTCCATCTTCATCAAAGGAAGACGCTCCGCCGGAGCCGACCAAATTAGAAGACAGCAAACCAAAAGAAAAGGCCGACGAGCAAGTGCCAGAGAAATCCGCAGACGCGATTGAGGGGAAGCATGAGGTGAAACCCGAGGAGAAGTCTGATGCCCCAAAATCCGAGCCGACCCAAAACAACTCCCCCGCAACACCAGATGCTCTCAAGGCAGACTCCAAAGAGGCTGAATCTTCGAAACCATCGGAACCCATCGATTCCGAAACCCCGACAGAGCCCTCAAAGGCCACGCAGCCCGAAGACGCAAAATCTCATGCAGAAACGCAGCCCGATGCAACGCATAAGCGGGTGAAGAGCGATGTAACCGATGGACCACGAGGGGGCATTTCTGAATTCTCCCATCAGCAAATTGCGGCGCCCCAGAAACCCGAGGAAGATAACAAAGAAGACGAAGGTTGGCAGGAGATGCCATCTTATGCCAGATATGACATGTACGATGATGACGACCGTCTCATTGCCCGAGAGTTTAATGCGGATGAGGAGGAGACGTACGGTTATGCCGGACTGGGTGGTGCGGGCAAGGGGTACACTCGTGTGCTTATGGATGATGACGTTGAATCCGCAACTAGCATGGACGACAATACACAGTATCTTTTTAAACAAACTAATGGAACCAGTGCGGCCGTCGAGGACGAGGAGGGGAGGGATGCAGTTGCCCAGATGCAGGCGACCAAAGATCTGCTCACTGAAGGCCAAAGAATTGCATACGTTGGTGTTGCGCGGTTGGAGATTGTCAATATGGTTAAAGAAGAAGAGAACCTGGAAAAAACCAGGAGGACCAAGAAGGAAACCGCCATGAGCGCCGAGTCCATGAAGATGTGGGGTCAAAAGATGATGATCAGACTCTACACGCACATGGATATCAGCGCGGCTGAGCAGATCATGATTGAACAGCTGGCCGAACACGGCGTTATGCCCGCAGACCTCACCCCGACTCTGCTTGCAAATTCTAGAGTCCACAACCCCATGGCAGACAATGCCTCTTCTCGTTCATCTTTATCATTGTCAAGTCCAAAACCCGACTTTGATGACGAAAAGGTTGCCACAGCACCACCTCCCTACGAAGCACCAGAAGGGGATGAGCTCCTTGACGTCAAGACCCCTTCACAGCTGCCAACAACTGAGAAGATTGATATCGATCTCCGTTGGACGGTGCTCTGTGATTTGTTTCTCATTCTAATTGCGGATTCCATTTACGATGCGCGCTCCCGAGTTCTCTTGGAACGAGTGGCCAAGAGCCTTGACATATCTTGGGTCGATATTTGCCGATTCGAGAAGAAGGTCACGGATGCGCTTGAGATGCAGCAAGCTGCCGAAAAGGAGAATTGGAATGAAGAGGAACACATGGAAGCCCGCAGAAAGAAGGCCCTGACAAAACGATACGTCATGATGGGCCTGGCCACAGTGGGCGGTGGTCTGGTCATTGGTCTCTCGGCTGGCCTGCTTGCTCCCGTCATTGGTGCCGGTTTGGCCACCGGTTTGACAGCCATCGGTGTGACTGGAACTAGTGGTTTCCTCGGTGGCGTCGGCGGTGCAGCCATCATCACGTCTGGTGCAGCGGCATCGGGAAGCATTATTGGAGGCAAAGCTGCTAGTCGGCGTACGGGCTCCGTCAAGACCTTTGAGTATCGACCGCTGCACAACAACAAGCGTGTCAATCTAATTGTCACCATTTCCGGGTGGCTGACTGGAAAAGTGGATGACGTCCGCTTGCCTTTCAGTACGGTTGATCCCATCATGGGTGATTTGTATTCGGTGTATTGGGAGCCCGAAATGCTACGAAGTATTGGTGACACCATCAATATTCTAGCCACAGAGGTGAGCACCGTCAAGCAAACAGCTTCTGCATCACCGAATTATTAAACTAACGAATTTAATAGGCTCTCACCCAAAGTATTCAGCAAGTTTTAGGAGCTACAATTCTGGCTGGTCTCATGTCAGCCATTCAGCTGCCTCTAATTCTTACCAAGTTGTCATACTTGATTGACAACCCATGGGCCGTCTCTCTGGACCGAGCCTGGTCGGCAGGGCAGATTCTCGCGGATTCGTTGCTCGAGCGAAGCCTGGGTACTCGTCCCATCACTTTGGTCGGTTACTCGATCGGTGCCAGAGTCATCTTTTCTTGCCTTCTGGAGCTCGCCAAGAAGGGTGGCCTGGGTATTGTCCAAAACGTGTACATGTTCGGCTCCCCCATTGTGGTGAAGAAGGACGAATACCTCAAGGCTCGCACAGCCGTGTCGGGTCGTTTCGTCAATGCCTACAACCGCAACGATTGGATCCTTGGTTATCTCTTCCGTCTGACGAACGGAGGAATCCGCCGCGTCGCCGGTTTGGCTGGTGTGGATGACTGCCCCTGGGTCGAGAACATGGACGTGACTGATGACGTCCAAGGCCATATGGACTATCGAACCAAAATGCCGTCGCTGCTTATGAAGTGCGGATGGGCAGTGGAGAGCGAGGAGTTCATTGAGATTGAGGACCCGGATCCAGAAAAGCACGGAGAGCGACAGAGGGAGCTCATCAATGAAATTGAAGAAGCTCGCAAGAAGCTCGAAGAAGAAGGCAAGGCCAGCAAGGGTACCCGGTTTAGCATATTTGGTCGCAAGAAGAAGCTCGAAAAGCAAGACTGGGAAATCTACGAAGACTCTAGCAAAACCAAACCAGATGACGACAAGGACAAGGAAAAGAGTGAGAGCAGCAACCATGGGGTCCTCTTTGACGTCGACGCCATTCGACAGGAAATTGTCAATGACGCCACTACGCCGGCCGATTCCAAGCCAGAAGAGTTGCAGGTGAAGGAGATCAAGTCGACATTGCCACCGATGAAGCTTGACATTTCGTCACTTCCAGCTTCGCCATCACATCTCGGGTCTCGGAACGGAGACACGCCAATGCGACTCTCGACTGACACTAGAATGTCGCGAGAGCCATCTCCTAGTTACGCTAGGCAAGCCAGCGGGCCGCCAGCATATGGCGAAATGCCAGACGACGACGAGGTCCACATGACGTTCGACACGTCGTTTAATGATACAGACTCAAGACCTGCGGTGCCACCAAAGGATCCGGAAATGGGCACACTCAGCCGACCAGAGTACAAGACGGCCCAGACGATGCCCACAATGACACTGCACGACCCTTGGGGTGACCCAGAGGATGACGACTTTGGCAAAGAGAAGGAGATTTCAATGACCTTTGCGTGAAACACGATACGTGTTTGTTTGATAGGACGCTGGACCATCCGGTGGAACAGAGCTCTTGCAATGGAAAAGAAACTCCGACGAATACTCGGATGGTGGTGCACATTTTTTGGGTTCATTAATGGGCGTTTTTTTTACTGAGACACGGCGATTGATTACCCTTTTTTTTTCGAGGCTGGGCCTGGGGAGAATGAAAGCGATGTGGGCATGTGTATTTTTGGATTTTGTTCGATGAGACATTGTCCAAGCCCGGGCACAGCACATAAAGAGGGCCGCCAAAGTGAGGCAAGATGGAACGAGACATGCGCTAGCAATCACAATGCACCGACATGTATGTATGAGCGCGGCGGGAAGCACAGGGGAGGGGGGGAAGCAATGTGCAGAATTCCTACAGCAGGCGCACGATAGTGGCTATGGACATGGAACCCATAGATTAATGTTGGTCGTAAAAATGCCTCTGTGCGTAATGTTAGTGTTGAGTACCGAATACACGTGTCAGTCAGGATGACCCCGGGTTGTTGAGCTAAACGAGACAAGAGTTCTCGGTAGTTGGGCAAAGCCAAGGCTCATTGCACAACACAACACAATATCACTGGGCGGTGAGAGCTAAATGTAACGGAACATCCGAGTACGATGGATGGATGGGGGGGATGTGACAAGGGAGGGTGAGCATTCCGGGGATGCGGCTGAGTGAGAGTGGCGAGGTGCTTGTGGTGTAGGGTAGGACCAGATGCAACCGCGACCTAGAGAAGCGGTTGTAGCCGCCATATGACGGAGGTTGACATGATTGGCGACGGCGATTCGAGGAGCAGATCCGGAGCGGTGACAAAGAGGAGGGAAAGTTTTATTTTGGGTTGTCAGTGATGGACGAGGCTCCGTGTTGGCTTCTACTCTTTTTTCTCTCCGTGCGGGACGCGACCAAGCGGGCTCGGAGTAATTATTCTGGATGCTAGTGTATGTAAGTAACGTCCCAATGGGCGAATCGCCGACCTACGCAATGACCTGTAAGTCGGGAGGGGCACTGCCAACAAGCCGCCGAGCAGACCAAACCAAACCAAACCAGACCAGGCCGGGCCAGGTCAGGCTGTCGCCACCTGCAGAACGGACTGTAGTGGAACTCGGTGCGGAGATGTCTAATGTCAAATCGAGAGAGGATTGTCACTGCGAGGGCAGAAATGGGGTCACCAGGGCGCATGGCGGGAGGGGAGAACCTGGTAGCAGAGAGAGAAAAAGAGCGCGTGCGCGATGAAGGGCAAGGTCTTAAAAAAAAAAAGACTTGGTCGGGGAATTTTTATGTTTTTGGGGGGTGATCATGACGATGTTTGAGAGAGGAGTTTATACTGTTAGAGGAAGGAGCAAGATTTAAAAAAAGAATATGCGGGATGCAACCCCATGAGCCGGCATTGCCTCTCCCTCATTTGACGAGGCCGAAGCAATGTTGGTTGCACGCATCTCCTGGGGCGTCGAGCCCAAAAAAGCTGGCGCCAATGGCACGTCTCTGCACCACATGTAAGCCGGTGGCAGTGACTTGCTTGCTTGATTGCCTGTCAATGTCTTGGAGGAAGACGAGACGAAACCGGATCGGCGTCTCCCTTTTTCGTGTGTTTCGAACCCTTTTCCTTGCTTTCCCCTCTACCCCTTCCCCCCTTTACCTCCTACATGCTCCTGCAGTGCAGCGCTACACCACGACAGTCCGGGGGGAGGAGAGAGAGAGAGGAGGGGGATTGGCGATTCTCACCAGTCCCTTGCTGCTTTGGGGGCCCAGTGCCGTTTCCATGTGAGCAGGCGGCATGTGGTGATTGGCGGCGCCGACGCCTCGCCTCAAACCACCAAGCCCCTTCCACCCCCCTCCTACACGCCCATTTGGTTGCGGGAGTGTCAAAGCTGTTTGCTGTCCAAGCCATGAGGTGATGGGGGGAGAAATACATGGGTTGATTGGTACTCCAGGCTGCCAGGAGGAAAATGAAATGCTTCTGTCTACATCACATTCTTTTCTTTTCTTCTTTTGGGGTTGCACTCAACCTCCGTACCCCTGTCTGCCGCATTTACCGTTCGGTGCCGCTTTCTTCACCAGGAAAAAAAAAAAAAGAAGACCGTTGTTTATTACCATTGTTATTACTTGGGCTTATTTCAGTTGAGGCGAACTGGCCGAGGGCTTGGCGCTAGACAGCTGAGCCGTTGTTCCTCGGTAGGAATGGGACAGGACCAAAATAGCCCACCTTGAAGAAAAAAAAAACCAGCGACAGAGAGAGAGAGGCAAGACGAACTGTCTAAACTAGCGCCAACGACTGGGGGGAAGGGCAAGTTCGGGTGTCAAGGTGAAGGCCGACGAATGGGCCGAAAGCGTCACTCGCTGTGCAGAGCGGGCCGGTGGCATGTAGGCAACTGGAGACTTCTTTTTTTATTTTATTATTATTATTATTTATTCATTCCGAGAATGGCATCGAGAGCGTGGCATTGTATGTAGGTACCTGGGGCTGGTTGGCCATTAGACGTAAGCACTTGAAGTACGGAGTACCGGGGTTCAAGTTTCAATAGGTGCAAATCTGTCGAGCACTAACGATCTAGAGTTTGGCTACTGCGTCCGTGTTGCTAGTGGGCACTGTGCGAGAACCAGCCGATCGTGAAGGTACAGGGCAGTTTTGCTTTTGACTTGCTTGCTCACAGCCAGCCAGCCAGCCAGCCAGTCAGCCAGCCGGACTGAATTTGGGCTTCTTTGCTGTTGCTGCTGCTGCCGCTGCTGCTGAGGCGCTGACTCTAGACTCGCGGTGCAGATTGGGAGGTATGTACATACGTGCTTGGGCCTGGCCAGGTACTAGGTACCTACGACACACCCCCGGATCCCGGCCCAGGCTCATGTGGGCTGCGTACATGGGTGGTTGAGTTGTCAGCCGCAGCGGAACATGTGTCCACTTTTTATTCTTCTCGCATCCAAGGCTGTGTCGGCCATAGTCTCATAGGGCCGTAGGGCTTTGTAGGGCAGGAAATTAAATGGAGCAAGCCGCATCTGAAGGACCAGCACTGCCACCACCTGCGGCTTCCATGCTTGGCAATCTCGAGGGTGCACTTTTCTGTCGTGACATGCTGTTACCTTCGTGTGGGTGGTTGTTTTCGGTGCAGTCCTCATCGGGGTAATGGTGCTGAGGATTCCAATGGCTCTTTGCGGTGGTGCACACGCCCATTCCCTTCCCCTTCTTCTTCCCCTTCGCCTTGCTCGTTGCACGGGATCCCTTCCCGTCTTTAGGCGCTTTAGATGAGCGCCTCGGTGGATCCTCCAATTCTTTTTTCGTCCCAGTCTCACACCTGCTCGCCCCAGTTCCACATGGTCTCCATCAAATCTGGGCTATCTTTTTTTTGGGCCCCGTTTCTCCAAACCCAGCTTCCTCCCGGCGCGCGCTCATTGGTCGCGGAGCTCAGATATGCCAGCGACGCACACGCCCCCTGGGCCATCTTTGGAGAGAGGTGGACCGCTTTCTCTCTTCCTCTCTCTCTCGTTCAGCCTGGCTGACGACGAGGTGTTTTTTGTGTGTTGTTGTCTGGGCTTACCTTGAAAGAGAAGACTGGGATGTCTCTGGGTACTGGCCGGGACCTTGGCCGTCTTACATGCAGTTGGTATGGGTATGTCGACATGGACAAAGGCGAAGCAAAGACGCAACGCAACGCAACGTCAAGAAGCAAAGCCAAAAAAGCAAAAGAACCAACCAACCAACCAACCAACCAACATACATATTCATACACACACACTCAATCAATCAATCAATCATTCACAACGCACACACACACAAACGCGCGCGTACGTGCGCAAGTGATTTTTGACTGCTCGTCCGACCGCCCATGTTTGGGAATCGCTGCAGACGGAGGAGCCAGTGACAAGCCACCCAATCTCGAGCTGCTACCTCTCACGCACTCACACACGCACACTCGCCAAGCCACCGGCAAGAGCTGAAAACCCGTCACGTAACTCGCCGTACCGTGACAACTGTGCCCGTACTGTACGCACCGCACAATCTGGCAGCTGAAGCAGCACTCGCTCTGCGCCCCTCCCCCTTGGACCCAGGACTAGCCCGGGGCCAAGGCCAGCCCCAGACGCCCACGCTCGTCCAGACCAAGACCAACGACGACCGGGCCCGCGCAGGCCAGGCTCGCAAGCACCAAACAGCATCACCACTAGCCTAGTGCTCTTTGCAGTTTCCGCAGCAAGGGCAGCCCGCTCTCGTTTACTGGCTGTCTGCCGACTTACACTGGACCCCGGCCCCTTCCCTTCCCTTCCAGGTCTCCCATCCTTCCTGCTCCGCTTCCCTCCCCCCCCAGCCTAGTCCAGCCCGCAGTAAGCCTGCGCTTTTCGTCTCACCACAGACGGATCCTACAACCTACCTCTCAAACCACCACCACCGCCGCCCGAAAGAATCCTTCCACCTGTCCCCTCTCTTTTTTCCACCCTCCCCTCCTCCTCGGCTTGCCTTTTGGTTTTTTCTTTCTGTTGTTGCGAGTTGTTGTCGCTTTCCTATCTGCGCTCCTGACGCCGGTGCCCAGCGACCAACACCCGCCCTCCGACAACTAGACGACTCATCTTCGCGAAAACGACGACTTAGACCGACCCCGACTGGGCGCCAACTTGCCCCGACTCCTCCACCACGAGCGATCGTGCAACCCGGACTTTTCGACTCTCGCAGGGAAGAAGTGACGTCTTCTTCCTCTGCTGCTATTATTATCGACATTTAGCTCATTGCTGTTCGCATCGATTAATTCGCCATGAGTGACCAGGTTATTGGCGGGCGTGTGGCCCGAAGTTCGTTGAGCGACATCGAGCAGGTTGTTCATGAATCGAATGGCGATGGCGCCCCGAGCCCGGAAGGTAATGATAGCTCTAGTAGCTCCAAGAGCTCTGCCAGCAGTACTAGTGCGAAGTTGGGGGACTTGTTGAAAAGCTCTACCGAGTCTGCTCCAACGACTACGAGCACTTCGTCAGGCGAAAGCGTGGGCCAATCAGGAGAGGATGTGGTAAAAGTCGAGTTCGCGGATCCTTCATCAACTGTCATGCTGCTGTCACAACAAACCCTTGCCGTCAATTTTGAGGCTTCCGATAACTTCACGTACGAAAGGTTACTTTGGCTTGGTGATGAAGAAGGCAACGGTAAATACAGCACAATTTACGATGGAAAACCCCAAATCGGCAAAGACAGTGACGCCTACACTGGCGGTAAGTTGATTTTCAATAATACCTATTGACACTGGCTGATGGTGCTGCTCTACAGTGACTGAAAATGGCTTGACCCTCAACCTCGTTTATCTCGGCGAAGGATCGAAGACAGCCTTTCTTGATCGCAGCATGCGTCTTCAGCTCGGCTGGACCAGTGGGAATCTGCAAGGGAATTCGTCGTCTTCCTTCTTCGCCGTTGCTAGGAATCAGTCTGGCGAAGCCGCTGCCGCCTCTGTTGTAAGCGCGGCCAACAATGGCATCGAGGCCCAAGAAACCCACACCACCGTAGTGTCGAATGCTACATCTCAGCCCTCCGCCGTTGGCAAGACTAGTGGCGGAGGCGGCGGTCTCAGCGGCGGTGCCATTGCAGGCATTGTTATTGGTGTTGTTGGCGGTCTTCTTCTAATTGCGGCGGCCGCTTTCTTTCTCCTGCGCAAACGCCGCAAGAACAAGACCGTTGGCGAGAACTACGCCGCTACCGACTCTGCCAACGCGTACATGGTCGACAAGGAAACTCAAGGACGTGCTACCGATACACCCAACTCCCCATACTCGGATGAAAACCAGGCCCGAAGTTTGCCTATTGACGAAACTCATCGCGATGAACCGGCCATTACCACTGCGCCAATGGGTGGTGTTCCTCGTACCTCAACTGGGGGCTCTCACAGCTCGCGTGCAGAGACGCCTCAAGGAGTGTCGACCAATGTGGCCCATCTCGTGGAGGATGGCATGACGCTTGACGAGATCCGCAGATTAGAAGAGGAGGAGCGGCAGCTGGACGACGAAATCGAGCGTGCGGCCCGGCGATAGAACTATTTTCTCGCAAGTGGGCGGATCCCGTCTTTGCCGTCCATGATGGCAAGACGTTGTGTTTTTGCGCATAATGGGGGGGCATGGAGTTATTTGGATCATGTGATTGTTGCCGTTTTTATATATAAGTGCGCCCCCTTGGTTTGTTGATTTCTGGACCGGCTGCCCTACTATATTTATTATCCTTCGTTCGTTAATGGTTAGCGTTCCATACCCCACATCTCTGGGCCACCCGGGCTCGAGGTGCCCGAGGACGGCAGAGAGGTCGGTAGCTTGTTTGGAGAAATACCATATTTGTCATGCGAGACGATTTTGTGGCGGATGTTGATGAGAGACAGATGAGGGGAGAGAAGGAGAGGACAAGAGATGAGATGAGAGGAAGTATTTTAAAAAAAGAACCATTTTAGTATTCTTCTACCAGTACATTTTGATCGCAATCACTTTTCTATTGAATGTTGCGGTTTATGAGTTGGCGCCGATGAATAATAGTTATTACTATCCTCAGCACGTGCGGAATCTTTCTTGACGGCAAATGCAAAGACACATTCATCTCTTTGTGTGTGTGCTTGGCGCGCGCGAGGGATGTTTGTTTCAATCCGACGAATTGAACTCATTTGATGGATACATTAACCACAACAAGAAACCCATTGCACCATTCATTCTCAACCTTTGCTGTGATAGGATAAAGACCTGGATATCAGAGGTAACAACGGCATACAAATACAAATGAGTCGCTCCAGGCACGACAAGCCCCACTCGTCTGAACTTATTGAAACCCAATATAGAGAGATAAGAAAGATGCCATTCAATTCCGCAACTCCAAGGGACCTTCTGAGGCGCGACCCTTTTTTTTGTTCCCTTTTTAATTATGGCGTATTCACCACACCATCAGGGCCCGTCATCCCTGTGCCCCTTTCTCCATGGCTAGTTAGCATAGCATACATCACTCCCGCGTTCTGTCTCAGTTGCACCGGCTCCTCAGGAATTAGCTGCGCGTAAACCAGCGGCTGACCATGCCGGTTGCGAGGTTGCTGGCGAGGTTTCCAGTGCTGAAGGCGCTGCCGGCAATGTTGGATGCTTGGCTAAACTTGTCGCATCGAGAGAAGGCCAGGGTGTTCATAACGGTGAGAACCAGGGCGATGACTGCAAAGGTCAGGTTAGCATTGGATGGGATCACAAATTGAGGCTCGACTCCTTGGAAGGATGGTATGCGCGCCCTGCGAAAGGGGAAGGGAAGGGGGGGAGGCAATGGTTTGCGTGGTTGACGTACTGACGAGGGGCAGCCAGAGGAACTGCAGCTGGACGAGGGCGAGGATGAACATGAGAACCCACAGCATGGGCTGGACGTAGAGGGCGAGCCAGAAGAAGCGGCTGTCGGTGGCGTTGATGACCTTTGTGCCGGGCTCGCTGCTCTCAAAGACCCAGTGGGAGTCGCCCGACTGAGGGTCGACTTCGTTCCACCAGCGGAGGCCGACGAGGCGACGGCCGGCAATGTTCTTGAGGTAGTAGAAGTCGGCGGCGAGGAGGAGAATGGTGATGATGAAGATCATGATCCTAGAGGGAGAGCAAAGTCAGGAGCTGGGATCCGGGCCGGACCGAGGGGGAGGAGGGGAGTGGCGCGGGACGCACATGCTCTTGATGATCCAGAGGCCAAGGAAGTAGATGAGGACGCTGGCTGCAGGGCGCGGGGCGGGCGCATCCGGTCAGCAATTGTTTCTCGGCGTCTCGTGGCAGAGAGGCATCGGGAGGGGGAGCTCACTTATGCGGAAGCCCAGAAAGGTCAGGAGGGTGATGGGGTGCGCGCTGAGGCGCCAGCTGAGGTCGCCGGCCTGGGGCTGTTGCGTGGCTGCCTCCATGGCGATGGGACAGAGAGTGAGATTAGGAGAGAGAGAGAGCGCGGTAGGTGCGGCCTTGACGAAGCGAATGCGCGCAAGGGGACAAAAGGAGGATGCTCGGTCGGCTATCGAGGAGGCGAGGGCGCAGAGATCGAGTGCGGGTGCTGGCGGGCGTGGTGGTGGTGGTGGTGATGGTTCGCAGTCGCTGTTGCTCGTCGTGGTGGATTGAACACCTGGAACCTTTTGCTGACCTTGGGGAGCTGCGTGTGAGAGCTCAGAGAGCGCTAGGCACCTCTCAAACCAAAACGGGTGGTACGTACTCGTGCGCGCGCACTTGCTGCTGCTGCAAGTCCCCCTGGGCCCCACACCCGAGGGCGGTGTGGTTTGGCAGAAAACGCAACGTCGTCATTGTATGGTTCGGAGCCGAAAATAGCCATCCATGTATCCATGTACGAGGGGAAGCTCCCTCACATCTTCTCGGCTTTTGTAAGTCGGCATATCGTTCAAGACCCCTCCCCGTTTTCTCGGCGTCTTGCCGCAGCCGCCGGTAGAGCCTTTAGGCAAATTGACTCGACCTGATGCTGGATTTCTCAATTTCTTTTTTATATCTGAGTAGAAGAACATAAAAACAATCCTTTGATTCCTCGTTTAAACCTTGCCGCAACTGTCTTGAGACCTTGGATTTATCTAACCGAGCTTGTTTGTCCTGAGACATACCCTTCACTTTTAACCACAAGCCAAAAAGAAAGCAAAAAAAGGAAACACCATCATGGCTGCGCGATCACCTTCAATTATCAGGCGCTCCCTTCTCTACGGTACAGAAATCTCAATTGAATCATGGCATTAGAGTCCACTAAAGCTGATACCCCAAACTCTCCCCCCACAGTCCCGGGCTCGTCGCAAAAGATGCTCACCAAATCTCTGGGCCTCCGCTCCGACAACATCACCTACGACCTCGAAGACTCCGTCACTCCGGGCCTCAAGCCCGAGGCTCGCGCAAACTTGCGTGCCCACCTCTCGGCTCTTGATGCCCGCCCGCCCTCCGTCGCCGAGCTCGCCGTCCGCATCAACGCCGTGTCCACGCCCTACGCCCTCGCCGACCTCCAGGCCCTGGCCGCCCTGCCCCGCGTCGACGCCGTCGTCGTCCCCAAGGTCAACTCGCCCGCCGACTTGACCTTCGTCACCGATGTCCTCCGCCACGTCGCCCCGGCCCGCCACGCCTCCGACGATGCGCCCAACCCGGTCCGCGTCATCGCCCTCATCGAGTCGGCCCGCGCCGTCATGGACTTGCCCGCCATCAGCAAGGCCTCGCCTTACCTGAGCGGCTTCATCTTCGCTGCTGAGGACTTTGCCCTTGACCTGTCGCTGACCCGTACGCCCTCCCTGACCGAGTTCCTCTACGCTAGGTCTGCCATTGTCACTGCCGCCCGCGCCGCTGAGCTTCCCAGCGCCATTGACCTGGTCTGTACCTCGTTCCGAGGAGACGAAGGCCTCAAGAGGCTTGAGGAGGAGTGCGCCGGCGGAAAATCTCTTGGATTCAACGGAAAGCAGTGCATCCATCCCAGCCAGGTTGAAACCGCCCAGCGCATGTTTGCCCCGGATCCGCAAGAGGTCGAATGGGCCGTGAGGGTCGCTATCGCGGATGAGAAGGCTGCAGCTTCGGGACGAGGCGCATGGACACTGGATGGCAAGATGATTGACGCCCCCGTTGTTGGAAAGGCCAATTCTGTCATTTCCAAGGCCGAGCAGTGCGATATTGACGTCCAGAGCCTTCGAGCCAAATGGAAGAGCCAAGAGCCTGAATGAATCATGACATGACGATATTGATATATACCCATTTTTCATTGTGATCCATCGCATATCTTATAACATACCCATGTTACATGAACCAATTGGGCTTCCAGAATGATGCCATTTCTACCTTGCTATGCCCCTCCATCTCGTATCTACTTTCATACCCGTTTTCTTGCTTCATGTGGATATCGGCTTGTAATAATTCCTCATCGTATTCCCTTGACAATACTTCATCCTCGATTCGCGCAATGAATTCTGTTATACTTTCGTTGGCATCAATGTGTGGCTGTGTGTCTGCCCTGCTGTTGTCGCATGGAACTTCCGGACTGGCTTCTCTCAATAGTCTCTTTCTCCGAGTTCGATTTGGAATGCCCTGAAATTTGGGGTTCGTATTGATTGGGCTATGTAACTGAAAATAGTCCTCGGACGAGTAATCACCGAGAGGAAATTCAAAAGAAGGATGATATGTGGAACCATTGCCATTGTAATGTCCTGGCTCTCCTTTTGTGCCATGCCTTTCTGGGCCTTTAGACCTTTGGGATTGAGACTGTCTTATTTGTAGTGCTTCTGGTTGGGTTTTGCGGTGCCGTGGAGACTCAACCGGTTCATTTCCCTGCCAACTTTGGCAATGTAATGCTGATATGGTGCTGGGCAAAACGTGGCTGTTGGTTAGACCGAAACCCAACTGAGGCTCATAGTCGTGAAATCCATATCGACTCTCACTATGTTCCCAGAGTTTTCCATTGGAAGCACCATCGCCTGCCTTGACGTTGAAACCGATGCCTTTGTAAAGTAAGTTCATGGGATCTATTTGGGGAGCCGGTGGCATGTGCGGTTTGATCACATCTTTGGAAACCGCTGTATCTGAACTATCCTTATTGTAATCTTGATGAATCTGCCGTGATGTAATTTGGCCTTCTCCTTTTACGGGACGTGGCCACGGCGTCATCACGGTGCCTTTATCTTCGTATGTTGAAGTGCGAGACGGCGGTGTCGTGTTTAGTGGCCGTATTTTTGAACCCTCACGTATACGCTTGTCCGGTGGCTCTGGACTTGTTTTTTCGGCTCTCAATATGTCTAACGTGATGCCTGTACCATTGTAGACTCCTGTATCGAGAAGTGCCTGCATGATGGAAATAGGCACATCTGAAATTGCGGTTGCCGACCGGGTTTCAACAAGAGGTGTCTGCTTCTGGAAACGACATGAATCCTCGCTGGCGTCCCGCGAAGTAACATCGGCATTAGTTTTTGTTGTATCGGCACTTTGTTGATGCCCTAGTGCTTTCTGACCCTCTGGAATTGCCCTTGACATGCCGTTTGGTTCGTTTTTGTCGCCCAACCAGCACGGTCTTTGCTTCGCGACAAGGCTAGGGCTTGAGACCGTAATGATGGGACGGGAAATCTCATCTGAAGAAATTGTTTGCCCCTGAAAGTTGGGTAGACAAATAATCAGGTCATTTTCCTGATGGGAATCACCACAAGAGTCGTCATTCACTTTGTTGGTGATGGTTTGTGGTTCTCTGTGGTCAGATATACCTTGAACTCCAAGAAAACTCATGTCGTTGAAGGCGAGATCAGGCACTAGAATGTTAAAGATTGATGGGAGAGGATTAAGTTGTATGAACTCACGTTGTTTGCAAATTTTAGAACTTTTTCCATTCAGGAATAGACCAGCTGTCAGGTTAGGTGGCATCTGAACATGTTAGAACTTGGATACACGCGAAAGGGAACTGGGTTCTGCTCACAGTCAATCTCTTGCGGGAGAAAGCCGAAGATGTGAAGTTTTTGACAACATCTCTGCTCGATTTAAGCTTCGTCTTTGTGATAGATGACCGTGGCTTCTGTTTCGCTTTGGACTCTGTGTTTGTCTTCTGAGCTTGAGACTTTTGCCTTGGTGTTTCGTATTTATCGGGCCGAGTTCTTTTTCGTGGTCGTTTTTCGAATATATACTCTTCTGATGCAGATTCTCGGGCAAGATTAGACGGCGAATATCGGTCATTTATATATTTATCTGACAGGAAGTCGACCTCAGGTTGGCGGTCTGACCGAGTGCTTAGACGATCCCCAGTCACTGAGGCTGTAGTACTAGTCACAAGTGTTTTGTCGTCAAGGAAGCCATTCCTTTCTTTCCGCTGTTTTGACTGGACATGCACGGCTAGTGGTGCAATGGGTAAGTTGTTAGGACGCCAACCAGAGTCAAAACCTCGTGAATCATGGCTGTGGCGCGTTGGTGTCTCCAGAGGTTGTTTATTTTGATCCCCGGGGATTTCGTTGAGCCAAGCCCGCACGTAAGAATTGCCATCTCTACTTGTATGCGATCGACTGCTCGTGAGACGGGTCATCGTTCCGAGTAGTATAGCGCCATGAAGAGACGGTGCGCCATAGACAAGAATGGCGAGCGAGTTGTTTCATGACCTCATTCCTCGATCGGTGCTTCCTTGGACCTGTCAACTACACCAACGCACTTTGGCCTTGGCAAAGGCAAGAGTGGCTGTTTGTACCTACGAGTTGCATGTGATTGATGCTGCGATTTCCCTCTCTTATCAATAGCTGCTAGTCCACCGAAAATGCCAAGATCATTGGTCGGCGCGGTTTTGAGAGGCCGAGGACAGTTTGAATACGGCTTAGGCCCCTAAGACACACGTTGTTTGTTTTCTAGAGCGAGGAGCCCCTCCCCCATATTTGCCTACTGCACAATGCATGAGAATTTTGCTGGGCATCTCGTCGTATTTCTAGTTTTCAGAATCGACCTACTGGCCAAGGCGGGAATCACTTGCTCCAATAACTTGCCTCGCACTTGGAAGATATAGATCTAGGTTAAAGCTTTTGAACCACACCGAAACACCACATAGAAACACATGCTGCATTGCAAAAGCATATAAGAGGACCCCTTGTCAATAATTGGAATAAGCGAAGCTAGCATCTGAAGCTTATATCCCTGGGATATGTGATAAGAAGCTTAGATCTAGATAAGATGTGATGGACTGCGCAGCTGGACTGGATGGAGCGGACAGCCCAGTCTCATACGTCCTGCTCTGCTGGCTTCGGTGTTTGCTGTATAGAGCAAGGTGAAGGGCAAGGATAAATGACGAGCAGTAGTTGATCTGACGTGTGACAAGCATGATCTTGGGGGACCCCGCGGCGAATCACATCGTCGTGCAGCTAAAAGTGCAAAGAGGGTTGCCTCCAAAGTGGTGACCCCTCTTTTGCATCAAATATCATAAATGCATCTCAATTCAATTAGTGACCACATCAGTAGAATAATGCACGGCGTGTCAGTCCACAATTACTAAAAAAAGAAGAGAGAGAAAAAGAAAAGAAAAGAAACAAGGGTGCTCGCGATCAGTGGCCAAAGAAACGGGCAAGGTTCTACGGTATGGGTACTTTTTTTCCCCCTTTCTTTTTTTATACCTCGCACTGAATGAGAGAGGCCAACTCAACGCTCAATTCCATAATTGCTTTTTGTTGGTGAAAAAAAAAAGTGATGTATATCATTCCCTCAGCACGCTAGCCCTGCAAGTGCCCTGAGCTCGGTATTAAGCACACTCTTCGTCGTGTGCCTGAAAGGAACCGAGAGGGCGGGCCGGGCTTGGCGACGTTTCGGGAGCAGGTTCGCAAAAGCAAAGGGCGGATCGGAAGCAGGGTGGCGAGATCTCGGTTGCCAGGAACGGAGGGATTCCAGGGTGGTATCGCATGGTGGTTTGTTTTGCGCGCAAGCGACCCTCTCTGGCGGGATGGAAGGGAATGGGCTGCGGTATGCGATGCGATGCGAGGCGAGGCGATATGCGATGCGATGTGATGTGAGGGGCTGTGATGCAGAGGCGCAGATGCTCACACAGTCGTGACGTGACGCGTTGCCAATTTCTACAACCGTGCCGTCCGGGCCTTGGCACACCATGTTTCACATCCCGTACCTACTACGACAAGGGCGACCAGGGCGACATGGGCCGCTGCCAGGGAAGTATGTACCCCTCCCCACCGCACCCGCAGGGACCGGGACAGTGCGGCCCTGCGTAACTGCCATGTTGGTCCAGGTTGGTGCTGTGCAACGTCGCGGGACAGCCAGCTCCGGCTGTTTCTGGTATCAACCTCTTCCAATTGAGGAACCCCGACGCTTCCAGAACCTCACCAATCCCGCCACGAGCATCCGTTTGCCTGGCACGCTCGCACGCACGCACATGCACACGCGCAGCTGTCGGGACCCTGGGTTGACCTGCAACGCATCCCTGCGACCCTTTCCCCGCACTGCCTCAATACTTCGTAAACCAACGTCGATAAGGCCTCGTTTCGTTCTTGGAGATGGCACTTTGACGCTGGCCTCGGTTCCCCCCTGGGCTGCTTACAGAGCGGTTTGGGGACCCCACCGCCCGAGAGGGGCAGCATCGTATCGGGAGAGGGTTTAACTGTCTCAAACTGGTATTGTGAGAAACGCTGGGGGGGACAGGGTCGTGAGTAATCCTGCGCGCCGTGGCATGCCCTCGCTTGATTGGACTGCTACCGTTCTTGGCCGGCGAGAGGCTAAACGGACCATGGTCCACACACGTGCCCGGACTACGTCCCTGATGGATTACAGTTGTCCGGCGAGAGCCCTGGGCGAGAGATCTGGCCTTTGGAGACGGCGTGTCCCGAGGCAGCAGCAGCAGCAGCAGCAGCAGGCAAGGCTTGCCCGGGTGTGGTGCAAGTAAGTAAGCCTCGGGTGGTGGTGGATCTTTTGGCACCTCCATGTCGAGCTCCCGGTGGCACATGGTGTTAACACAAGCACGCAGCATCTGTATGCAAGCCGGGGCCCAGCACCACCGGCCGGTGCCAGCGGTGGATGGCTGAAGTCTTGCCTCTTCCTCCGTTAAGCTATACAAACCGCGCTGGAGCTGGGGCCAGGAGACCGGGGCATGTGGGTAGAGGGGCGCCCCTTGGCGGCGAATGGCAGCACACCAGTATGATGAGAACAGGGAACGTTCTTCGGGGAGATGCGCTTGGCTTTAGGGGCAGGGTGCCATTTGAGTTAAGCCATAGTGCTTGGCTTCCTGTGGGGACGGCTGCGTGGATGGTCGTCATCACCGACCCGCATGAGCGTCCTCTCATCCCTCTGGACTGAGCCCAATGGCGATGGCCAACACACGAGATGGTGGGCACCATGGGCACCATCCATGGAGACTATGGGCACCACGGCACGCCCACGGCTCATGGGCCAGTACCATCACCCCCTCCGAAACAATGCGAACGTTCCCCTGTGCTTGCTTCTCCCGTCTGAAGCTTGTTTGGAGGCGAGCCCCTGCTACCGCCCACATGGGCCCTTCGAAACAACCTATGGACCCCCCCGGCCTGTCGCCAGTCGGTGACCGGCCCTCTGGCACTGCCTCCACGAATGAGCCCACCAGCGGATCGACGGGAGACTTGGCCATGGCCTATATAACATGGCCCGAAATGAGCAAACGCGCTTCCCAGCTGCTTGACATCAGCCTCGTCCGCTAGCTTGATCAAGATCAAACAAACACCTGATTAGCGAAATATCTCGCATCGACCACGGGACGCCACCTCTTAAAGTCCAAAGAGACCCCTGGCTGGCATCGTCATCCTAACGTCCCCATCCGGACTACAACACACCTCTCGACACACACACACCTGTCCCTACATAAGGTACTGCGCTGCACTGCACCAGCCTGCCGCCTGCCAACCTCCACAACCTCGCCAGCTCCATCTCCACGCTGGCCGCGCCGCTTCGCCTTTGTCTGTTTCCTCCCGTTCCATCCCACCCCGAAAGCTTCTTGCGCCCACCGTCGTCTCTTTCGCAACTCGCTGCGCACCCGAAACCCCGCGCCACCAGCACCTTATCTTGATAATTAGCGCAAGACTCGCTTCATCTTGAGCTGCCTAGACCCAAGCCCGGTTACCCGTTCGTGTGAAACATCCTCTTCAGTTTGTCATTCACGGAAAAACGAGGTTTGTCTTTCTGCGCCCGCGTCTTCCTTTGCTGCCTACCGAGATGCCCCGCGATGATGACCGCATCTTACGACGACGCGAATCATGCGTCTTGCCGTGATGCGCTGTTCTAAGGAGGGGGTTATAGTGCCAAGCACTCTCTGCCTCATTCTCTCAGCAGAGGCGAGCTCCTGCACCGCCGCATCATCTCTTGCGTCGTGCGCTGGCATATACCTCGCCGACGACCCTTTACCCCGCAAAACCGTTGCGCCCCTGGAATTACTATAGTTGACGCTGGAATAGGCTCAGACCCCGCGCCGCCCATCATGTCGAAGCTTTTTATCGGGTATGTGCCGGTCGTGTTTACGAGCCCACGGATATAACTGACATGAGTTAGTGGCCTGGCATGGCACACCGAGGAGGCGACCTTGCGACAGAAGTTTGAGGAGTTTGGTCCTGTCGAGGAAGCTGTATGTGCCCATGTTTGTTCCTTTCCGAAGGCGATGGCTGGTTTTGGCACCCGCCCAAGCCTCCGCGGCCTCGCTATGAAGTTGCTTCTAATGTTGGGTTTCCAAAGGTTGTTGTGAAGGATCGCGACACTGGCCGCAGCCGTGGCTTTGGTTTTGTTCGCTACACTCAGGAGGGAGATGCCCAAAAGGCCATTGCGACCATGAACAACGTTGAGTACGGGCTGCCTATTCGCCCCTCCCGTCTCGTCACGGTGCTGGGCGGCCGGCTTGAGCTTTAATGGAACCTAACCGCGGACAGGTTTGACGGTCGAACGATTCGCGTTGATAGGGCTTCGGACAACGGACCTCGAGGTGGCTTCGGCCGAGGCGGCTTCGGCAGAGGCGGGGGTTTCAATGCCCCCGGCCCGTACGGCGCGATGCCAGCCCCTGGCTACGGGGTCCCTGCTCCCAACATGTATGCCCCGATGCCCTACGGCCGTGGCTACGCCCCGCCACAGCCCGGATACGGAGTTCCTCCCCAGGGTAAGCGCGTGAAACAAGGCGACTTGGACGAGCATCATTTGACGAGAATCTAGGTTTCGCTTATGGTTACCCAGACCCTTCTCAGCAACCCCCGGGTCCTCCTCAGCAGCACCCTTCCCAGGGTGGCCGGGGATACTAGTTTCTTTCCACTACACTATTGTTCAAACGATGCGGCCACGGTGGGTCGAGGATATCAGGGAAAGGAAGGGCTTGGGAGAAAAGGAGACCCTCGGAGGATCAATGACTTGGACGAATTTTTCGCACCTCTCTTTGCGAATACTTTGTATGACTGGATGATCAAGCATTGGTGACCGTGTTTGATGCAAGATTATACCCGGACACCTCAGTTGCGATCTGGCGAGGGTGGCCAGACCGTTGACGACATTTTGTTGATGCTATCACGATGGGAAACGGCCGAGTCTGACTTCTTTGCTTGTTTTACTGAATCCCTTTTTTGAGTGTGAATCGCGACCTTGTCTCTCTACCTTTTTTTGTGTGCTGCTACCCCCCTCTCATTTTCTTTTTCATTTCGTCATGTTGCTTTGTCTATTGACTCGATCTTATAGTGGGTGCCACGGCGGCAAGCTGCATCAAGTGATTGGCCAGTCTCAGTTTGTACGAGTTTGAACGATGGATGGTCTATAATATGTGTCTACTGGTAAAAGCCACGGCCGGGAATAATGACGGTGAATCGAATAAAAAACAGGGGTGAGGGTAAAAAAGGGCGAACAGGGAAAGAGGGGTGTGGTCAGACCAAGGATGGGAGAACATGCAAGTATTCTTTTTTCTATCTTCGTTATTGTCCATTTTATTCTGTGTGTGTGTATGTGTGCGCGTGTGAGTGCGTGTGTGTGTATGTGTGCGTCGTCCATCTGTTTCTCTATGCTGTTCCCTTTTCAATCTCTTCCGCCTCTTCAGTGCTGGCCTCTTGTTTGAACTCGTGGCTAGCTGCGGATGGCTTGAGGACCTTTGACGAGTCTTGGGTCTTGCTTTCCAGGGCCCGGACGCGGCGAGCGAGATCGCTGATGTGATCATCGCCACTGTCCGGGGCGAGATCGTTGAGGGCAACCTCGAGGTTCAGCAAGTAGTCCTTGTTGAGACCGCTGGGGCCTTGGCTGCGAAAGATGTGCTCGGCGAGAGCCTGCGGGTCCTGAGGCCCGACGAACTGGTCGTTGTCCGGAGTGCCAATGTAAACCAGAGTGCGGATGGGGGAAGATCCATCAGCGGGCTGGAAGGGGGCGTAGTGGATGGAGTAGCCGTTGATCTCACGGATGTCGAGGTACTCCTTGACCTCGGCTACCTTTTCAGGAATGATGCGGTAAGCGACACCCCATACGCGTTCGGGGGCAGTGTCGTGATGATCCGTCAGCTGTTCCCAGTAAGACCTTTCGATGAGGGTGACGACACGGCCAGGATCTTCTGGGGTGCCACGGTGATCTTGACTAAAGGCGAGGAAAGAAGAGGAGAAAAAACATTAGCCCATCGTGTCTCTTACACATCAAACCAACCCTGTTGCGTTTCAACATTCGCAACGGAGGTGTGGGGGCGACTGGAGCAACAACGTATTGTTCATACCTGGCCTGCAGGGACGGCCGTGTTAGCTAAACACGGGGAAATATGCCATGGGGAGCCTTACCTGCCAAAACCGACGAACATAGCCAGTAACATATCCAGGGATCCTCGTGTCTAGCCAGAGAATGGCAAGTCAGTCGACTTGGGTTTGGAAGGTGGAGCTAGAGAAATAGGTATCATTACCAAAGTGTGGCGGAGGCTTCCAGATCAGGCTTCTACATGATTCAGAGCAATATATGTGAGCAGGGGACTCGTAAATTAGAGATTCGATGCGGCGAGCAAGTTGGCGGGGGATGGGAAACAATTTATTTTGTTACACCAGAAAATAGATGAGAATAAGGCAGACTTGGACTTACCCATATCCGTATAACCAAAACTCGGAAGAGGAGGAGGCGTCGCCGTTCATGGCGAGTGTCGACTTGAACTTGATAGCATTATTAATGACTCTGGCTGGAGAAGATGGTGGAATCGGGAAGAGGGACTTAGACGGGGGCGGGGTTGCTCACAGCAAGCTGAGCTTGAGAAGAGAGGGAAATGCTATGTAGAGGGCAGTATTTACCTACTGAAGAGCTGCTATAGCTGATTACGGGTTTGCAAGGAAGCGCCAGGGAGGCGATGTAGGCACAGTGCAGCAAATTGAATCGTGGTGAGGGAGGTGTGTGCAAGTACCGGCGTACCGACCGCAAGTGGTGGTGAGGTTTTGGACTGCCGGGGAATGGCGCGGGCTGCTTACTTGATTCGGCCCAGTCGATTTGAACGGCTGACGATGAGGTGCTCGGGGGCCGAGAGGGACCAATGGCGTGGGAGCATCATGGGCGACGAGGCCAGGCGAATCACAGCGCCTCGCACCGAGCCGGATGTAAGAACAAAGGGAACAGACACATCCCCGGGAATCGGGAATCGGGGGCACGGCGGGCTGTGCGGCATCGCTTCAGTGGATGGATGGGGCGTGCGCGCCCAGATGTCTGTCCCCCCCAGTTTGTTCCCCCCCCTCCCCGGTGACGTCTGGCGCCAAAGGGAAGCCCCTCCAGGCAGGGCAGGGCAGGGCCATGGAAATAACACTTTGAACGGGTTCTCTCGGTAAGGAACTTGGATCAGCATTGCATTCTCGTCAATCCTAAATAGTGATAGTATGAGATAAGCTCGAGATGCACCAAATTCAACTCCAATAGCCCAACGCTTGCATTGTCCTTTTTTTGATATTTTATTTTTAACTTATTTTCTCAGTTGGTCACTCATTAACCGCCACCAATCTGTGTGTCATGAGTTTTCCCCCTTCCCCTCCCTTTTTTTTTCTTCCCCTTTGGCGCTTAGCTAGCTGACGGGCGGCATGGAGAGCTGCAGGAGCTGCATTGCGAGCAGAGGCAGCCCTATCAACTCCCACTAGCACTTCAGCCTCAGAGAGCATTCGGTCGACTAGCTGGGACATGGAGTGACCAGCTGTAAGCCCCGGGAGAACCTCTTAAGCCTCCACAGCCCTAAGCCAAGCCTCCTCCGTAGGCGTCGGCAACTGCTTTGATATCGCCCTACGGCGCGGGGCTTTCCACAGGGCGCTCTCTCTGGTTCATGGCTGAAGGGAAGCTGAAAGTCGGGCGAAAAGAAAGAAAGTAAGAAAAAAGTAAGCAAGGGAGAAAGACGAGGGGAAAGTGCACAGCTTGAAAGCCAGAGCAAAGGACAAAGGCAAAAACATGCAATGCAAAGCAGCACGATGGATCATCAGGGGGAGGGTCCAGCGATATGACGTTGGGTGGTTTTCATTTTTATTACGGAGGACCCCTGGAGGTTGCGAGCTGCAGCAGCCGGCACCAAGTTGCCCAGGCCAAGCCAAGGCCAAGCCAACCGGAGCGGCCAAAGCCGTTCAGCCTGATGATGATTATGGGACATGTGAGCGAAGCCCAACGAGGTACGTAACTCGGTACGAACTCACCCAGCGCAAAGCCGTGGATCCCATGTTCAAACCGCCTCTCTCTTTTCTTCCTCCAACAGGGCGAGCAGGCAGGCAGCCAGCCAAGCTGCCTTGAGGCAAAGCAGATGCCCGCGCTTCCCTTGTCCTGGGCAGCAGCCAATTGCGGCCGCATTCGTCCACGGTCAAGCCAGACGGCCAAACCCAGAGAGAAGAAGAAAAAAAGCAGCGCAAGCATGCACCATCCCATGCGCCACACTTGCGCTTCAATACATCCAATACAGCACTGCCCAGTCAGCCAGTCCACTGGCGCCCCAGTGCCCCATCCGCCGAACACTGCCCCGCGCATCATCCATCCACCATGCATCCCTCGCTCTCGCAAATCCTTGCTCGGGTGCGTGCCCCTCACCCCCCCTGTATGTACTGCACCGCTGGAGCGCTGTAGCGCTGTAGCTCTCCCTTTCTCTTGCTCGCTCGCCGCTCTCCGCCTGCCTCCTTCGCTGCGTGCCCGATGTGTAGCGAATATTCCTCGTACAGAACCTTGTCTTGTCACTTTTTGGTCCGGTCTTGGCTTGGCCTTGGGCGGCGTGGTCAATAAAAAAAGACACGGCTGCTTTTTTTCCTTCCAGAAAGACCCAAAACTTGCCGTCTCCCACCCTCCATCAGGAATCTCCCTCGTCTTCCGTCCTCTAAATATCAACCCCCCTCTTCCTCCCCTCCCCTCACACCTCCACGTCAACCCATCTTGTCGTTTTTTTTTCCCTTGTTAAATTATATATTGTTCTTGGATTCCCCTCGGCAAAGGAATACCGGAGTGGAAAGAGGAAGCTGTAAAGAGACACAAAATTATACCGCTCCTTAGCCATCACCACATCCACAATGGCGTACAACCGTCCCTACAACGAAGATGCGCTGCCCAGGTAACTTTCTGCTGCCCCTCCTTTCTCCCCTCTCCCCTCTCTCTGACGTCTCGCGCCCCGCGCCTCAATGCTTGCGCCTGTGCCCGGGTCGGCGCTGGTGGTGCGGCTCTGCGATATATGCGTCACACGCTCGCAATCCCTTCGTCAGCTCATGCTAACCGTTCCCCCAGATTCGCTGAGCCCGAGCCCGTATGTTTTATCCTCCCGTCACCCCCTCTAACACGCGCACTGAGACGTTGACACCTTCGTCCCAACATCAGAAACCAGGCCAGGCCACCTCTCCGCAGCAGCAGCGGCCGCCACAGCAGTTTCACCAGCCGCAGCAGCAGTACCACCACCAGCAGCCGCCGCAGCAGCCTTATCAGCAGCAGGCCAACTACAACAAGCACTCTCCCGTCCACCGCGACTCTCGATCCTCGTCGATAAACCAGCCGACCTTTGGCGGCTACGGCCACATGTCACCACCTCCGAATCCCACCGGCGCAAAGCCCATGCACCACAACCATCCCGCTGCCAGCTCCCGCCCTCCTCCCACTCCCGCCCCTGACAACTCCGGCGCCGACGCCTCGCTGCTCCCTCTCTTCAGAGCTGTGGATAAGGATGGTAAGTCTCACTCATATCCCCTGCCCCCCTTTTTTCGCTTTCCATAATCTATCCTCGGATTATAAGCGAGAAACAAGGGCCAGCTAGTTTCCGCGAACGCGTCATCTACAGCACAGCCCTCATTAACTTGTATTGCTTCTCCACAGGCACCGGCCATCTCTCGGAGCGCGAGCTTTCCGCCGCCCTCGTCAACGGCGACTGGACCTCGTTCGACCCCCACACCGTCCGAATGATGATCCGCATGTTTGACTCGGACCGGAGCGGAACTATTGGCTTTGAAGAGTTCTGCGGCTTGTGGTCTTTCCTCGCCTCCTGGCGCACTCTGTTCGACCGCTTCGACGCGGATCGCAGCGGCAACATCTCCCTCAACGAATTCAGCAATGCCCTCGTCGCCTTCCGCTACCGCCTCAGCCCTCAGTTTGTCGAGCTCCTCTTCCGCACCTACGATAAGCGCGGCGAAGGTGTCATGAGCTTCGACCTCTTCGTCCAGAGCTGCATCTCCCTCAAGCGCATGACGGATGTCTTCAAGAAGTACGATGACGACCGCGACGGCTACATTACCCTCAGTTTCGAGGACTTTTTAACCGAGATTCTCAAGCAGCTCAGGTAAGCGAAGAAATCCCAAGGAAGGAAGAAAAAAAAGAAGAGAGAATCAGAAAGAGACCAATATTGGTACATGTCACGAAATATGAACTACTAGAACCGCAATCATGCTTCCAATAGGAGAAGTCATGGAGAAGGAAATTGTCTTGTTTCGCAATATTTTTTTTTTTTGCTCATTCGTCATCGGTCATTGAACGACCTACATGTATCTTTGAGGTTGCAAATAGGGACACTGGACAAAGTCGCACGCATAGCATATGGCGGTTGCTGTTGTGGAAAGAGAACTATGTGGATACTGCCGAGTTGAATGATACCATAGGTGGAAGAGGAGGCCCCCAAGTCCTGACTTGGACAAAGTCTAGCCTCCATAAATAAGCGTTTTAAGCAAAATCTTGCCCAAGCTTGCCTTTTTTTGATAATTTGCAGCAGAGACACATGCCACTATTGCCTTTTTTTTTATACATGTAATTCATACGCAATGTTACAAAAGTAGTATTATTATCTAGAGGGTGCAGCGATGCCCTCCATGTATACATCATGCAGCTGCTAAAACTGCCATGTGCGATTTTGTGTGGTGGCCGAAACATCTGCTACATACTTTGTTGTTCTGTAAGTTATCCTGATGATTATGATTATGATGATGATGATTACCCTGGTATCTCCATACTCCTGAACGAGGGGGATGTGTGTGTGTATGTGTTAGAGTACATGTAGACAAAGGAAAAAAGTACCAAGTTAGCAATGTTGTCCGCTTTCCCCCTCTGAAACCCCTTCCCAAAAATAAAATATAAATAAATAAACGACAGTGGTTTTCGATTACAATCCTCGATTTTCATACAAACTCGTCTCGTATCGTCTTCGTCTCGCGTGGCTGTTTAAAAAACCATAGATGTTACCCGGCGCCTCACCTGCGGAATCAGATGATCCCAGAGCCCCTCGTTTGTAAGGGTCACCTCTTCGCCGGCTGCGAGGGACATGATCTGGGTTTGCGGTGCCTTCTTGCTGCTGTCCCAGGCTGCCTGGTCGAGCTCGCGCCGGACCTCCTCCTTTCGATAGCGATGGACTCGAGCCTTTCTGGCCATCCATCTCTGCTGCGAGTTTTTCCGCTCGGCATCGTGGGTGCTGACCCAGGCTTTGGCCCCCAGGGAAGTGGCGATCCGGTGGCCGTCTGGCGTTCCCGAGTTGATGGAGCCAGGGCGCCACCAGGGCCCGGAAACAGAGTCGAAGCAGTGGAGGAGCGCTGTCAGGGGGAGAGCAGCCTCGGTGACGAGGTGGGTGGTGGCATAGAGCTCAAGGCTATTGTACGTGATGCCATGCGGCGAGAATATGATGGACAGCGAACGGTCCTGCGTCTGGGGCGAAACGGTAGCGATGGAGAGCGAACGGTCTCGCAGTGGCGGGAGCTGAGGCGCAACGGAAGCAACAGAGCGGACGGAACGGGCCCGGCTGGAATGAGGGGACTCGGGCGGGGTGGGAGGTGCCATCAAAGGAGTGAAGCTTGCCGTCTTGAAATTGGCAATGCCAGAGGAAAGGGGCGGAGGCGAAGGCAGCCTGAAGCTGAGGACGGGCTTGGGAGTCACCGGGGGCGTGAGGCTGGGACGACTAAACGACAGTGGTCGAGAAGGGGGCGGACGGTATGTGATGCCAATGGCTGAATGAACGCGCCAGTGGTCACGCTTCTGGCTGATGAAAGAAACCGTCACCTCTCCAGCATCGCCTCCAAAGATGTAGGGTGGGACGGGTATTCGAATCGTTGCATCCCTCTTGGCAACACGGGGGTCTTCCCATTTTTCCAGCGACAGGATATTGTCCTTGTTGAAGTACTTCCAGCTGCGTATCTGCTTGGCCGCTGCCGGCTCCGCCAGAATCTTGGTCCTGATATTGGGCGGAAGCTGCTTGAGGGTAGCTTTGTGGCAGTGGTCGCTTTTGTCCTGGCTGATGATGATGAGATCTGGCTCAGGGAGCTCCCTCAGCGTCTCGATGCGCGTGGGCTCCTTTTCGAGATCGTGATAACTCTTCGAATACATCTCCTCATCTGCTTTTGGCAGCGGAGGGCCTGGGATCCAAGGGTCGAGAATGATTCGAAATGGCTGCTGGCTTGGGAATGGTGCTAGGGGCTCGAAGCTCAGCAAGAACGAGGCGTCCCCATTGAGCTGTGTCACCGTCACCGACATTGTGAATATCAATTCAAAATTCAATGTTACCAGAGTCTCGGACAGGGAAGAGAGAATAAAACCAGCAAAGAGGCGGACAACGACTGAATAAAGCACAATTCGACCCCAGGCATCTTGCGCGAAAATGACGCTCCATCGTCCGAGTCGGGATCCGGATTGAGCTCATTGTGAGGGCAAAAAACCAACGGAAGCGATGGCAACGACAGACTAAGATGAAGGAGGGCAACCCGAAAGCAGAGGCTTGGGCCAGTTCAACGTTAAGTTTGTATCCCGCCGAGCTATTAGAGTTGGAGGATATGAGTGCGGCTTTAAATATGGGCAATGACTGTGCGATTCAATGTTCGTGGCGCAAGAGATGGAGTTGGATCGACATAGAAAAAAAGTATATTTGGGTTGACTGTAAGTCGTGCACTATTCGGGCTTGTATGACAATGTCTATCGGCCATGGTAGACAAGGAGCTGTCGGATAGATTTTTCGCACAAAGAAAGCCCGCCAAAGTAAAAGGAAAAGAAGAAGAGGAACACAAGGATAATGCGTCAAACTGCTCGACCAGCCATAGGAGGTGGTATCTCGTCTCACCATATGAGTCCGGCAGGTGATAGAAGGAAGTGACCGAACCCGGCAGGTCGAACTGGGGGGCCCAGACATACAGACTATCAAAGACAGCATTCCAGAGATGGGTGATTGAATCGGGCCACAAGATGCCGCCCTGGTATTGCAAGAGCATGCCAGTGAAGCATTGGCGGTGCCAAAAAGAGGGGTATGGTGCAGTGGCACCTCTTAGAACGACATGGCTGCGAGAAGACAGCCGTCCTGCACACCTCACTTGAGGCTCTCTCGCCGTCTCCCTGTCAGCCATTTGTTTTGCTGTATCCGTTCCGTGCGGGAAGAGAAATCCCAGTGCCGTGCGTTTCATCTTCCAAAGCTGCCCCGACAACTATGTCAGAGGGCGAGTGTCCAAGGCAGCGGTCTGGGGTCACAAGTAAGAAGCTGAAACCCGTAGCACGGTGTTTTTCTCTCTTCATGTTTGGGGTCATGATTGGGGAAAAGGCGGGTGGAATTGGTGTTGGCCGAATCGACTATGCATCGGCATCGGTAAAAAAAAAAAAAAAAAAAAGCTCGTGTTCGGGTGGAGTGTAAGTGCGCCCCATCAACGCAACGACTCCTGCAAACCTCGGCAGCATAATAATAAAGAGACGGCAGGTGGTCGCACAAAAAGCTGTCTGGGAAGGAGGAAGCGGGTTGCTTGGCACATCACAGATTGTTCCAGGCTGCAGGTCTGGTTGGTGGTACCTTGCGACAATGCGGGCACAGCTGTAATCATCATGTCGTCAACACACAGCTGCAGAGAGCTTCCCTCAGCTTTTTTCTTCTTTTTTCTCTCCTTCTTCCCTGCAAGGGTCCAACGTGGTGGCTATCGCGGCAAGGATAAGAACAAAAGAGCGGGTCGAGATTGCGAAGTTTTAACGAGTCAAAGCAGGAATTTCTTTTCGCTGGTCATGGGATCGAATCCAGCTGCCCCAAGCTCCGCCCAAGCTTCCCCCATCCATCCCCATAGGGACCCAGCCCAACCGGTCGCTTCAGGGCCCTGCCCAGCCAGCCAGCCGTTTGGCTTTCATGTTTGCCCATGTCGCAATCAATCTACATGTGCGCAATTGTTGCAGCAAGGCGCGGGTCTCGGAAAATATCAGTCTGAAGGCCAATCGCCATGGCCCGTTTGAGCCTGGTCTGGCCTCTTCTCGACGGCCCGAGACGCGGTGCCAGGTAAGTAAGGTGATGGATCTACACGTTACACACGCATTCGCAGCCAGCGGCTCCGTGTGCGAGTAAGGCAGTTAATTAGCTGGGCACTATCTGCCTCCAAGCTACCTGGGTCGCCTACATGTATCATGCCTGCTCAGGTCGCTGCAACGCGCTGCAGCGCGCTGGGGAAAAGAGACATCGTTAGCGGTTAGGTATCTAGATACTTTCCGGTTTAGGTAGAGTGACAAGAGCGAAATCTTTTTTTGGGGCCTTATCCTTATCCGTTCCCGCACCTCTGCTTGCTTGACACACGTCCCCACCCGCACCTCGACCTGGCCACCAGCTCCCACTTTTCCCTCACCCTCGCCCTCTCTCTGCCCCAAATCCCTCGACGCTGTGTGGATGACGGGCCCGGGAACCAGTAATCCCTCGTCCACCCGCCCACCTTTGGTGCCGGGAGCCATGTCGCCTTGGACGCTGCCCGCGCCGGTCTTCTCTCCACCTGCACACCCGGATCCTGGAGACGACCGACGAGGCGAGGTACTTACCTACCTGACTTGACTTTGGGGCTCGTTCGGAGAGCGCTAGCTGATCGAGAGCTGCCACCAATCCAGTACCGCTGACGATTGCCGCGATTTAGGCGGTGCGGCGCGGGGTCACCGCCCTCGAAAATAAAACCGGACTTATCAAGGGTGACCTCGGTTGGTTGGTCTCGCGACACTGTCAAGGGCCTCTGTCGAGACCGTGCCGAGACCTAGCCCCCAAGTGACTCGCTTCACCACCCCATCCGCCAAAACTCAGTCAATCGCTCCATCCATCCATCTCCCTCTTACGAGAAGGCACTTTATGCCCTCACCGCCTTACATGGCACTGCCCAGCCCTGACTCTTTAAATCGTCGCAAACTAAGTGACCGGTGCCGAGTCTCGCGCCTGCTCATGAGGCGCATTTTCCCGACTCTTGTTCGTCCCATGCACACTGTCTGGTAGGGCCAGCTCCACCCCTGGCCGGTGATGTCACATCCCCTCACTAGACCCGAAGGTGTGGTGTTGTGAACCCAGGGTGCCGGCTGCTGCTTTGCTTTGCCCACCTCTGTGTGTCAAAGGTCATGCCGGGTCGGAGCTACCTACCCACCTGGAGAGGTACCCAGATCACTCTCCCAGACACACAGTGCTCACTTGCAACGTCGACGACAGGCGGCTGCGACGTGCGTCGCAAAAAAGGCAGACTTTCTCTGCCATCTCGCCACTGGGCGTGCGCCTACTCCGCCGACCCCCCTCCCTTTCCAGTTTGGGATGTGATTTGATCTATGTACTTGCGGCGGCGACGACTCCGGTGCCGACTCTCGACGTCGACTTTTTTCTGATGCGAACCGCCGCCACCTCGGTCTTTTCAGATTCCAGTTCCCGACCAAATCCTTGCGTGGCTCAAGCTCCAGCTCGACATCGCTGATTGAAGTCGTGGTCCCGTGGTCCAGCTCGGGGCGAGAGTCATGCAAATAAGGGTATCCGTCCTGTAGCGTACATGTGATGGCCAACGGCGGCCGGACTGGGATTAGGTGCTCCAAATGTGGCAGTTGACCTTGGGTTCGGTGCCGCCGACTCCTGGCCGTGGCGGCCAAAACGTCGTCATCACCAGTCCCGAGCTTGTTGTTTGTGAATATGAAGTGCCACCCCGCGCCAGATACCTTACTCGTTTAACTCGACCGTCGCCGCTGAAGCCGATCGGGCCCAACGCGAAACATGTTAGGATGCAATTGCGACGCCGCCGTGTTCGAGTAATGGGCCAGGTGCTGAGCGAGCTGGCGGCAGCTGGAGGGAGCCGCTGCTCAGGTGTGTGAAGCTGGCCGCCCAGAGACGGGTCAGGTCGGCGGAAAGCTCTACTGCCGCATCCTCATCGCCCGTCCCACGCACGCCTCCAGAATCCCAGAAAGCAGGGCCGCAGAGGCAAAACGGGGAGAGAGGCAAGGCGAAGGGACCTTCAACCAGGGGACCCAGCTCCACCTCGAATGGAGCTTTCCCCCCTGCTGCTTGGGTAGCTTCACTGACCTGCAGCATCTTTCAGATGGCACCAGACAACGACAACGACCGATTGTGCAGGCCCCATCCCACCTCGTCGACGCCGTCCACTTCGTCCACTCTCCACTGCCAGCCACCACGCTCTCCACCACCGTCACCCCCCATCCGAGTCATTGCAATGGGAGCCAATTGATTTGTTCGCGACGGGCGCTTGGGCCATGGTCCCTCGTGGTGCTGATGCTTCCATGCTCATGCCTCCCCACCCACGCCCACGCCCAGGGTCAGGTTGGGTGCTTTGCTTTGGCACCCTCATTGCTGCATAGCTGCTGCGGTAGCTTGCTGCTGGCCCTCGCCGCTGGAGGGCCTGGAGGAAGCTTCCCTGTCGTCTCCAGTCCCGGGCTGGTCCCCCAGCATCCCCAATCCCCCAATCCAGTGCCCGATAGGGAGCAGGGAAGGTGAGGTTTTTGCTTCTTGCCGGGGCCTAGAAGGCTTGCTAGACAGCTACTGTACCCGCACCCCCGAGCTTCACCTCGATGCCATTGGTCCCCGGCGATAAGTCGTTCGAGGCAGATCGCCAGCAGGACCTCCCAGTCTCGAGGTTTGTCGCTCATAGCCGTCTCGAGTGACAGCACTCCCGGTTGTCCGCACGCCCTCCCACGCCGCAAGGGCTCTTCTCTTTTTTTTCTCTTTGCTCTTGCTCTCTCACTTGGTACATAGTTCTCTCGGTCCTACTTCTGGAGTAGTGCCCATCCCTGTGGACTTCTCCGCGCGTCCTCGGTGCTGGTCTGCTGGTCCTTGTTCTGGCTCGTCCTTGCTTGGGGGGCGTGAGTGCACTGAAAGCTCCTCTGCTGGACTAATAATTACTGCCAACCCAGTCGAGACAAGGCAAGGCAAGCTCAGCTGGACGGCACCACACACACTCGCGCGCACACAAAGCACACGCCCTCTCGTCTCGCCCTCACGCTTCTCATTCTTTTTTTCTCTTACTCACCCATTCTCTCTTGCGCTTTACCCGAAAGCCTCCTTTCGCCTCCCACGTTCCGTCTCATTACCTTCTTAGCTCCTCCCTGCCCGTCTCTTTTTCTCCCACAGCCTGCCCTGTGTACTGACTTGCCAAACTCTTTCCTCTTCTCTACCTTGCCAACCTCCCTCTCGCCTCGTGCCTTTTTTTCCCCTGGGCTCTCCGATTTTATTTCTACAATAGACATATCGCCGATTCGCTTATCTCGCATGTAGACTCGACTCTCAGCCCTCAGTCGTCGTCGTCGTCTCAAATCCCCACTCTCGGAAGCATTTCTCACCACAACGTTCTCGCCATCGCCAATCCCAGCCCGGTCCGAAACGGCGCTCGTAACACATTCGTCCATGGCCTGGGGCAGCTTCTGTCGCCATCCTCTGGCTGCGCATTGAAATGCCCCAGCTTCATCCGGCTGAAATTTCGTCAATTGAACTCTTCTTCCTCTCAATTTCTGCTTCTCCGTCGCCTTCTTCTCACCACCAACACCCCACCGTCGAGGCGTTGCGCATGGTGGGGTCAAGATGCCGCCTCGATCGTCCTTAACGTCTTCCTTCTCCATCACAGACTCAAACAATGAGGTCGTCTGTCCCCTCCGCAATCAGGATGGCTCCAGTTGCCGCAAGCGATGCATTGGCGTAAGTTTTTCTTCTTCTCTCGCCCTCTCTTCTTTGTTGCCTCTCGCCTGGTGGCTGCCGTCTCAAACACTTCTAAGCTCCCCCCATCCCATCTTGTCGTCATTTGTCTCACCTGCCTATCGGCGAGCTAGGGAGCTTCGGCTCCCCTCTCGGACATCAATCAACGGCCATGTCTAACTCTAGCTGCGATCCACAGGAAAAAAGATACCGCTCCATGCAGGAGCACATTCGCCGAGCCCATCCCGAACACTACATTTCCAAGCTCCCGGCAACCGAAGAGAGCTTCCTCTTGATGATTAACACCCCGCCGTCGGAACGTCGCAATCCCACCCAGAACTCAGCACCCGCGACCCAGGGTTTGTCCTACCCCCCAGCTCATTTGTATTGGCCGTTGCAGTTAACAGTCTCTCCAAGCTTTCCAAGAGCGCAACAACTTCCACCGCGACGAGGTCAGCAATCCAGGCACTCCGCGCCGTGCGGAAGAGCATGGTGGTGGTGGTGGCGGCGGCCCCCCGGCAGGTCCTATGCTCGGCACAGCCAGTGCAGCCGCTGCTCTTGCGGAGCTCCATGGCGTCAAAAATGAACGAGATTCAGACTTTGATGTAAGCTCCGCTACCCCGCTCCTATCGATAACTAAACAGCAGCCACCCGAAGTGAAGCGAGGTAGCTAACTCGACTGGTGCTAGGATTATTACTCGGATCTAGATGGGCGGCGCAGACCCCGTACGTCCATTGAACTGCCTCCTCTGAATCTCCCCAGCCACGATATCACCAGTGACCCCTACTCGGTCAAGCCAGCTCGACAGCGTGATTTTCTTCCTTCCATCCTGGCAAACTCCCCCCCAGGCAGGTCCTCAACTCTTCCACCGCTCCAGCGGCCGATTGGACCCAACCGGCCTCGCAAGCAGTCGGTGACAAAGCGAGGCCGGGAAGCTCATCACAAGAAGAAAAACTCCCGTGGATCGGCAACCGATTGGCTCAGGCGCATCCAAAACGATGAACGATACAGACCAGGTAATGACCGGAAGGCCCTTTCAGCTGAACCCTCTGCAGACTTTGGGAAGCGGTGGGAAGATCTCATCGACGCGGCTGACCAGGCCGCCTCTGCTGCAGGGGATGTTGACGACGACCGCACACCTGTAAGCACCCACGCTCGTGCTCGGCCATGCCTTGCAGCGACTGACCATGCCCAGGTCCCTCAATCGCCAGTTTCAATCCACAGGGCTTCACTGCCGCCCTTTTCTCACCAGCCTCAGTTTCAACCGGGTAGCTACCAGGCCTCCCCCCTCCAGCAGGCCCTCACACCTCCTTCATATGGCCAGGACGCCGTCGAGCCGTTCCCTTCTGTAGAGAGCGGTGAAAACTTCCATATGGGATCAAGGGGCCTGTCCGACTCATCTCCAACATACACAGCACAGACCATCCAGATATATTGCGCCGCCTGCCAGGGCTTCTCACTGCTCAAAGATTCTTATGCATGTACCGAATGTGTTTGCGGACTTTGTCCCACCTGCGTTGAAGTTCTCATGGCTGAGCACGGAGCGAGAAGGAAGTGTCCCCGCTGTGCTACAATTGGCGGGCGGTTCAAGCCTTTCCAGCTCGACATCAGATGAAGCCTCGTTGCTTGAGACTCACATTCCATTTCTGTTTTTGTGCTTGGTGCTTTTTTGATTTTCTTTTTTTATGCCTGTCTGCTCTTTTCTCCCGCCACTTGGGAATGCCTTGGGACTACATGAATCGGCGCAAGATAAATTATGACGCAAGCTGATTTCTTGCGTCCGGAGCAAGACAGCGAGCTTTGGGCCTAGCACAAACCGTGCAGTGATATTTTCGGTCTCTCCCTCAATAAGGGTCTTTTTTCTCATGCTTAACTTTTTGGGGTAACTTTACACGGGCTGGTTGGGTACAGGAGTTTTTGCTTGAATACAGCATTAGGACGGGTATGGGATAGGCTATTTGGACAATGAAGATGCCTTTATTTTTGGCATAGGCACAAGGCGACGATCAATCATTACGGGCTCAGTAGTCAATGAAAGAATTTATAACAAGCGACCAATTTGAGAAAGCTTGAATAGACATGCCAATCGTTTTTAACACTTGAAATTCTGAACCGAGCACCTGTCGTCGAATATTTACAAATATCAATTATCCCTGTAAATCTATCATGAGATATGTCCTGTATCCGCAAACCCGTGCTCGTCCAAAAAAAAATACACTTTGAGTGCTCCGTCATTTTCTTCCTTGTTTTTTTTCTCTCCCTCCATTTCATCTTAGTTTCCCATGAGTCCTTTTATGCCCTGGGGTAAAATAGCAAAATTGCGCCTGTACCCTCAAGAGGACCAAGACAGACCCCAGCTTCGTCCGAATACGCATGCATTTAAAAACAACATTGTGCCAAGTTGACGTATGACAAGAAAACATGTCCATAAAAAAAAACAAATCACTTCTTTCCTTCCTTTTCCTTCTTCAGTAGCAAGTCGCGCATGGCAGCACGAACGTTTCGGCTGCCGCCCAGCTTGGGACCTTTGAGGACGTCTTCCGAGTTGGCCTTGGGCTGGGCTGCGGGCTTCTTCTTCTTGAGCTGCCGCTGGGCCACGTCGTCGAGGAATTGCTGCCGAAACTGCTCGGCCAGGCGGTCGTCTGCCGCTCCATCCTCGTCATCAGCGACTTGGTTGGAGGGTTTCTGGACTGGAGTTTCGTAGACGTCGACTAGAATAGGTTAGAATGAGAGGCGAATAGAGTTGGGAGAGGGGTGCAAGAGCGGGGGAGAGAGGGGGAAGGGGAAGAGAAAGTAGCGAAAAATACATACGACGGCTCTCACGGAGAATCTCTTCGACAAGCTGATCTCGTTTAATTGCGTCGCTACCTCGGCGGTTCCGCGGGCGCCACGGCTTGCCATCGCGCCCCAGGCGAGGCTTCTTGGATCTTCGTCCATTGGCATCTTCCGCTTCCGCACTGCTCCGGCCGAGCTGTGTTGCGCGCTCCGTCCGGGTGACGTTGAGGTTCCGCGCCTCGTCGCCGAGGTCGACCTCGGTGAGCTGGCCTTGCATGGCACCATGCCCGCTCCCGGACGTCGTCGAAGGGCCAGGAGCGACGGGTGCGACGGCGGTCGGCGCGGGCATCGGCCGCGCATCTTTCGAGGGGGCAGGTGTTCCGCTTTTGCGGCTAGACAGGTGGGACTCTATGTATTCCATCCTGAATGATTAGTCTCTTGTCGTCGAGCGCAAGGCGGGTGTCGGGGAGAGAAGTGTTTGATGGGGTACGAACATGTGCTTGTCGTTGAGGTCGGCCACGAAACCCGTCTGGTGAGTAAAACGATTGGTGATGGTGTTGAGCAAGCCGTCGTTGTCTGGCTGTCCATCACCGCCACTCAAGACAAGGGAGCGCTCGCCAGATACCTCGTCATCGTTTTTCGTCGTTGCGAAGCCGACACCATGGTGACGATTCCTACGGGCGTTGCGCAAGCGAAGCGCCGCTGCAACACCTCCTGCCTCATCTTCGTCATCGTTTCCATCATCTTTGGAGGAGGCGGGTTGCTCGGAGCTGTGACGAAGTTCGACGCGCGCCGTCGTCTCTGCGTTTGCGACAGCCGAAGCGCTGCTGCCGTCGTCGCCGTCGTCGTCGGTGCGCTGGCGGTAGGCCTTACGCTTCTTGCCGGCGCGGAAGCGAATGGCGGGTTCGCCGGCTGAGGGTTCCATCAGGATCGCAATGGTGCTGAGAGATCAGGGAGTCGTTTGGGCCGATGTCATGATGAGGCAATGGCAACTTTCGAGAAGTGGCGGGGAGTCGGAAACGAATGAGTCGCGACGATGTTTGCTGCGAACGCGACAAAACATTTGGCAGAGACTAGGCAGGCAGTGTGCATCGAATCTTATCAACGTGGCCGGGGCTTAGCCGAGCATCCCACCTCTGCCCCTCCAAAGCCAGTTTGGCTATCGCAACTCGTAATTGACATCAGAAACAAGCCTGTGAGACCCCAAAATGACTAAAAGAGTGCGGAATCTTGATGATAATGTCGCAAATTCAATACACTTACCTGCATACAGGTCTACTTCCGTGTCCATGGTGTTGTCCAAGGTACCTTGCATCAGAACTCTCCAAGCTGCTCTCGACTGACGTCATGTAGGTGTCGGCTTCCGGTACTACACTGCATCTCCCAATTAGCAGCAAAGTTGTGTCTAAACAAGCACAGATACTTCACTCGCCAAAAGGCGCAAGAATACGGAATCACGGGGTGGTGTCGGAATACGGCAGACAAAAAGGTGCCTCCCCTTCTCCCGCACCCACCGCGAGTCCCATCTTGCTAACGCCACCTTCATCAGGTTGAGGGGGAGGCCCAGGCTTCTGAAGACATCCTGGACAAGTTCTTCAAGGACGTGGACAATGGCCCGAGACATGCCAAAGTTGTGCAGCTTGATAGAGAAGACCGGGACGTTGTTGAGGGAGAGGGCAGCTTCGAGGTCCGACGCTAAGTCGTACCACAGCTGATAATCAAGCTCGTCAAGAACTCGCTGTGTACTTTATGTAATATGATTTGATGATGCATGAATTCTATCCAAGATGCACAAACATCACTTATAAAAATAAACTATATGTGACAAGGCCTGCTCTGGTGGGAAAACGGCGGGGAACATGTCAAATCGAGCCACTGCTGCACCTTATCAAACGCGAAACGAGAGCTAGATTCTGTACTTTTGCTCTAGGAAAGAATGGATAACTCCACTTCAAAAGGGTGGCCTGAACGGTGGTTTCGAGAACTCATCGTGGGAACAGGGAAATATTATTGAAAGCCAAATTAGCCAAGAGCTCGCTGATGTCATTTCTATAATAAATCTTATACATTTCGAGGCAGTCCAGGCCTCCTTCCATTAAAATCCTCTTCCACGGCGTTTAATAATAGGTTTCTTAACGGCGCCCTGGGTAACAAATTTCTTCCCATCTGCGCCAATCTTCTTATTCTTCTTTTGACCTCGCTCTTCCTCGGCTTGCTTACGCTCCTCCTCTTTTTGTTTGTCCTCGGCCATCTTGGCTTCAATCTCCATCTTCCTGTTGAATTCCGTTTCTGTGATGCGCTTTTCTCGCACCGAGTATCCTTTCTCCTTCACAGAGTAGAAGACACCACCCAAGTCGGCTAGCCAGTGAGGATCTACAGCCGTGACCGTCGAGACATAGACCTTCGAGGTGAGTATGAGCTCGTGGTAAACGACATAATCTGGAGGATGACCCGCATAGAGTGCGCTAGTAGGGTGGAGCTGCACTCCTAGGTTGGTGCGGAGGTTGATGTATTCACCAGAACCCTTGTACTTGGCGGCTTGGTGATAGTAGCCAGAGCAAATGCACTTCCGAATGAGATCCCAGTCCATGCCGCAGCTAGTAAGTGTCATTTTTTGCATGCGGGTAATATCGAGCAGCTGTTCTCGGATTTCCTTTGCACGCCTCAGAGACTTTGGGTGCAGGAAATGCTTTATACACCAGCCATCAGAGTATCCGTTCGCTTTCCATGCCTGGTACACCTGTAAATACGTTAAGTGATCCGACTCGTGCACCCAAAACTTTTCACGCTGGGCATCCGCCTCGTCCTGTCTTTCCTTGGGTCTATAAAACACATTGGGCACTGAAAGCATAGAAACGATCGTAATCATTTCTTCACTGCATCCATATTCATCAGCCGTGATGATGAGCTTGGCCAATGACGGGTCCATAGGATAGGCGCTCATTTTTCGGCCAAGTTCTGTCAGTTCACCCAAGTTATCCAATGCTCCAAGAGCCCAAAGATCGAACATGGAGGTCGTGATTGTATCCTGAGGCGGAGGGTCCATGAAGTCAAAATCCAACAAATCTTTCACGCCCAGGGACTTAAGCATCAGCACCGTATTGGCGAGGTTTGTGCGCTGGATTTCGGGTATTGTCTGGATATAAAGCTCCTCCTTGAAGGCCTTTTCGGTGAATAAATGGAAGGCCTTGCCGGGGCCGGTACGGCCGGCTCGACCAGAACGTTGCGTAGCATTTGCCTGCGAGATCGGGGTAATCTGAAGCGTGTCCATGCCCATTTTTGGATTATACACCTTCATTTTGGAATAACCAGCATCAACAACATACTTGATGCCATCGACGGTCAAACTAGTTTCGGCGATATTGGTGGCGACAATGCACTTGCGCACGCCTGGTGCGGCCCTATCGAAAATCTTGGCCTGAAGATCTGCGGGCATCTGACTGTAAATCGGCAGAATACTCAACTTTGGCGGGTCGTTAAGGGCATCAAGTCGCTTCTGAACCAATTCGCAAGTGATTTCAATATCCTCTTGGCCTGTCATGAAGACTAAAATATCGCCTGGGTCCATGGAAACATGGATTGCCAACACCTGTTGAACAGCTTGATCGACATAATCTTCAACGGGCGACCGATGAAACATGACATCGACAGGAAAGGTTCTTCCCGGAATCGTAAACTCAGGTGCGCCGCCGAAAAAGTCTGAGAACCTTTTCGCATTCATGGTTGCAGATGTGACAATAAGTTTGAGATCCCGCCGCCTCTGTAGAATCTTCTTGAATAAACCCATCAGGATGTCAGTGTTCAAAGCACGTTCGTGCGCTTCATCCATGATGATGCATGAGTATCTGTCCAAGTCCGGTTCGTTAAGAGACTCTCGAAGCAAAACACCATCTGTCATATACTTGATGACAGTCTCTTTGCTCGTACAATCCTCGAAACGAATCGCGTAACCAACTGTGCTGCCCAACTTCACTTCCATCTCCTCGGAAACTCGCTTGGCAACACTCATTGCGGCAACACGTCGGGGTTGCGTGCAGCCAATCATGCCAGAATTCCCATAGCCATCTTCATGAAGAAACTGTGTTAGCTGGGTAGTTTTACCAGAACCAGTTTCTCCAATACAAATGACAACCTGGTTTTCTCGAATAACTCTGAGCAAATCTTCACGCACCGCAAAAGCAGGGAGGTACTCCCGTTGCTCTCGTAGTGACTTGCTTTGACTGAAAGCGCTTGCTCCATCCGACTTCTTCATGTGCTCACTGAACTTGTTACCCTTGGATTCGGTCTTCTCCATATCATCCTCGGCCGGAACAGGCAGCGCACTGTCTCCGTCCTCTTCCTTCGCGCCCATGATGTTTCCCAGCGTTGTTCCGGTCATGCTCGTAGCCTCTTGTGCTTGTCGTTGTCGTTCTCGTTGCTGGCGTGCTTCCTTGACGACTTTACTTCCCTTTCTGCTAAACACAGCCATGTCGCTTTGGTAGTCCCTCACGGCTGGAATTGGCTCCAGCTGCTTGGTGAAGATGGTCCGTCCATCAAGAAAGGGTGGTCGCAGGTCATGCACCAACAAGTGTACTCGGGTCGCTTCGTCGTCATCAAAGTCGGCTGCCATATCTCTGCGTTGCGCGACACCAGAAACAAGCATTCGGTTCGTCTCCCAAGCGTCATTCTCTCTCTGCCGTTGTTCCCTTCGAGCATCATACCGGCTCGCCATCTTCTCAGCGCGCGCTGACTCTTGTTGTTGAGTCTCCCAGGCAGACATCTCATATGAAGCAAACGGATTGTGCGCGTCGTCTCCAAATACGTGTCCTCCAAATTCGTCCCCGCCGTACCAGTCGCGATCAAGGGCTTTCTCATCTTCGTCGGTCGGCTCAGGCCCTTCATTTTGTCGGGGAGGTGTTGGCGCGTAGCGAGACTGCCCACGCGGAGTTGAGCTTCGAGAGCCGTTTTGAAATCGGTGTTGCGGACGCGCCGACTCCATTCGTCTCCTTTTGGGATTGTACCCATCGTAATCTCGTTCGTCGCCCATCTTTTTTCGATGCTTGTTGTCGCGAATGCTTGGTGTCTCCACGATGGAGCTCTAGCGATTGACTAGGTTGATGTTTAGAAAACAAGGCCACGAGGTTTTTCCGACCAATCCTTATCGATAAACCCCACCCAAAATTTTTGGAACAAAAATTATTGTCTGCGGTCGCTCGGCTGGTGCACCGTCTAACACCAAGATACCCAAAATCGCATTTTCAAAATGTCGATGATTACAGCTGCAGCATGGGTGCCTCGCGGATTCGCGGCACCCTTCCCTCAAAAATATACCTTAGACGAAAAGGAATACGAAAGAATAGCGGGACTGGCCAAACTCCAACTCGACGATGCCGAGGAGGACCTCAAAGAGGCCCAGGAAGACGCTGAAGACAATGGTGCAGACGAGGCCAATGAAAAAAAGGACGATGATGACGAGATGAAGGATGACGATGAAAAGGCTGACAAAAAGTCCAAGTACGTTGATTTAAGGCAGCATCTGTGTTTTTTGTTTTTAAGCAAGTCTAACATCGCATAACCCAGGAACGCCGTTGATGATGATGACCTAAAAGAATACGACCTAGATCACTACGATGATGATGAAGAGGAGGAAGCCGCTGCAAGCGGCGAGGGAATGGCCATGTTTGGAAACGTCAAGGCGCTCGCCTATTACCAGAGCAATCAAGACGACCCTTATATCACAATCAATGCCGAAGCAGAGGACGCCGAGGACGAGCGGGAAGAGCTCCAAGTCCTGGCCACCGACAATATGATTATTGCTGCCAAGGTTGAGGATGAGATGGCAAACCTCGAAGTGTACGTCTACGAGGATGCGGCCGACAACCTCTATGTGCACCACGACATCATGCTGCCTGCCATTCCTCTCTGCGTTGAGTGGATTGATATGCCTGTCAACAAGGCCAGTGCTGAGAAGGATGCTAGAGGCAACTTTGTCGCCATTGGCACAATGGACCCTGATATTGAAGTATGGGATCTGGACACTGTCGATAGCATGTACCCGAACGCCATTCTGGGCCAGGGTGGCAACGCCAACGAGGAGAAGCCAAAGAAGAAGAAGAAGAAGGCCAAGAAGGCCAACGATGAATACCACGTGGATGCGGTCCTCTCCCTGGCGGCCAATAGACAACACCGCAACCTGCTGGCTTCGGCATCGGCTGACAAGACTGTCAAACTCTGGGATCTGAACACCACCAAGTGCGCCAAGTCGTACACGTACCACACAGACAAGGTTTGCTCTCTAGCATGGCACGCAGTCGAGTCAACGGTGTTGCTCAGCGGCAGCTACGATCGAACTGTGGTTGCGGCGGATATGCGTGCGCCGGATGCCAAGCCTGCCCGATGGGGAGTGGAAAGCGATGTCGAGAACATTCGCTGGGATCCCCACGACCCCAACTTCTTCTTCGTGTCGACAGAGAACGGCATAATTCACTATCACGACATCCGAAATGCACCATCAGACCCCACAGCTACCAAATCGGTCTGGACTCTGCAAGCTCACGACGAATCCGTTTCTTCGTTTGACAGCAACCCCGTGGTCCCCGGTTTCATGGCCACGGGATCTACAGACAAAACGGTGAAACTGTGGAACATCCAGGCCACGGGACCATCGGTAGTTGTTTCTCGCAACCTTGACGTTGGAAAGGTCTTCTCTACGACGTTTGGCCCCGATCCGGAGGTGGCCTTCCGACTGGCTGTGGCTGGCAGTAACGGAACCATGCACGTCTGGGACACTAGCACGAATGCATCTGTCCGCAAGGCTTTCGCGCAGAGAGTCCCAGAGCCCAATGGGAAGGACGAGGACCGACTAGTTGGTGTGGAGAACGATGACAGCAGCGACAGCGAGGATGAGGGTGAGGGTGATGATGGAAAGGATGGTGATGATTCGATGGATGAGGACTAAACCAGTGACCCCTGAACCTCGGCGAGTTGCCGGCCTTACACCCACCATCTTTTTTTGAGTGGTGATGGCCTGGTGCAGGTCTCAGTCCATTCGGCTGGGCCGACCGCGGCCGAGAGGCAAGCCAAATGACGGTGTTGGTTAATTATGCCGGAGAGTGGCTGTGGGATAATTTGCTTAGATGGTTGTCGGGCTGGTGCGCACGTTCACACGGGAATTGCTAATCTTAGATGTGCTTTTCCAAAGCAGACGGGAACGTCTAGTAAGGAAGGAAAAAAAATAAGTTGATTGATAGATTATGAGGCTAGGCAAACAAGGTCCTCAAACACCACATTAGCCGGTTTTGGACATATGGGGCCTCGGAGCCTGGGCGCATTGAGTGAACCCCTGGAGCATGATCCCTTCCCATTCTTAACGTGAGAGGGCTGAGTTGCGGGCAAAGTGACTCCGCCAGCTGAAAAGGCAAAAGACCAAAGGAGGGTTCAAATCCATGTGATGAGTGATGGAAGATGAAACACGCACAGATTTAGAAGAGGGAGAAAAAAAAGGAACACCCTGGCGATGACGCTGCGAGGACTTTGGCACCTGCATGCAATGGCGTGCCAGGAAAAATGCCAAATGCAATGTCCGAAATCAAACGGGTCGAGATAGGAGGTCAGTGCCAAATCCATTACCAGTGCTCTTGGGCCGGGGTTGAGTGGTATCGTAACGGGCTAAAGGTACAGATATCGACGAATCCCGAGTGTGGTATAGTCGGGATGCCCACAGGGTCAACGGCTCAGCAAATTTGAGTTCGCGTTGACGTTGACCACCCATCCCGAATGGTGTCCAATTTGGGTAGCAAGGAGAAACTTAGCAAGGGAAGAGAGAGAGGCCATAGCAAAAGGAACCTAGTTTGGGTTTACCATGATGCGCCGGTCAAAGGTGTAAAGTGATGATCGTCCCCGTTCTGTCAATATCGAGTCCGTCCCCGGGTTCTTGGACAGTGTCCTAGCAGGGTCCAGAGGTCCCACCAGTAAGGGCATTTGGCCAGGGTAGCCGCCACAAGGGCCTGAAACGTGCCGACGGTCAGGGCACTGAGGGGAACGGGCCAATCAAGCAGGGTTTGTGATTCTCGATGGGATCAGCCATGCAGTCCCGGCCTGCTGAGGTGGAGATCAGAGGGCATGGTGGGCGTTGAGGGAACGGCCAACCGCCGACAGAAGAGCGCATGAGCTTTCGGGGCTACGAGGCCGCCTCAATCATTCTCTAACACGGGCAGTCTAGGGTTCATCTGGACATGCCTGATGGCTGCGGGCGGCGAAACGGCGGCGAGGGTTCCCCGGCCGGGACAGACATATTGTTGCTTTGTTCGCTCCAATTCCACGGAAGAATGAAGGGGGATCCCGAGAAGTCACTGTCAATGTTCATCCCAACAATCATTACGAGGTCACAGCACGCTGCAATTTGTCGTGCAATTGGCTCCCGCGATGCTACGCTAGCAGTTTATCCAGAGCCCAACCAGTGGAATCAGAGCTGCAACCGACTTGGTGGCCGCATGATGTAGGCACGGTTGTGCTACAGATGGACAACTCATCACCGCTGAACCAGTGGCCGCGTGCCAGCGGGCACACTGCGAGGCGGGGGCCTCCAGTGGTCAGTCAGTCTCCTCGGTAAAGAGCATGCATGTGTGATGCGATGAGTACTTCGCTTTCCCATGTCTGAGTCCCCCATGTCTTGCCGGATTAACGGGTCGCGACTGGATCGATCGATTCGCCATGGCATGTGGGTCGGGCGAGGAGCCCGCGGTCAGCGGTGATGGTCTGTGGTAGGTGGTGGTGGTGGGCGTTGGCGAGTGTGGTGAGGCGAGGCGACCTAGTGGGGGAGGCCTGACCCAACTTTGTTTTTTCTTTGGTCAAGGTAACGGTGTGATCAGTGTGCTGATACACTGGAGCACGACACAGAAACGGCATTCCAGCTGCCCAAATCGGTCCCTAGCACAAACGAAAGTAAAAAATAAAACCAGAGCGCGAATAACGAGCACAGTGCCACGGTGGCTCGCATGATGTACGATGTAGCAGCAGCAGCCACCCAATGAGCCACGGGTCTGTGCCAGAACCGCCGGCGGCTTCTAGCGCTCCCAAGTCCAAGGCACCAGAGAAAGAGGCTTGATCGCTTGAGACGGAGGGACACTGGCCACCGAAAAGCGCCGATGTCGAGACGGACAGGCAGGTGTGTGCGGAATACGGGGAGCATGGACTGTCGCAAGCGCCGGGAGCAACAACACCGCCTCGAGACTGCGAATGTTGAGGCTATCACGCACCCATTGCCGGTCCTCCATCCATGAGAGCCAGGAATGCCAGGCCCAGCACAGCAGGCTCTCATCCTGTGGTTGGCGCCGGCAGCGACAGCACTGCCAGGCGGCATTTCCAGCAGCAAGGCGACGGAGAAAAATTGAGCGAGCAGCAGGGCAGCCAGGTGGAGCCCCTCGTGGGTGGGTTGTGAGCTGACAGGGGAATTCGCGCAGCGATTGGCGGGTCCCTTGCTAGCTGCCGCTCCACCGCCGGTCCCCTGCTGGCGCGGAACGGGCTTGGGTTTCTGTTTAGGGAGATAGCCCCAGGGGCCAGAGAGAGAACAAAGCCCCCTCCACCATCCCGGCAGAAACGTACCCGCACAGGTGAACGTCCCCTGCATCCGCAAGGCCCCAGCCAACCAGAGGCTTCCATATTGTACCAGGGGTCGCCTCCATCAGAGCCCAACCCCTGGTATCTGGTATCCCCCATCAGGGGCTGGCGAATCCGCCGGCTACAGGGCCCCTCTGGCGCTATCATCGTCTGCCACTGCACCTACTATGTGCAGATTACCCATGCTCGCTGAATACGTACTCGCCCTCTGCTCAGGCGTCCCAGGGCTTTGCCTGCACATTTTGCCGCTGCTGCACCACATGGTGCAACCCCCTCCCCCATTATCTTTAGGTTGTTTCGTCTCGTTCGAGCCGACCAGTCGCTCTCTTCTTCCTCTTCCAACCCATCGCCTCTCCTTGACTTCCTTCGAAGGCTGCGTCTTCATTTTTTATTCTTGCTGTTCCCTGCGATAGTCGTCTCGTTTCACGATTCATCATTCTCTTCGAACGTGATCTGAGATCTGTGCGCGCGCCTTTTGCACACTCGTAGTGCCTTTTTCAGTTCTAAGCTCGGCATACCTCATCGCAGGATCGATCAAACCCTCTCAGTTTCCGACGATAGCCCACCGACGTTGACCGTTCCCTTCATTACGCAAACAGACGCAGCAATCACCCGCTCCCAGCAGCCAGTGACTCACGTTCTCTATTCGATTACACGCAAAGCCAATACACGGCGCACACGCACACACGCAAACCCAACCGCCATTTCCAGTCGGGAGACTTACACGCACCACCAAGGACTGGACTCCTTCCCGCATCACTGTTCCAACAGCAGCAGCAACACCGACGACAACAACCTGAAATCGGCCTGAATCGCAAATATAGTTCGCAGCTTGCGCCGCCAATCCATCGCCCGAAACGGCCCTCCGTCGCGTTAAGCTAGGTTAGCCGAACTATCACCAGAGCATCGCTCCTCGCCAGCCACTCGACCTCGTCGACGCCAAGTTACTTTTCCCGGCATTCTTCCCAAGCCGGCAAACTCGCCTCGCCAGCCTCTTGATATACGATCACTGCCGCTTCCTGCAATCAGATCAAGCTCCCGTGTTTCAACTTTCCCCCTCACAGAGCATTCACAATGGCGTTGTCGCGCGCTTTCACGACCCGCAAGGCCCGCATGGCCAATGACCTCGGCGAGCTCTCAAAGTCTTCTCCTCAGCGAAGCAACTCTGCCCGAGCTCATCGTCACCCTGACATGATCAGGAATAAAATCTCTGCGCCCATCCAGCTTGTTCACACCACGAACATGCTCTCCTACAACGCTCCCGACCTGCCCAGGCATGTCCTCCGCAACAAAACCTCAACTCGATCAACCGATTCTGAGACCCCGTCTGAGTCGCACTCCGAGACACACTCGACGACTGAGTCCACTCCGCCCACCAGCCCCGACCTGTCCGTTGTTGACGAGATGGAGGCCCCAAAGCCCAATCACCTGTCAACCTACTTTGTGGTTCCCGGGAAGACTCCTCCTCTGCCTCAACAAGATGCGCCCGCGATCCCACAGCGATCGCCCTCGCACACCAAACAGAACTCGTACGACACCATTGCACGCAACCGGTCTGTCTCCCACATGTCCAAGGATTCGGAACACTCAGTCTCCACCAAGGCCAGCTTCTCATTTTCGCGATCATCTTCAACATCCACTCGCGCCTCATCGACCTCGTCCATGTCTGCTGGCCAGATCCAGAAGCCTACTGTTATTGCTGCTCCTCCTGCTCCCGCTCCCGCTCCCTCCGTTGCCCCTCCGCCAAGCTTCCAGCAGCGGGCCTACAAGGAGCCCCACCAGTCTCACCCCTTTGGCCACGAGCTCGCTCAGGTTACGGAGCTCGCCGAGGAATACGGTGCTCGATCCAGCACCAAGCTCGACGATGAGGACAGCATCTACATCAACGCCAAGGGCCTCGTCAAGGTCAGCGCCGAAGACTACCTCAGCGATGTCCAGAGCCTCATCTCAAGCTTTTTCCCTGAAATCGTCCGTGCCAAGACTACAGCACCGCTTTGGATCTAAAAAAAAAACCCAGACTAAAAAAAGAAGAAAGAAAGAAAAGCTACAGCTGGCTTGCCGGTTTCACATTCATTCAAACTGTACATATTTAATGGACATTTACGACCTGCGAGCGAATGGCTAACGTTCTCAAAAACGTGGGACGGAAGCACGGATTAAGAAACAGGGATGGGGAAAATGGGCCGGGAGCTCACTCGCTTGCTTGACCGGCTCAAGGGATTGTTTGCTTTTGTTTGCTATGGCTGGGGGTGATTTTGAAGAAGGGCTGAAACGACAGGATACCAGTGGATTGTGACCGATGCTGGCCATGTGGCCAAGACACACGTCAAGGGGCGTTAGAGATAGGATGGGATACCTTATTTGTTCACGATGTAGCTAATTACGATGTGAATACACCACACAAGCCTGAGACGGCGACACATTTCTTTTTTTGTCATTTTCTTATCTCTTTCTGTGCCAAATTATGCATGTGGTGACTTGATGCTGGATTGCAAAGGGCAGTAAGCTGTAGCCTGCGATTTCTTGCCGAAATTGTGATTCTGAAACTGCAAATCAATTCATCCATGCACAATGCATGCACGATGGGTCACGGAACATCCCTCGCCAAAGCTATTCTTGGCGACAGCAGACAACCCTTTCGTTATTTCGTCCTCATCTATGCCAAACATGCCGCAGATCTGCAAAAGCCAGTCACCGATGGCAGGACACACAGCCTTGGACACAGAGCTCCACACAAAACGTTGCACACACACACTGACACGCACAACTCACACGGGGTTTCCGACACGAAGAAGAAAAAAACGAGGAAACAAAAGCAAAGCCCCCATCCCTTGGCCCTGACTCTGTCTAATTGGGAAAGGGGCCCCGGTTGGAAAGGCTGAAATGAAATGACCACGCCCATCAATTTTTGGGGACATTAGGTGGCCTACATGGTTTCGTTCGTATATTGCGCGGTTCGCCGATAACAGGCTGCGATAGACTTTGTGGGTGGTCTTCTTTTTTTTTTTTTTTTTTTTTTTTTTTTCAGACTCCTCCGTGCTGGGTGGGTAGCTTCCTGTGGCTTTAAAGTTTCCGTCCTGTTTCTGTGGTGGGGAAATGCGTGGCGGGCATGCGTGGCGTTTGGTTCATGACGGTGGCTGCGCGTTGCAATAAAAGCACATTCCAAAACGACGAAACCAACACATGTGTTTAATTGAAGTCTAGGCTGGGACGTTGCGGGTGGGCATACATCTGACATGCTTGCGGCAAGTGCCGGACCCGGGCAATTGGCGTATGATCGTCGCCCAACCGATACATGTGTCAAATGCGTGGGTGGGTGTTTCAAGACCCGATGACGGTGATGATGATGATGATGGTGCAGGGTAAACAAAAGAAAGCGTTTGCAAAGGTGCGACTGTGAAAGCAGCACACCATTACTCGCGGCGTCGATCGTCTGGTCTCGTTCTCTTGGCGCAGGAGCTTGTGTGAAATGACATGCCCGTAGCGCGACGCCGTTTTCATAACCAGGCCGCTAAGAGGTTATCTCAGCTCTAGGGCCGCTGGTATGCGCATGAGTGTAAGTGAGGGCGGGCTGGGCTCCAGCTGCTTGACCCGCCCGCATTTGGAGGGGGGGGGGAAGACACGGGTAGTCGCCCCAGCTTTTACACGTTGTCAGCGGCGCCCCGCGAGATTCCATCCGTCTTCATTTACACCAACAGAAACTCTGCCATGACGTTGGCCATGAAACCGGCCCGCCTGGACCAGGACGCCATCGCTGCGACCCTCAAGGGCCAGAAGCTTCGCGTGCCGGATCTCACAGTGCATTTCCGCACATGGCCCTCGGCAAGGCTGCACCCCAGCTACGAGGCCGTTGTGCCCATCATGGACGCCGCCATCGACCGCATGGCTGCAGCGGCGGACGAGTCCATACTGAGACGCAAGCGTGATGACCTGGCCGCTTTGGTTTGCTACTTTTACCCGCAGGCCAGTGACGAGGACATTGAGACGCTGGCGTTGATGATGGCGTGGGTCGTGTGCTGGGATGACGGCGTGGACGCCGGCGAGGGCGACCTGGCCAACGACTTTGAAGGCGCGGAGCGCTGGAGGAGCAGGACACTACAGATAATCCGCGGCGCCTTGGGCATCGACGAAGCTGCCCCGGAGCTGCTGCAGGTCGATCCTGTCAATGCCGTCTTCCAGCAGTTCGGAGACCGTCTGAGACAGAGGTCCACCGCGCAGCTGCGACGTCGTGTATACGATGGGATCCATTTCTACATTGAGAGCTGTGGCGTCGAGCAGAAGCTGCGGCTGGAGCGGTGTGTACCAGATTACGACTCTTACATGGAGTTTCGGCTGGGAACGATTGGGAGTGACTTCTTTTGCAGCTTTATCGAGTTTGCAATTCAAGAGACGCTGCCCGACCGCGTCGTCGCCGATGTGCGAAAGCTCTCGGCCCACCTGGGCACTGCGCTCTCCCTCATCAACGACGTCTTGTCGCTGAAGAAGGAGCTCGGAACGGATTGCGTCATAAACGCCGTCGCCACATTGTTGACGCCAGAAAAGGGTCTCGACGGGGCTGTTGACGAGGTGAATGACAAGCTGGGACAAGCCGTGGCAGATTTTGACTCGGTGGCGGGAAACCTGCTTGCCCGGGTCGAGGGAGACGAGGCATTGGCGGCAGCAGTCAGGAAGTACATTGACGGCTGTCGTACTCTTGCCACTGGGCTCCTTGCGTATACGTAGGCTCAACTTATCCGGGACCTTTTTTTTATTTCTCGAAAGTGATTTGATGCTGACGATAAGCAGGCTCTCATCCCCACGATATAACCTCGCCAAGCTTCTCAAGGAGGACGGGTCGTTGGAGATTACCCTCTGATCTCATTTACCAGGTGGAAGAATCAACGACAAAGAAATGCCCGAAATCCCATTGCAGATGTGTATTAATCCCTTACAACTACCTAGTAGAACCCGCTACAAAAGATATGCGCCGCCTTGTCATGTGGACTAGTAAATAAAGTAGTCTCATCTTACCCAACCGGTCTAACTATTGGTCTTGATATATACAAATATATGGCTGATTGCCTCCGCCTAAATTACAAGTGGACAATTGATTCTATATTACTGCTGAGCTTGGGTGACTGGATTTGCAGCTTTGATGAGGTCTGTAATGGTGACGATTTTATAACCCTGTCGTTTCAATTCGGGCAACACAATCTTCAACATGGGAGCGGTCCACGATCGTCTGTCGTGACAGATGATGATGCCACCGGGATGGGCCATGCTAAGTATGTGCTTTGCATTGGTATCGGGGTAAGGAATTTGAGGGTCGTGAGGGTATATGCTTCCTAGAGTGATGCGGAAGCCCCTATTTCCCAACAACTCGCGCATGCGCCGGCTGAAGAATCCGGAGCCTGGGCGGAAGTAGTTGTTTGGGAGAATCTTCCCCTCGGCCTTGTAAGCGGCCGTCAGCATTGCCTTGACCGTGTATATCTGAGACAGCAGCTCATCATCGCCGAGGGAGCGGGAGGGTTCGTCGTGCATGGCGTGGTTGCCCAGTTCGTGGCCATTGTGGACGAGCTTCTGGAGCTTGTCCATCCTGCCGTCGACCTGGGAGCCAATTACAAAAAATGTGGCGTGGGCGTCATTGTCCTCGAGGACCTTCATGATTTCCTCGGTATGGTCGGAGGGCGCATCGTCAATGGAGAGGGCTATGATTTTTTCGTTGATGGTCTCCTCCCAGATAACGTCGGGGTAGGTGGAGCGGAGGTAGCCGATGAGGTAGCGCGGCGGCTTGTAGATGCAGTATGCAGCGTAAAAGGGGAAGACGAGGAGGCCTACTAGGGCGATGAGAGCGATGAGAGTGGCCATGCGGTTGCGCCTGACCCTTCGCCGAAGCTTGGTGGGTAGGCGGAAAAAGGCGATTCGGACCATCAGGGCATCGAGGTGGACATGGATAGAGAGTTGAGACAGCGGCAAGACCCACACCCGAGACTGTGTGACGGGCGCATGCTACCCAAGGCCGAAGGTCGCCGAGAATAGACGGGGAGGGAGCAAGAGGGCGGCGTCGGGTGAGGTTGGAGGATGGGCCGTGATGAGAAGGAAAGCTTGATACTCGAAGGTTGATGCAGCATGATGGTGGGAGGGCGGTTGTGGCTAGCGGCTAGTGCTACGTAAGCCAATGCTGCAGGAGAACCCACAGTTGCATAGCGAGCGGCGCCTGTTTGGACCAGTCAGGAGCTGGCAGAAAGCTAGCAGCAGCAAGAGCCGGCAGAGCCAACAGAGGAAGGGGCCGCGGATGTGGCTCGTGCGCACCAAAAAATCTTGAAGACGCCAAGCTTTGTTGTGTGGACCCCAACGGGGCTCGTGCATACTCAGCCCAGTGGCTCAAGGAGGCATCCGTTGAACATGCTCCGTCTCAACTTGGTTGAATCGATCCGTCCGCCAGGGATCATCGCATCGTCACGGCCGAGTCCTCGGCTGCATGAAACCCTCCTGGACTCCCCGAATTAGATCTGGTGCTCCCAGCCCTTGCCGATGGCCTCCACTGATGTGCTTCTGCACCGCATTCCGCATTCGAGACGCTATTTCCAGAAGCTTTCGCGGGCCTTGGTTGTCTTGGCTCTTGGAGATGCCCCATAGCCGGCGCAGGGGTGACGGGATAGATTCTATTTGTGTGGCATCCCGCACCCACCAAACATCTGAATACGTCGTCCGGCATTTCCCAGGGCGCTTGTTCCGCTTGTTCATGACGTGCAGATGCGTGCGCGGCGTTTCAAAGTGGGCTTCACCCAGAATGCCGCCTCTATGTATCACAACACCCGCTCTCTGAGTCAGTTGCAATAAGCGAAGGCTCACAAGACACCTATTCGTCCACACCGCATTGATTAGACTATACTGGACTATGCTTTCCTGCAGGACGGGACGTCGCTAGAGGGTATCTAGAGATGGCGGCTCGCGATGGTGTTGAACGATAGTGTTGGCACTGGCACAGCCTCCGCCATCAGCACTCAATTCTTCCTCTCGGGAGGGAGCGATGCTGCCGCACCTCGTGCACGCCGGCGCAGTGCCGTTTGGGGCTCTGCGGGCATGGGCCTCATCTGTCCATGCAGTTGTTTCACCCAGCCTTACGGCCTGCAGGACATGATCAGATCGCGGGGGTGGTGAAGCGCCCTAGACGAGACGGCTTGGATGGCGGGCTAGTTGGGAGTGCTAGCGAGGCGGTAGACGGGCTCTTGGCTCCCTCACCAACAGCGCCAACAAGCGCAGCGTGGAGGAAAGCACGCTGTCGTGTCACATGCGGGCTTCTGGGATCCCTGGCCTCAGTAGTCTGGTGATGGCGGCGGTTGGCTCCCCATTGGGCAGGCTCGAGAAGCGCTTGGAGGTGTTTGCGGCCGCCATTGTGGTGCTCTATTCTTGATACTGGAACGGGTTAGCACGCACAGCATCAACTGCACGCCACATTGGCGGCCCAGAGGGTTTTTTGTTTTTTGGGCCTCGCTCCCTGGCACTGGTGAGAGGCATCTGATGGCCTGCTATGCCGCTTCGGGAAGCATTGCTGACAGACCCCATCGCTCCTCTGGTGAAGCTTCCATGCTGGCCCCCTTGGCCCCGTCCGACCTCTCCCAGAGCCAGTGGCATGGCCACACACGGCCCCCAATCCTTTAGCCTTGCCGCCCATTGATTCGTTCAAGTGACGGCCTCCCGGCCGGAGACCCCGCGGTCAAGGAGCTCCAGCCACACATGTCGGCAGCACAAACCTTGAGCCCCTCTGCGGCGCGAGCTCCCTGCTCAGATCTCAGACGTCGTCACTGAGGCATCCGGACTGGAGGGACAATGGCTCGACGCCGGATCCATATCATAAATACATGATGGATCCGGTCGAGGCATCACGGTCCACCTCGCTAATCATTCATTGGGTCTTTCACTAGGTCTTTTTCCTGATCAACGTCCAGGTCCTCTTTTGACAAGCTCCACAAGCAATATCCAATCCACTTACACGCTTACACCCGCCTCGGCCAAAACCAACGGCCATGGATCGTCGACCAAACTACAGCCGGGACTATGGTCGGGATTACAACCGTGACTACAATCGTGACTACAACCGGGATTACAATCGCGACTACACCCGTGACTACAATCGTGACTACAGCCAACCCTTTACCAGGCCCGAAAGCTCTAGGAACTGGAGCGAAGAGGCAGTTCGTGGGAGTTGGGAGTCAAGCTACCAACGCTCAATGGCTGCTTCTCCTCCAGACGGTAGCCCCTCCTGGAGAAGAGCAACGCGCGCAGAATACGAAGCGAAATCCAACATGGTCGACAGATGGCTTGGCTCACAGCCAACCCAAGACCCATCCAGACCCATGGATGCCGTGTCGGATTTCGCACGCACACCAGAATCTTCTCCCGTCATCAGCGATGGCTCATCAACGTTCCAGACAAGGCCGCAAATGACGGCCAGACAGCAAGAAAAGGCACCCGTGTCAATGCCACCAGATTATTACACTTCTTCTCCCGGTAGAACTTGGAAGCAGAGTCCTGATCATGGTTCTTCCTCCCGGGGAGCCATGTCATACTCGGCAGACTACGATTTGCGGGGGGTTGGCTCTTTCACAGACGGCGACCGTTCAAGGTAATATATTGACTTCCGAGCCTCCCAAGTACGTGCAAAACAAAGTCCTAATCAGTATTTGCAGCCGCAGAGTCAAATACAAGCCGCTCACAAATTGGTTCGACATGTGGCTTCCGTGATGTGCAATCACCACTCACCACTCTCTTTTTTTTTTGTCTCTCATGTAGACGGCAGTCTGGAAAAGAATCAGCTGAGCGCATTGGTTTTGGGACTTAAGGTTAGACTGGGAATACGGCTCCCTGGATATCGGGTATTTCGACATTTTGTTTTCGTCCCTCGTTATGTTTTTGTTCTTCACATCACTAATCTCCTCTCACCGGATACCACCCTCCCACCTCTTTCTTTTCATTCTTGGCATTTGTGCCCCCCTTCCCCCCCTTCCTTCTTGTTCAAGGACGTCTGTCATGTTTCTCATGAATGGCACGTGTTAACGATTTCCTTTCACTCGCTTTACGTTTACACGAATCGTGCACCTTACTATAGACGATTTCCTTTTATCTTTTCTAGAAACGTTATTATTAATAGAGACAACCCGGTACTTTCTTTCAATGCCTATCATCTATTTTCGTCATTTATGGCCTTTTTCTATCTCTCTATTATCTAATGGGCCAGTATCTCATTTATCGACAATCTCTTCCTTCAGAGCTTCTAGCCCCTGAAGCAAATCTTGTTTAATGTCCTCCAGTCCTTCAACACCAATGCTCACTCTCAGGAGACGCCTATCTACACCGGGATCCGTCATGACGCGCCATTCAATGAGACTCTCCACACCACCCAGACTTGTGGCGTGGTGGAAGAGGTGAAGCTTGCTCGGAAGCCGCTTGGCAGTCTCACCATCCTTGAGGTACAGGGAGAAGACAGGACCATACCCCCCTGGCATCTGGCGCTGCAGCCAGCTGTCTTTAACCGATGCCTCGGGCTGCAGGCTGGCGTGTTGGATGCGTTCGACCAGGGCTGCTACCACAGAAGAAGCATCGCGCTGCTGATCAGCCAACCATGCCACCAGGGCCGTCGCTGTCGTGCTCTGGCGGGTGATGCGCAGCTCAAAGGTGCGCAGCGACCTGATTCCCAGCCAACCCTCAAGGCTACCCATGACGGAGCCAAGGACCAAGCGGTCATTGCGCAGCGATTGGATCCATCCATCGTGCTTGGGGTTGACGGAGAGCACACCGCAAAGCATATCAGAGTGGCCTCCAAAGTACTTTGTGCCACTGTGCATGACAACGTCGACGCCGTACTGGAACGGGTCCTGCAGCGGCGGCGGCGCAAAAGTCGCATCCACGGTAAGGTAAGCGCCAGCTTTGCGGGCCTTTTCGGCATAAGCTGCAAGGTCGCGGGCCTCTCCCGTCGGGTTCAGGGGGGTCTCGACGTGGATGACGTCGCCGGGCCCGAGGTCCTCGACGGCGCAATCCAGGGGGAGCTCCTCGAGGCCCGTCAGGCGGGACAGGACCTTGATGACGCCATGGCAGCCGTGGTAGCCGTCCCCGATGGCGATGCGCTTGGGGTTGAGATGCACCAGCATGGCGTGGAATGCGGAGAGGCCGGACGAGTAGGTCAGGGAGGGTGCGCCAAGGATGGAGGTAAGGATAGCCTCGAGGCGCGTCGTGTTGGGGGCCGAGTCCCGGGAGTAAATGTGAGAGTCCAGAGGAGCAGCGGGCTGTAAGATGCCATGTCAACACGCTACTCGTTGCTTCCCATCTCAATGTGTTACAATCTGTCTGGGTACCTGATTGCAGGGTGTGTCTGCCATGGAATACCCTTCCTATACCCATGTACACATGCCACACGCCCCCAAAAAGCCCATCATCAAAACTCATCGCTGGACGAGGAGAGCAAATGGACCTTTTTGGCTTTCGTAATATAAAGAAAAAAACAAACGAGAAGCGAGAAAACGAACCACTCAGACTTACATCAGAATTATCCCACGTCTCTCCCGCCGGATAGAGCAGTTCCGGGTCGCCGTTGTAACGAAACGTGGTGCTGACATGCATGGCCGGGGCCACAGCCCGATGGGCTGCAATCTTGTCGTCAGCGTGGACGCCCCGAGAGGAGAGGGACAGGCGGGACACGGCGGCTGGGCTAAGCCCGGCGCTCGCTCCGTGGCCGTCTTGGCCGCTGGGTGCTGCTTGATCGGGCGCCATATCTTTCCTTTTCGGAGTTGGAGTTGCCGGAGAGAACAAGATGGCGAGTATCAACTCGGGAGGGGTGGTTTTTGGGGAGGGAGACGGGCGGAGCGGAGCGGGGCGGGGCGGAGGGAGAGGGAGGGGAGTTTTGCCAGTTGGAAAACGATACGAGACGAGAAGAGATCAAGGAATCCTCGGTTCTTCCTTGTTGGTGGTGGATGGCCTTGTTCTTAGTGCAGTGTTGCTGCTGATTGGGTGAATCCCGACATCAATTGATGCTCAAAAAGCAAGCAAGGTGAGAGAGGGCAATGGGGAGCCAAGAAGGTGTGCGGATGGTTTAAAGGTTGGTTGACACACTTCACTTGTCATGTCGAAGGGCGTTGTGCGGGGCTCTGGTCCATTGGCCGGTCCCCAGCACGCCATCAACACCAGTCTTTGGAGTGGTGGGTTCGGTCCATCGTCATGTGGATGCATATGGTAAGTTGTTCGGGTGGGCATCGCCTCTCGTTATCAGCCCATGTGAGGTTCCAAGGGCCTCGGTGTCAGTTCGAGCCTGCACAACAGCCAGAGCAAGAACAACAGAATATCACCTTTCATCTCTCATATACAAAACATCTCGCTGTGGCCCATCAGGACATCAATATCAAACCTCGCCCCTGACGCAATTTGCTCGTCCCCTGGTCTATTCAACCCCACTAAAAACCAATTGGTTGACCATTGCTCCGTGCTGCACAAAGGGACTGGCTGAGACATTCTAAAGCATGACAGTTGTTGTGGATCCTGAATGGTTGATTCACTCATCTCGTCTCATTAACATTAATTAGTTGATCATGTTCCCCTTTCTTCTGCTGGAGCAGTAATTATTGTCCATCGCCATTATCTCCAGTTCTCGTTGGGCTCAATCAAAACGAGTGCCTTCTATCCATATTGTACTCAATGCAGTACGTAGCGAATGCGTGTCTAGCATTAAATCCCAAGCCCAGATACCGAGAACGCCTCAAAGACAAAACCCCCAGGTATATTTAATACATTACCAAATAAGCATCAATTCACTTTTCCCGCACTTAGTGCATCTCTTGGCCCACTGTGGTGACAGAAATCTTGGGCTGGTGCATGCTGCCCAGCTCGGAGCCTTGGCCACTAGGGGCGCGCTTGCGAGTATGCGTTGTCAAAAAACGAGTAACGGTAGGCTGGCTTGAAGGGTCCTGAGACTCGGAAAACTTGGAGAAGAAGCCGCGCTTTCGGGGTTGGGGCTTGTCATCGAGCCCAACATCCTCAAAACCCTCCTCGGCGGTGGGAGGCTGTCGCTCGAAAGATCGGTCCAGTGCTGATCGAGGATGGCGGGGGAAGCGGGCCGAGTCAAGACTCTGCCGGGTAGGCACGTCAGTGGGAGAGATGGGAGTGCGTGCTGAAACATCCTGAACCAATGTCAGTATTGCAAATTCTTCGTCGTCCACCCAGGGTGTGGGATGGTTTACGAATGAGCGGCGGTAAGAATCAAAGGATTCCCGCGAGATAGAAAAGTGCTCGATGTCGCCGAAGCTGCTCCTGGTGTCGCTGGAGTTGCGAGAGAGGTACTTGCGAGGCCAAACGCCCTTGTCCTCGGTTGGCGATGGCTGCGCTGAGAGTTAGACACATTGGGTTGCTCCCGAGGTGGAAGTAATTTAGTGGCTTACCGGGAGATAAACGCCGCTATCATTGACGACTGTCGCGAGTGTCAACTAACGGGTCTTGTGACGATGGGTCGGATGCACAGCGGCGCGCCCCCGAAGGAGGGGTGGTCGCGTGGTCACAGAGAGTGTGGCAGGGGGCGGGTATGCGATTGACCTACCACTCATCTTGTACTCGCCCGTGTCGCGGCTCCTGGTTGTGCGGATGCTGAGGACCGACGAGGCCTTGGAGCCAACCGTATCGACACGCTCAAACGTGGGAGTTTGGCCACGCTCCGGCTCGGGGCGCTGGTTTTCATCCTGGACAATGATGCTCCCGGGGCGACGGACAAAGGGGTTGCGGATAGGCATTTTCTAGTAGCGATGATGCGTTGAAGCAGATGAATTGGATGGAATGGCGAAGTAAGTGCAAAAAGCAGTGCGGCCTTGTTTACTTCGCTTCAGACGAGGCGCCGGGACAGATTAGGTGGAATGCTGGGAGGGAAGGGAGGGAAGCCGCAAAGCAGTCGATGTGCAAGTGAAGCAAGAAAGACGGAGGCGAGGGCGGGACGAGGCGGTCTAGTATTATACTCGGCTGAGATACTTGGGCAAAAATGCGAGCAAAGGCAGGAAATATTAGGCCAGGGGTTTAATTGACTTGGAGAGCCGAGATCCATGGGATGGGGGAGTCCAGCATATTTACATAAGACGGCGGCGGCGGATGTGAGTGGACCGACTTTCCAAGTGGTGGCCGACCGGGCAAAGCTGATGATTTCCGGGGTGGGCGTTCTGGGGCTTTGGTGGACTTTGGTGGAGGTGGCTGCCGCTGTGGCAGTGGGCGGGTAAAGCGCAGCAAGCACGTTATTTTGACGGGCATCAATGTCAGGTTCGTCATCGGACGGGCAAATCAGCGAGCAGGAGAAGCACTGTGCACCACGCACAGCCTTTTACAAGCCCAACGTTTGTGGGTGTACGGATGGACGCTGGGGACGTCAGCAGGCCAGACAAACTGTGCGCGCACCATCTCCCTGCGCGTTTTTGTTGCTGCAGGAAGCCAAGCTACTAGTCGACACCCAAACACCCAGTCTGTTACAATGGAGCAAGGCAAGAGCTGTTTTTTGCAGCCGGGAAACAAAAAAGCGGAAGAGGAAAAAGTTTCGTGCCTTGTTAGTGCCTCTGGCCGGGGGTGCAGGCCGTCGTCCAAGGATATGAATGGGGGATGACTCGAGGATGGAAGCGATTGGGGACTTGCCGTCATCGGAATTACATGGGGTTAGTATGGTGTGTGTGCCCTTGCCACGTTCAGAACAACTCTCGTCCCAACCTGGAAAGATCAGGCGTGGTCTTTGTCTTCAAACAGGTCCTCCAACACCACAAGGCGTTTTCTGCCTCGCCTCAAACGATCGTCAACCCATCGATCAACGAGCCATGATCAACATCACGAGCCAGACCGGCACCAGTAACCCGCAACTGGACGCAGCAATCGTGCCCTGCCAGCACAGCGCGACAGGATTGCGGTCGGGATCGGCGAGAGACGGCATCCGTGAATGGACATCGGACTCCCGCATTTCCGGGCCCCTCCACTAACGTGTTTCTCATCGCCCAACTTCGCCTCTCTTGCTCGTTGTCTGCCGTTCGGGAGGCGGGGGGTTAGATCGACGCCGAAGGCCCGACCCCGACAGGGGCGCTTGCCAACCCGGGACACTGATTCGACTGTGCTTGCTTCACTGCTGCTCTGTCGTCACATTCACCTCATCCTCGGCCTGTCGCTGCGTTTGGCTTGGCAGAGTATGGCTTCGCGTACATCTTGCATCTTTCTCACACAGCCACCGCACTAGCCTGGTGTGATTGCCATGCCAGTACGTTGATGGTAGGTGTTGTGTTGATCATGAACGGTGTTGGGTCAGATTGGCCTTGGCTGCTTGCTCACGCAGGCGCAGTTCATGTCCGCATACCCGTATTTGAATCATGGAGAGTGGCAGACTTCGCAAGCCCTTGCGAAAACCTGCCGATATTTCCGCCAACCGCAGCGCATTGCCGCAGGTAAAGAAGGGCTGGGCCATGAAAGCACTCGTTGCTACTTGTAGGTGCTATGTTAGCGCCCGGCCGTTCCGAGTTAGTGGGCCGATCGTTGGGCCCGCAGGTCGGATCCTGTTCGGGCCCTTGCTTCGATCCAGTTGACGACATTGACTGATGCCGTCTGGGGAGCAACGGGAAGAACAGAGTCTAATTGAAGCTTTACCTGGTTGGGTAGCTCTAAGGTTTTAGAGATGCCTCAAAGAGCCTTTCCTACAGGCATTATCGGCGCTCAAACCTCATTTGGGTAGACTTGGACCATATCACATGGCAATCACAGACTCGTCCTTGGGTCACGAGAGGGACACATCACAAACCTACAGGTTTAGATTCTTTCTGTCAAAAAGCGAACTGATGTCTATCGGGTGCCGTAATTCACTCAATGGAATTGACTGTAGATCAATTTCTGGTGTGTATCACGCTCCAGTTTACTTCACCCGCCAATTGTGTGCCCAAGAGCCTACATGGTCGATGAAGACGGTGTTGCTCGTGAAGATAAGAGGCCATTAAATGGTAAATGCATATTTAATGTTTTTTTTTATAAAACAGAAGTGACAGAATAAGGGACCGGTGCTATCATTCAATACCATACTTACCCCCCAGAATCGCGAAGTGATGGGAATGAAAGGGACGGTTAAGCGCCCAAAAGTCCCTATGGTCTTGTATCCAATGTGCATATTGTCACTTGTTAGCTCTCAGATTAACCGGATTCGAGATGAAAATTGCAGCAATCGCTGTATCGCTCCTGCCAGTACATATTCTCCATTTGCGCCTGCCCTCGTGACCGCACTTGCTAGACTTATGAGTCCTTTCGAATGACGCCCACATCTTGTCATATCAACTATTGTGTTTGATCTCATCTGTGTCAATTTCATTGGGCAATTTCGTTTGTGTAGCCAACACTTTGTCAATTTTGGACCACAAGCTCCGTTTTGGACCCAGGCGCCCTCATTCTACCTTCTCGGCTCTCTTGAAGATACCACAGATACTGCGGTTTCATATCTAGTGAAAATGACTTCGTCATGAACAAATTTATCATATCCTGGGAGCTGTGGCAGAAGATGGCTTTTGTGAGTCGGTTGCCAAAGTCCGACTGGCTTTACGGCTCATCACATTGTCCTTTTGGCCACCACTAACCTCCAAGTCACTCAGGTACTTGCTTGCTGTGTTATCATAGTGTTTGCTATCGGGATGTTTCAAAAGTGGCGAATCAACCAAACGATGCGCCGCTTAGAAGCCATTGACGAGGAGAAATGCGCTCGACGTGCCGCACTATCGCATTGTGGCATTGATGCTCTGCGTCCCTCTGGAATTCCCTTTGGTATACGAGCGCTCCAGCGTGGTTTAGAGGTGGAGGGCATCTGGATTTCGAGGACTGAGGTGCTTGATCCCAGGCAGGATATTCCGTTAGCGAGCTCAGCTGGGCATCATATTGACACGGCAGAGGGAAAGGCGCAACCAGGCAATCAAGATGCAATACAGCCTCCAGGAAATGGTTATTTCTATGAGTTACCTCGCTCATATCACATTTCTCTACTTGATATTCCGCGGAGATCGCCACAACCAACGGTACCAGGGCCGTTGGGTCCGTCATCAATCTCTTCTTTCAATACCTCAGGGGCTCGGGAGTCGATCCAGTTTCTGCCAGGTCTTCAGACCCCGCAATTTACATCTCAGAGGCTTCTGTTTGCCAAAGACGTTAGGCGTGCGTCGATATAGCTCACCCTCCCGTCCTCATCAATGTGCCCACCCAGGCACCAATGTTACATTCTCTCGGTCAAATCGCTTCCATGGACTCAAAGCCAGAGACTTCCATGTACCCATTTGATCCCAGCTTCCAGAGGAGGGCTCAAATACCAGGAAATAGTAGGAACATAATCATTCCAACTGGTTTCGAATCGTGGTGAAAAAGTCAGGTTGTTAGCGAGCCGAGTTTTCAACATATAAAAAGTCGACCAAAGTCAAAGATACCTGACCTCGCTAACTTATGTTATAATAAGTCATGGCTGGGAAGTATTTGGAATGTCTTTGAATGTAGGCATTGTTTGTTGGAGTTGTCCAATGGTGCTGGAATATGGAACTATGTTGCATTTCATCCAGACCTTAACTATAAGACATTTCCTTAACCATTACTTGAATGAGAACTCACTTTATCCAACCATCCATTTTCTGCGCACTGATCTTTCCAGTGGTCTCTCAAACTCGATATCAGCAGACCCTCTAGAATTTCGCCAAGTGTCGTCACCGATTAACTTTTGTGTTGTTCACAACCCGGCGTTAAACCCGGCGACCCCCCAGAGTCTGATCCAATCCCAACCCAGCTCACCAGGTCCCCAAATTGCACTATTGTGAAATTACGAAACTTGCGGGTGCTTTAACTAGCTTTACCGCTGTTTCTTTTGCCGGGCGCTTGTCGGGCAATTCCGTCATCGGGTCGGTCCCCGTGGTGGGGTTGAGAGGTATAAAAACCAGCAATGCGGCTTTCTGTCAATGCCCCTTGGCTTCTGCACTGGTTTGGAGCTACTAACAACTTAAGCTTGTTCCAATACTAGACACAGTCCTGATAGTTAAAATGGACCTCAATCACATTGTGCACCAAGTGGCCTCCGAGGGTTTCCACAATGCGCAGTCATATGATACGCATCGCCCAACGTACGGGGATGCAGCCGTTAGCAGCCTCCTCAGGCACCTGGGACTAGAGGGCAAGAGGCATGCCCGGATCGTGGATCTTGCGGCCGGAACGGGCAAGTTTACCGAGGTGCTTGCTGCAAGGCCAGAGGAGTTCGAGATTGTCGCAATAGAGCCGCTGGATGCCATGCGCGAGACGTTGGCGCGGAAGCGGTTGAAAGGCGTCCAAGTCCGCAAGGGATCAGCCTCCGACATGGAGGGTGTGGAACGCGGCTGGGCAGATGGTTGCATCGTAGCTCAGGTAAGTCTGCACAATGCACTGCAACGGTGGCGACATGTTCCCCAGGGCTGAGGAACAGTGTGCTAACAGTAAACCCGATCTAGGCATTCCACTGGTAAGTAGCCGAGAGCCGTTGATGGAGGGGGCCGATCTAACCGACCACGAGGTTTGCCAACGAGGACGCCCTCAGGGAGATGCACCGAGTATTGAAGCCCGGTGCCAAGCTAGGATTGATCTGGAACATTGAAGACTGTAAATGCCACACCACGCGCGGTGCCCTCATTTCGACCATCCAAAGCTAACAACACCTTTTTTTTTCGGTGCAGACAATAGACCGATATCCTGGCCCGCAACCACCCGGTGGGAACATGAACTCTGGGAGCTGAGCTTGTCGGGACACTTTGACAGACAGCCGCGCTTCCGACATTTGCAGTGGCAACAGGTCTTCGAGCGCCAGGCGAGGGTCGGAAACCCGTTGTTCTCGACGCCCACGGGCAGCGACAAGGTTCAGTGGTCGGTGTGGCTGACGCACGAGGGACTATGGGACCGCATCAACACTCTGAGCTGGAACGCGATTCGAGAGGGAGAGGCAAGGAGGGTGTTTCGAGAGAAATTCGACAGCATCGTCAAGAAGGGCGACGAAAAGGGAAACGGAAAGGGCGAGGTTGAGATCCACGGAAACACATTTTTCGTTTGGACTCAGCGACTGGAAACCTCTAAGCCCTAGAGGTACTAGGCGGTAGCTGATGTTGCGGTGCAAAACAAATACAAGTTGGCAACGTTGGATAATCTTCAGCAGTATATGGTGGGTGGCTATAGGTTAGGTGGAATTGGGTGTCACTTGTTTGGCGTAAACGAGAATAGCGGGAAGGGGCTTTTTCTTCATTTCAAATGACGATGAAAATCAAAGTGGTTTCATTATGCATATATATCAACTTTTTTCTTCTTCTTTCCTAAGAGTCTGCCGAAATGTACATAACTAAAGTGTGCTTGTTAGTTGGGAGAAATCCAGGTGGACTTGGAAAATACCCTACCATTGTTGCCTCTCACAAAAGCGTCTCCATAATCCCGGCGTTTAGTGCCATTGACATACTCGGTGGTTTTTTCCAAGGCAATGTTCATGTAGCCATCCACGGACTGAAGCTCGCCTGTTGTGTTGTCAGCCCCACGAACAAAAAAACCGCAAACACGCCCTCCTTCTGTTCCTGCAAAGGAGTGTGGGCGATCCCATGGCAAAGCGCAGCTATCAACCATGTGACGGAGGCGGGGGCAGGTTAAGGGCATCACCACGTACCCTTGTAGACGACGCCTGAGTTGAGCTTTACGGTGACGGGGTTGCCGATGATGTCGCTGAGGAAGCTGGAGGGGTCCTTGCCCTCTCCCTGCGAAATGGCGCCGTTCTCCATCGTTGACGAATTCTCGGTGGCAGACGGTGTGTGTGTAGTTGGCGGTGCTCGAGAGTGAGGGCGGGTTTTTGTCGATGCTTGGGAGATGACTGAAGCGGATTTGACGCCTTGCGCAGGCTATCGATAAGGACGGTAGCAGGTACAAACTGTGGGGTGGCCCTCGCACTGTGGAGAGCTCTGCTCCCTGTGGGAGCCCCTAACACGAGCTGTTAGCGGCTGTATGGTGGGGTCGCTCAGTGTTGCCTGGGCGCCTCGGCGTCCTAAAAAAACACGCTGAAGGGGGAAAAATCCCACCTTTGCAGCGCGTAAAGTAATTCCTCTGTTTCCTATTCAACACGCACAACACGCACATGCGACAAACAACTCGCCACGGCGCTGTTGTTCCTTCGGTTGCTCCTTTGCCGGCGAGGATAAAAATATAGATGAAATACAGCGATTGCTGCTCGAGACCTTTGCTACATCTCTTCCGTCCTCACTGACACCCCTGTTCAACGCAACCACTCACCACCATGTCGGACGATTTTCTGGCATCGCCGCCGATAAAAAAGAAGCTCCCCTTCAAACCCACGGCGCTGGGTCGCATTGTAGTCCCCAGGCCCACCCCCGCGGCTGAAGGAGAGGAAAGCAAGGATGACGGCCTCGAGCTCTTCCGCCGCGCCAAGGAGATGGCCCCCATCGTCGCGGCCGATCGCGAGCGCCGGATCAGGCGCAAGCAGAAGCCGCGAGAGCTGGAGCTGGAGAAAGAGAAGGCGGGACGTCGCGTTCCGGGAGAGAAGAGACCTCTGGTCGAGGAAGACGAAGCCGACGCAGCGGATGCGGAAGACGAAGCTGCAGTAGATGACGTTGAGCCGCAGGGAACGAGGCTGGACCGCAGCAAGACTCTGGACGAGCCAGCAACTCAAAGCTCGGATGAACGCGCCAGGTCTGTACATGCCCTCTTTTGTTCCAACACAGATAACTAACTGTGATTCAGTGAGCTCGTAACTCCTCCCCCCTCGAAGCGATCAAGACTTGACTCCTCATCGTCCAAAAGGATTGAGGAGAGCATCAAGGACAAAGACGATGATGCCCTTGAAGCCTCACCATCCGCTAGGCGTTTGCGATCCCACCGCGGCCCCAAGTCCCCCGTACGACGGCCAAATCTCCAGCAGCAGAGCACGCCTCAGGCCAGCGCGTCTATCATCATTTCCATCGTCTCGGATTCCGACGAAGCAGAGGATGTCAAGCCTGCGGCTGCGACGCTAAGCCCCGCTAGGAGCAGCAGCGTCGAGATGCTGGAAGGCGCATCCCCCGCACCATCATCGCCCCAGGCTGAGGAGGACGAGTTTGCAGAGTACGTGCGCAAATTTGAAAGACAGCAGGAAAAGGACCAGGCCCTGCTCCGCTCAGGGCTCGATGGCTCGCCGTCCAAGGAAAACACGGAAATCTACGTCTCTTCCATGATCCCGGGCTCGCAAGTTGTCGTCGTCAAGTTCCTCTTTGACAAGCCGCTCCGCATTGTTCGGGAGACATGGCTTGCGATACAGAAGAGGAAGGGCGTTGCCATCCCGGAAGACCAAGCGGACGATGTTGTCCTCACGTGGAGGCGCAAGAAGGTCTACAACTATTCCACCCTTTTCAGCTTGGGGATCCGGCCCCAGGCTGACGGCCGCCTCGTTGCCGACACGCACGACCGCACCGGCTTCAGCGAATCTCGCCTGCGCGTGCACCTCGAAGCCTGGACCCCTGACCTCTTCCAGAAGATGGAGCACGAGGAGGACCTCCGGCGGCGGCGTGAGGCTGGCGAGCTATCGGACGACGAGGACGAGGCCGCATCCCAGGAGAGCCCCGCCCCGGACATCAAGATCAGGGTCATCCTCAAGTCCCTGGAGCTCGAGGACGTCAAGCTGGGGGTCCGGCCCGAGACGACTGTCGAGACGCTCATTACGGGTTTCCGCACGCAGCGCAGCGTGGCTGCCAGCAAGGAGGTGAGCCTCTGGTTCGACGGCGACAAGTTGGAGGAGCACATGACCATGACTGATGCCGAGATTGATGACATGGACACGATTGAAGTTCACATCAAGTAATACATATATGCATGCATACATACATACATACAAACATACGTAGCAGGGCGGGACAATTGTTTTGGTCAGGTTGGCGATATTTTACGGACTGACGAACCAGAGAGCGGCGGCGCTGAAAGGATATGATACCCATGAAATGAATACAATCAATACCCCCTTTTCTTGATCAAACCGACTTGTCACTTTTTTTTTTTTTGCGCGCAGACTCGACATTATGTTTTGATTAATTATCATTGCCTTGACATTCGTTGCAAGGATTCAGTCAGCGTACGGACTCAGATACGGACTCGGTATACACGCAGCTCCCACCCGCCTTAATCAATCAACACAAGACGCCGCTGGAATGGCAGAATCTAACTGCTTTGTAATTATGAAAAATGATAACGCCTCTATTTGACCAAAGCCGGCTCATCGCGTTCGGCATGGCCTGATGCCGTATAGTAAGACTCCTGAGTATGAAGAAAAGGAAGCCCTTGCAATATTACACATAGAATGTGTCTGTCTAGTCGCCAATCATGATAGCAACAGCAACAGCCACAGCACGCCCTCTTAGTTCTAGAAATGAACCTGACGCCAACACCGAGAATGATCCGTCTAGCATGATTAAAAGCCTTCTGCACAAGGCCACCGCCCCCCAATGCTGAGTTATCCTCACACAACTCCTTTCGAGGGTCCGTCTCTTATTGGAAATCAATAATCTTTCGCAGGCTGTCAGATGTGAGAGATTTGGGAGAAATCGTCACGGGAAATTTATGTTCTGCCACGATGGGTGTTGATGGAGGATGTACGCTCGCATGTTCATCTTCTCTTTCGCGCTTTAGGTTGGACTTTTCTTCTGGATCCGACGGTTTGGGAAGGTGCAGAACTGATGGCGCGTCGGCTTTTGAATCTGGCAAAATAGCAATGCTCTTTTTCTCGCTTGGCTGGTTTGGCTTGACCAATTTGAACATGGCCTTGGTCGGGGGTTTTGCCTTGGCGGTCTGCTTGGGTTTGCGGGGACGAGGCTTGGTTGCCTTGGCTGTTTTGCTGGCATTGGTGTTCTTACCGGCGGATTCGAGCTTGCCCTGCTTCGCCTTCCCAGGCTTCTTGGCTGCGGACAATTTTGGACTGGCGCTGGGTGTTGGAATGCCTTGCATCTTCTCAGCCTGCTTGATTTTGCTTGTGAAATGAGACTCGATATCGGGATGTCGGGGGCTGGAAGGAAGGTTGACGGCGAAGGTGGTCTTGCTACGCCGTTCCTGGCTCTCAAGATGCTCCTCTTGTGACACCAGGTAATCGCTGCCGACGACGGTGTTCCAGGGAGGAAGTGCAGCCAACTGGGCAACGCTGTCGCACTTTGATCGAACGACTATATCCCAGCAGTCCCTGAAATCGACGCCCTTGGGCTCGGGGTCGACATTGATCCAGACCGTCAAACCATTCTTCCGGCTGCGCGTCACCTGGCACAGTTCCCTGACCAATCGTCGAGTTCCGGGCACCTTTAGTGTAGTTCCAACAACGATGACGGCATCGGGGCGAGTTTTGAGATCTGCGCTGGAAACGTTGCCAATTGCCTCCTCGTCCGGGTTGTATTCGTTATATAGGACGAAACGAGGACGGAGCCTGCCAATGCCGTGGCTGCGCTTGCCAGCGTGGGCCGTGCGAACTGCATCGTCCTCCTCGCAGGTCCGGCAAAGTGGGGCCTCGGGTCCCTCAAAAACGTTGCCGTCAAAGGGCTCTAGTTGGCCGCATTTGGTGCAAACCATTTTTTCGAGGCCGCCGTGCAGCTGAATCGTGGCTGGCCAAGGGCCCTTGGAGTTGAGGGGGACGTTGGTGGCCAAGGGTTTCATAGACGTGTCGAGGCAGTCGATGTTTTGCGAGTAGAGTCGCATCAGGCGACCCTCCTGGGCCAGGGACGCTAGTAAATGGTGGAAAGGAGTAGGCTTTGCGTTTTTGGACATTTCGGCCATCTGCCTGACCATGGCGTGGAAGGACTCGGTGGAAGAATCGTGCTTGTAAACGGAGGCGTCGAAAAGGTACTTGCCGGAACCTTTGACTTTGTGCTGACTTTTTGCGGTCGCGAACATGCCGTTGGATGAGCGGAAATCGGGAATGCCAGCCGACACGGAAATTCCAGCACCAGCAATGACGACAATCTTCTTCTTCTTGCGCAGGGCTGTCATGAGGCGCTCCAGCTGACGGTTCTCCTCTGGGGTTAGCTCGCTGTCGGGCTTGGTGAGATCGAGGTACTCGGTGGTGCGCTCCTTCAACTCCTTGGGGGGCGTAATCCTCCGCCTCTTTGCCGGGGGAGGACCGTCAGCAGCAGCGGCGGTAGCAGTGGCGACGGCGGCGTCGAGCTTCGCGCAGATGACATCTTCACTGAAAATGGTTTCCTTTGGTTTAATGGGGGACTGAGTGCCAGAGCCGGCGGTGGATGAGGGCGAGGGATAGCGGTTTGTCGGGTCGGGCATGTCTGGAGATGAGGGCAAGGAGGGTGTTTTGGAGAGGCTCGAGAGAGGCGACGAGGGCGCCGAGCTTGGCGGAGCGGATAATAGTTCTGAAGAGTCCATGGCGGAGGAATAAGGCTCCTGGGCCTGCTCCTGTCTCGGCCTCTTGCTTCTGCTGCTGTAGCTGTTGCGTGGCGGAGGAGAGAAAGAAGAAGCGCGGGTGAGGGTTGGGTTGAAGGCGGCAGGAGAGTGTTTGTTGAAAGAGACGGCAGGCAGGACACGGTTAGAGCATGGCGCACGGTCAAGATCAAGGTTCTGCGGTTGTTCCGGCGTCAAGTGGCAGCGAGGAGACGGGGGCGCAGTTGAAGCCGGGCTGGGTGCGGTCGGGGTCCAGGACGGGCAAGGCGGCGGGCACGAGAAGGTGAATGCGTAGGTGAAGGAGAAAGAGAAGGAGGAGGTGAGGGAGGGCGTGAGGAGGGAGGAGAGGAAGGATGACAACATGCTAACACGAAACTAATTAAAGGTGCTAGCGATGGCACGGAGCAGACGAGAGAGTTGCGGTTCTCGCTCGAGTGGCGGAGACGGGGGTGGCCAAGAGGGTACGGATAGCATGTAGCAGCGCAGAGCCAGCACAGCACCCAAAACAAAGCCGAGCAGGTCCCGAGTCACTTTTCACTCCACCGGGTTGGAGAGCCACAGGGGTTGGCTGAGAAGAGAGAGAGCGAGAGAGTGAAAAAAAAAAACACACACACGCACGCACACAACGCACACGGAAGACAAAGCGCTTAGGTTCTCTTCGGGCTGCTCCTTGTCCACCTAGCCGGGTTGTTAGTGCCATTTAGCAACCTGGGGCCCCTGAACAACAATTGGGAGCATGAGCCGCGGGTCCACCCTCGCCCGCACTTGGCTTCTGTTTGTTGATATATTCCTTGCTGCGACCCATTTCCGTCCAATTCACGTTGGTGGCATCGCGAGAAGGCGAGATGGACGAATACGTGGCTGCCCCGAACCGTTGCTTCCATCCCGCACGCACACCTGGCTCGGGGGGGACCGTCGCGCATCGCCTGCGCATACAACCAAAACAACTAAGGGAATTGTTCCCACATTAATGACATCGAGTTAATACCACAACCCACCAACACCGCCAAAAGAGAGAATTAATTAAAATAGATGAATGAATAAATCAACCACCCAAGAGACGGAAAAAAGGGGTATGAAAAAAAAAACCACATAGCATGCATCCCCCGCGCAGCTGTGCATATATATATGTACATACATACACACGCGCTGCCCCGGATTGGCACAGGCGCATTTAGTTCCTAGGTGGCTGCAATCGCTTGTTCATCCGCCACCCAACTCTGGCCCATCAGGAGACCCCAAGTGTGCCCCCATCTGCGCACGGCAAAACACCACCTCACCCGTGGTCTCAGATCAGCACTGGAGCGTGCGGGTTTAACCATTCTAATTAGCTGTTCCTCTCCCTGGGGCGCTGCCGTGCTTAAGTCCGAGTGAAACCAGTTAATTAGGCCTTTTTCTGCTTTAAAAAAAAATACCAGGCGCCGCATTCCGATCGGCAACACATAGATTTTTTAACCTGGTTTTAATTGCCCCAATCCGTTTATCAACCGGCTTCCGAGGCGAACTGGTTCTTTAAACCAAAAAAAAAAAAAAAAAAAAACACCTCACCAGCGCCCGCCCGCCAGTGTGTGCGCGTGTGTGTCGTACAACTTTTGAGCAACCCGACCGGGGTTGGGTCGGGCACATGGCTTTAAAATGTGCCTGTTGGAATGTAATTGGGATTGAAGGGATAACGCCGCTTGAGGCCCTGAGGGGCCGGGCCGGAAGGCGGGGAAGGTGTTGGTCCGCTCACGTGACCGGATCGCGTCACTCAACACCAAATATCCCTGCCCTAGCTAGTTGTATGTGAATAGGAACAAGAATATCAGAAAACAATCACATTTGTAGCTACTGATAGTTGTGACCTGACTGAACCCGGGACTTTACCCACACTGATCAGTCTGGATAGCATATTTGCATATTTCCGTAGATTAGCAAGATATTTTGCGAAGAGGTGTAGCTTATGTAATCGAATGGGAGTAATCTGATTTGGCGAGAGATCTATATGCTAACCTAAAGATGCTACCCCTACCTAGCCGATAGTTACTAGTCTGCTTAGAAGCTATAATAACTTTTCTATATCTATTGTATAGAAGACCCTCTTATTAGCCTATTACTTGGTAATTAATTTGACTTTCTAGGTTAATAAGAGCTAATAATCCAAAGAAGTTTTGATTATTATATCCATAATTACTACTTTACTTTGACAAAAATAATAAAATAGTAGACTAATAGCTCCTATTGTGAAATAATATGCTAGTAGATAATAATATATTAGTAAGTGCTAGTGTATTAATAAAGGAAAGATATTGAAAGATTAATAAAAAATATCTTAAGATTATCCTAATCCCAGAAGATAAGAGTACATAGGTTATTAAGTATGCTTGGGGAGTTTATTATTTCCTTGATAAGAGTGTCTGCTTCTAGAAAAAGGTTAATATTATAATAATCTACTTTATTACCTTTTGCTGATAATAAGGAATACTAGATCAAGAGCTTTTTTATTAATTTAGGCAAGAGTTTAGTAGAAGAATAATTATATTTTAGCAAAAAGGGTTAAGGGAGTTAATAGAAAGACTTTGTAACTTTTTATTTGAATAAAAAATCTATTTCCTGAAAGATAGGACTCTAATAGCCAGCAAGCTTAACGAGATTCTCAATATAGAGGAATATTATAATTAGACTAAGAAGGAGGTCTAAATGGCTTATAATAAGAGCCAGGATTTTGAGAATCTTTGCTAAAATCCTAAGTTTATTGCTAAAATTATAGGAATTAGTATTAATATTTCTAAGATTCTAGTTATAAGTTAGTAGTCCTCTTATTAACTACTACTACTTAGTTAAAGGAATAGAGAAATAAGGTAGGATTTCCTTGCTCTAATAGAACCAATTTATCTACTAGGGGGTTTTATATTATAGGGGATATTTCTACTAAAAGGAATAGTTCCTATTTAAGGGGTATATTAATTATAAGTTATCTTCTTTTTGTAAGAGATACCTTTATTATAGATATACTAATATATTAGTAATTATTTAGCTAATATCCTAATGCTAAGATAGCTTACTAATCTTGTAAAGTTGTATACTAAGGAGATAAAGTATAGTAGTAGGGAATATAAGGTATTTAAGATAAAAGTATATATCTTTAATAATTATTATAATAAGGTTAGTATTCCTTAGGAGTAATATATTAAAGCTTTTTTTATTATACTTAAGGAAAGTATACTATTATATTACTTTAATAATATATATAATCCTTAAGTTTAATTATTATTTAGTAAGATAGGAAGGATAATGTAGGCTTATTTTAAGAATAAATAAGTAAAATAAAATTACCTTTAAGAGTAGTAAGATATAAGATTCTTATGGATGTTGTGCAAAAACCCCAATAAAATGCAAAAGGAAGTTCTAGAGATATTATTTAGAAAGTTAGAGAACCTCTAAAAAGCTTTCCTAAATATTTTGTAGATATGGAATAGCCTATAAGACCAAGTTCTTACTATATATGGGGATATTTAGGAATTTAAGAGTTATATTTCTAATTTTAATAGGTTATATGATGGTGTTTGCTATTAACTTTATATTGCTATTGGCATGGCTTTTATTCTAATAAGATTATTAAATGATTTTTGCCAAGAAATAGTAAACTAGTAATTTTAAATTAACCGGATATACTAAGGATAAAATAGTTATTGCCTGCTATTGCTGTAATTCTATATATTATGATTGTAGTAGGAGAAGAAAAGCTAAGCTAGGTTATTAAGTCTGTGGAGAAGGATAAAAAAGTATTATATTTATGGGAAGTTTAGGTATTTCTTAACTAAGTATATAGAAAAAGAAAAATAAAAGATATATAATAAATATAAGAATAGCTACTTAAGTAATCTAATATATGCCACCTTTTTGGCCGACTATAAAGAAAATAATAATAGTAATAATAATAAGAGTAATAGTAAATACTTATTCTAAGAAAATAATAATTCCCATAGCCTATTTAGAGGCAAGGGAAGTGGCACTAGTAGTAACTAATATATATTCTTTACAAGCACCATCAATAAGGTTAATATACTACTCATTTTAACTATACTTGCCGATCAAGCTATTACCCATTATATCACTAGATGTAACCTATTTATTAATAGAGAAATGAAGGTATAGAAGCCTATATTGCAATTTTAGTTGGAAGGCTATTATTTCTTGACTATATTCCAGGGGATTATTCCTAATATGGGTGCTATAGAGTTCTCAATAGGAGGCCATAAATAGTTTGTTGTATTATAATGAATGACTATCTTGCCTATAGAGCTAAATATAAGTGCAAAGAAAGTTTTTATTAGATTTAGACTGGGGATATTACTTTAGTTACTTGGAATAATAGATATAATTATATTGCTTAGTATTATTTTATTTTATATTATACTAACTAATACTTTATTTCTTTTTTGCTTGTATAATATAGATTATTTAAGTATTTATTTCTATAATCTTAATAATTACCTTGAATAGGGAAGTATAAAGGTTTCTATTATGCAAAAATAGGGATATTTATGGATACTTCTTAATATTGAAGAGTCACTTACCTAGAGCAATCTTACCAATAGCAAATTATAATAACTCTACTATTATTTTAGCCATCCTTCTATAAATTAATTCTATATATTATTAATAAAAGTTGGTTATCCTATTAAGAGGCAGGTAATTAAGAAGCTTACTAAGATTTACAAAAAATACTAACTCTATGTAGGAGTATTCTAATGATTTAAATTTACTATTTATAATAATTGTAACTTTAATTACCGGGTTATTATTGATATTATATATATTAATAGTAAGCCTATACTTTATGTTGTGGATAAGGTAATTGTATTTAATGCTGCCCGATTTTTTATAGATGTTTCTGTAGTAATAATATGGAAGGTAATTAAGCTCTATTAGTTTAATATATACCAGGGACCACTGGACTAGATTATTATTGATCTAGGTAAGAATTTTATTATCAAAGAGTTTTATTAGGAGGCAAGGATTAGAGGTATATTTATTGATATAATGTTTATTAAGGTATATAATTTAATTAGTAAGGTTAAGTATTATTATAAATTACTTTGATATACCTATTAAATTATTTAAGAAAAAGATCTATTGGTAAAACTAGAGAAGGCACTCTAGGTAGTAGTAAAGGCCATAAATAATATTACTAGACCTAATAGTTTTATGCTAATACTTCTTGTATTTAGAGTATATCTATGGATAATTAATGATTCTGCTTCTTTACCTAGGATAATTAAGTATGCCAAAGCTATTTATAAAGCCATAAGGAAGATTAGCTAGATCTATAACCAATGATAAGTTACTAAGGCTCTTATTACTTGGAATAGCCCTAATACTTTTACTATCTTAAATCTTTCTTTATAGTTGTAGGTTTAAGTATGGTAAGAGAAGGAAGGGTGGACTGGGCTATATATACTTATTGTAATTGATGGAGAGATATGTATGATCAAAGGAAAATGAGGATCTATGAATTTTTGTTTGACTATTATTAGACTATTTTTGTAAGATCCTGACCAAGATAAAACCCTTGCAGAACCAATAAACTCACTACTAACGGACAAAATAGACTATAAGGACAGACCTAATAATAGACCACTAATATTGCTACTGGTATAGAAAAGAGAAAGAGGATAACCTTAGAAAAACCCCATGGTAATACCGCCTGCTTAACCAACTCTGAAAAGAGGAAGAGGGCAATTATATAAGAACCCTATTATATTCAATAATATAAATCTTATTAAATAATTTAAATATAAGATTAACTATTACAAATTATTTATCTTAAACAAGAAAAAGGCTAATATAGAGCTTATAATATAACTCCGCGAGAATAGTATGATCAATACCCCTAGACAACTATTTAAGGCGTTAATGATAAGGGAAATTAAGGGATTAATCTAGTAAGGTATATTTAAGTTTATTTAATTTAATAAAAAGATTTATAGTGGCATCCGAATCTTTAAATCTTGTATTGTAAATAAGGTAAAGGATAAGACTATAAATACACTATATAAGAAGTTAGACCTAGTTATTTAAGGCTATATAGACAAAGGGAAGGAGGTGATTTTTACCTAATTACCTATAATCCAGTGATGTAGCCAATGATTAATTTTGGCGCTGACCCCTTTATTGATCGATAAAGGGATTTTCTTGTGGCTGCGCGATATAACTTAGGTATATATGCAATTAGAGATAAAGCTAAATTATATTATTTTGGTATAACTTCCTAAGAGTATTTGCTATTATTACCCGGAAGATATAATTATAAAGATTATTATGCCTCTTTATAGTATTCTAGAAGTTGGTATTTACTGGTGGGCTACCTATAATAAATACTATAGAGAAAAGCTTAAGATGGTTTTCTTAACTTTTGACCTGTGTTTATTAATATTATTAGAGAAGAATCCTGGATTTATAATTGTTAATATATAGATTAATAATATGATCGGAGTATTGAATAAGAAGTTCTCCCAATTAGAAGAGGAGAAGCTTATGGAAGCTGCCTTTGAGGCAAAACCAAAGGAGAAGTTAATGACTGATTAATCTCTTACTTTTAATAGTGTAATTATTATCCTGTCGGAAGATAATGAGATTACTATATAATAAAAAGGGCAAGGCAAAAAGATTATAACTATTAAAAGCAAGGACCTGATTATTACCAAATAATAGTATGTGGAATAATGGGTGTAAGGCGTGTATATTGCTTTAATTTGTTAATCTAAAGTATACTATAACCTATTGGCTGCGGTATAGTACTAGGAACCAAATGCGAAGTAAATTAAGGTCCTAAATAAATGACTTTAATAGCAAAAGGATAATCTTAATTGTGGTCTTATATTTATCCCACTTAATCTCTTAATAGCAAAGCTATTTATATTTATTAATAGAGCTTTTGCAAATAATCCTAATCTTTTTTTATAACTTGGATTTATTATTATTATTGCCAATAAGTAAGTAAAAGATGGAATATTTATAATAAATAGGAATATTATCTATTTTAGCTCTACTAAATATCGATGAATTACCTGTAGCATACTTATATCCGAGATTTATAGTATAGTTGCTAGAATTGATATTATTTATGCAATTGGAACAACCCTTAACTAAATAACTGACCAACTTAGAATCCCGTGTATTCCAATAATTGTATGTACTAATTCATATTCTCTTTACGAGTATCTTATAAAGCTCGAAACAATAAAGGAAAAGCAACTTATAATTGACATTATGGCATTGCAGTAATTATATAAATAACGTGAGCTGTACGAAGTTAGATAGATTAATAGAGATGATAATATTGCTAATATATTTACTAAAGGAAATCCTAACTAGGCATTGGAATACTTTATTGATTGGAGCAAAGTGACTATTAGAATGGAAGGATGGGTTGCATGGGAGTAAGAAGCATAGGGATCCGGAAGATGAAAAAAGGAAAGAAGGATGCTTTGTACTTATATAAAAGGAATTGGCATTATCCCTTCCGATAAAAAAGAAAAAACTTAAGTATTGGAATGTAATTGGGATTAAAGGGATAATGCTACTTGAGGCCCTGAGGGGCCGGGCCGGAAGGCGGGGAAGGTGTTGGTCTGCTTACGTAACTGGATTACGTCACTTAACACCAAATATCCCTGTCCTAGCTAGTTGTATGTGAATAGGAACAAGAACGTCAGAAAACAACCACATTTGCAGCTACTGATAGTTGTGACCTGACTGAACCCGGGACTTTACCCACAGTGCCCTTGCAGATATGACATAAAGGACCCAGATTCACCGTCGCTCCAAATACAACCAACCCGCCGCCCGGCTATGTTTGCCGAGGTTTCGTATTATTGCTCCGAGCAATCAATCGGGTAAACAAAGAGACTATGCAAACTCGTGGCGCCCTCACACACACCCTGGGAGAGCCAGACAATTGTGTGCTTTGTTTCCTATGCGGCTGCAGAGATCGTCGGCCATGCAGCCGCGAACGAATGCCTAGCGTCATTTCGCCAAATGCCTGTACCAGATATGCCCTTAACCAAGCCTCGCCATCCCGTGCTGCCCATAACATGAACGAGCCGACGGTTTACTCTGCGCATGCGCAATTCATACGGGTCGGATCCCTCCAATGACAAGTACTATGTGGGTTATTTTTACATCCGTGGCACAAGATAAAGCACGAGAGGAATCGTGCACGCGACACTGATGTGCTGCGATGAGGCGGTGACGACCTGTGCGTTGTACCACCCACCACCTGCGTGACCTACTTTTTTTTTTGCCATGCCCGAAACGCCCCAAAAAAAAACCCATAGGACAAGAAAACTCTAAGGCGCGCGCTCACCCCTCCGCCTATCCGTCTGCCCAACCTGCTCAGGGGACAAGGTCGACGCGCAGCGTGTGCTGCAACCGGTGTAAGTTGGGGGGGGCTCCTTCGCTAGACGCATAACATGGGGCCAACTGTCAGGCGTCGCAACACGCACCACCAGCCAGCTGTGGTTGCCCGGAGACGCGCGCACCGAAATCTTGGCACGGCCCGGCCGTCTCACCCCCACACGCTGCAGGGATTCCTGGCTTCCGTCGCCGGCCCACTTCTGCTGCCATCTGACGCGAGAGACGCGCGCGCCCGCGTTAAAGCCGCGTTCCAAGATAGGTTTGGTCCACCAGGCTGGCCTCAAAGCATAAAGGAGAGTGTCAAAAAACTTGTACAATTAAAAGGCATATGGCCGCGTAGGACAATTCGAATTGCAGCATGCCACTTGATTCAATTCTTCTTTTTCTTTTTTCTTTCTTTTCCCTTGACTCTTTTTTTTTTTTGTCGCTGGTCCTGCTCTGCCCTCCCCCCGGTTGACAGCCGCTACCTTGCCCCACCTTGTGTATGAGATTGCACACTCATGAACCGAAACCACTATAAAATCCAAACGTGTATGCGCAACAATGTGATTGATCATCCAGGGGGAGTGTTTTATTTGATACAATGTACAATGTCTATCTCGTCAAAAAATCTAAGCATTTATCATACACATATATTTCCCATCATGAGCACTTTCGTCGTCTATTTCTACTCCTTCTCCCCCCCGTCATTGTTCTGGCGAGTCTGTTCGCTGGCATTGGAAAGCTGGACTTCAATCACCTTCTTCTCCCGGTCTGGCTGGCCTCCGGTAATGTACTGAATGCCAATGATGCCCGCAAAGAGACCAGTAAAGTGCGATGCAAGATCGATCTGAGACTTGATGATGTTGCCGACTCCTGCCAGCTGCACTGCAAACAGCATGGCCAGGAACACGATGCCGTGAACGCCATTCTCAGGCAGTCCAAAGATCTTGAACCCATCGGTGCGGTGGTCCCAGAAGTATGCCGAGCACACGCCCAGGACGCTGCCCGATGCTCCCAGCGACGAGATGTGCATCCATCCACGCAGCGTGTAGGTTACCAGGCTTCCCAGGAAACTGAAGGCACCGCATCCGAGGTACAGGGCAAGGAAGTTGGCGCGGCCAATTTCTTCGTGAACCTGAGGACCAATGAGGCACAGAGTAATCATGTTGAAGGCGAGATGGCCAACGTTCTGGTGAGAGAAGGGCGCCGTGAACATGGTAATAGGCTTTGGTGTAGCTACGATAAAGAGCATGAACCGATTCATGAAGCCCCACAGGGGAGGAGCAGCCCAGGCCAGGCGGCCGATAATGTTCAGGACAACGATGGCACCAATGGTTGCTTGCGCCGTGGAAATGTCCGGGAAGACTCGATACCGAGCCTCGGGCTCTTGGTACACGGTGGCAAGCGAGGCGAGAAGTCCAACGACGAGAACAACGAAAGTGGCGGATGGCAGGATGCGCTCCCAGGCCTTTAGGTCTGGAGGAGCCTCCAGGTCTGACGCTCCTTTCTTGTAGTACTCGGCAATCTTGGGGTTCTGGATTTGTCGTTCCTGGGGCTGAGCCTTGGCAAGGGGTCCGGCCACGGCCTCCCCGCGAGCTTCGGCAGCCTTGCGCTCCTCCTCTTCCTTGGCTTCCTGAACCTTTCGCTTGGCAACGTTGCGGGCTCGCATTTCATCAAGTTTGCTGTGGCCGTAGACTGGGTCAGGTTTGTAGGCCTTTGCGGCGGCCTCCTCTGCGGGGTCAGCCTTTGCACCCTTTGCCTTTTGTGTCCCTTCCATATCCAGTTCCATTTGCGCCAGCTCGTCCTCGGCTCGGAGACCTGCATTGAGCACTTCGTTGACGGGGACAGATTTGCGCAGATATTCCAGAGCCTTGGCGATTTGATCCTTGGTGAATTGAGCCGTGTGGACAGCAAAGGCCGGGTCATCGAGGGTGCCCGCAACTCGGCGGCCGTGGAGGATACGGAGGAGGTGGTTTGCCCTCTTGCCATTGATGCCCTTTCCGAAAATCTTGGCAACCTCCGAGTCGGTCAGATCCAAGTTCCTAAACGAGAGACCGATCTGGTCGCGGTAGTCCTTGGGCAAATCTTCGTACTGTCGAATCGTCTTGTCGGAGAACAAGGTGCGTCGGGTCACGAATGGGTAGACGGTGGGGAGTGCAGTGGTGGTGCGTTGGCATATCGAGGTGGTCGGCGAAGAAAATATCTTTCGAGCTTGGGGCGCAGAGCCAGAGATCCATCGTGCAGGAGAAAAGGGCGAGGTGATGCAAGCAGAAGAGGCAGCGGTTGTCGAGGTGGTGGTCGTCGTCGTCGTCGCAGCTCGGCATCTCACGCCACGGAGGGCGGAGCGGAGCCAGAGCCCGGATGAATTGGGGCACGAGAAGAGGCTCATGACGAGTGAGTTGGTGCGCAAGAAGCGCTCAGTCGAGCCGCGAGGGCAGCGAGGCCAGAAAAGGGCGAGCGGCCGGCGTCGAGGGCGAGGGGGACGGTCTCGCGGGTTTGGCAGCGCATGAATTAATTTATGCCATCCAGGTGAGCTAAAGAGGCCGACGATTTTTTGGCCGCCCAGGGCCAATGGCCGACCCGCCAGCATGGGACCACATGCGATTTGGCATGGAGGTACGTACCCCCGACGTCAGTGCCTGGAAACATGGCCCATGGCAAGAAACGCGCGACGAATGGCAGCCTGCCAACCCCACCAACCCGGAGCTGCCATTTCAACGGCTGCCCCGCGATTCCTCCGAGCACCAAGCACCTCCAGGCAAAAGCAACAAGCAGCGCAGCTTTCTTAATTTCACCACCTCGACCCCCCCGCCGCACAACCCACGGCCGTTTCTGTGTCCAAAAATACCTTGTTCGCATCACTCCTTCATTCACCCGTTCAAAGCAGCAGAAGCAATGTCCTCCTCCGCAGACACCACCCCCATAGCCCCCGCACGGTTCGCCGCTGCCCTCAAGGACCTCTCCGTCGCCATGCTCCACCTCAAGGTCCTCGAGATCCGCAACTCCATTGCCCACCTGCAGTACTCCAACGACCAGCTCAAGCCCTTTGCTGAGGGCTCCGCGACCGCTCTGTCCGACAACGACTCGTCCAGCGCCGCCGGCGCCCCGGACCAGGACTGCATCGACGCCATCAAGGAGAACGAGGAGGTCATCGACCGCATGGCCGAGCGCATCGCCATCATCCGCGCCGAGGTCGAGGAGCGCGGCCTCAGCTGGGACGAGTTCCTTACCCGCAACGAAGTCGAGTCTAAGAAGGAGGATGAACCCGAAAAGGTCAACGGCGAGACCTCGACGACAACGGCGGCGGCGGCTGCTGCTGCTGCTGCTGCTACAACAGGCGAGGGCGATGCCCGAAACCCCTGGACCGACGGCACCTTCCAGACGGGCACAATTCGCAACGGGGAGATTCACATGGATGCTCAGCCCGCTCGACCGCAGGGCGGCAGCCTGAGTGACGAGCAGCTGCGACAAGCCATGGAGGAGCGGATGCGGAATCTTGGTACCGAAGACGACGAGGATGGTGGTATGCACTTGTAAGCGGATTGGGCCCTTGGGGAGTATTGGTTAATGCATGAGCTGGCGTTTTCGGGGGCAAGCTGGGACAGTTTTAAAAAAAAATACATCATGATAAGATACCCCATGTAGGTCAAAAGAACAGGGATGCCAACAGTCTGATAGTACCCAGAACGTGGAAATAATGGGCATACATGTCACATTCACAACCAAAGAACCATAACAGGGTTTTTATCAACTTTGCTATTTTTTCTTCATTTTCTTTTTTCAGCCATTCAGCGGCTGGAGCATCCTTAGTGCAGGGAAGACCAAAAAAATCCTCCCCCGGACGCTTGTGTGGTAATTGCCCAGCTATGGGGCAACGAAACATGGACACCCTCCGCCATTTTGTCAAGGAAATACAGGGCAACAGAATAAGCAAGGGCAAAAAAATCCGCCAGTTTAAGGAGAGAAAGAACAAAAACGAGAACAACGCCAGCGCCGGCGCCCTATGGCTATGCGACCCAATCCAGACCATTCCCGTATGTTGATGCTTATAAACAAGACTGAGAGACTAAGGAGGAATGAAACAGCGACGGAATAAAAATATGCTGAGGGGGTGAGAGTGTATGAGTGGGAGCGAGGGTGAGTATGGGAGATTATGAGAGAGTACGGCGTGGAGAAGGGGAAGCGAGAGTGATCGGGATGAAACTCGCTTCGAAGAATGTATGGTGCATGGGGAAATGACATTTAGCCTTCTGTGAGTAAGGGGGTGGGTGAGGGGAAATCATTTAGTCGGTATCGTCACCAACTGGCGAGGCGGCACCCGACAACCGCTTGGCACGTACTGATTTCCGTTTCGAGCGTTTTGATGCTTTTCCAGTGCTACTCAAGGACCTTGTGCTCATAATGGTTTCCAGATTGGGTCGTTGTGCCGCATGCGTCACACTGGCTCGGGGGCCAAGACTCATGGTGCTGTGTGAGAAGGGTACTGTTCGGGTTGGAGAATCGGTGTCGTCCTCGTCTGACGAGTCAGCCCCCGGCGGTGCAACAACAGGTCGTAAACGGCTTCTCCTCCTATCGATACGAGGATCCGTATTGTCATCAGACGTATCGAATGACAGGCTGCGCGTCCGGTGAATGCTCGTGGATCGTGTACGGATAAAGAGTGACTCGATCAATTCGGTTTCTGTTGGGTTGCTGCTTTCCTTTTTCAGCTTTTCCAGCACAAGCTTCTCTTGCACTAGTCGCCCCAACTGAACATCTTCATTGACCAGCGTCTTGCCGCTGGACTTGCTGCCTGAGCTCCCAGCACGGCTCACAGGGATCTTGCCTTCCATGAGCTTGGCTGAAGGAGGGGGCTGGAGCATCCATCGATGAGCGTCTTTGTAAGGGACCTTGCTGCTGACAACAGGCGGGTGGTAGTCGTTGATGGGCTGGTTCTTTGGTGTAAAGTAAAAGTCCCGTCGATCCTGGTCCGTCACCTCCTTGTCAATGCCGAGTGTCGATTCTATTAAGCGTCCTGCCGAATCGCGTGCCTTCGAAATAGCATCCTTGAATTTTTGTCCTGACCATTGTCCCCAGAGTTCCTCATCCTCGCGCTGGTATCCTCGTCGTCGGTTCCAGTCGTCTGATAGCTCGTCCTCGTCCTCGGCAATGACTGTGGTGCTGGGGGCGATCTCTAAGCGGCTCTCAGTGGGGTTGGTACGTTCAGAAATGCTGAAGTGGCTGCTGTCTCCTCCAGAACTGGTGAGGCCGCGCTGGCTTGAATTCTTGCTGGCGGACTTCTTGGGGAGGCTGGGCCCCATGTTAATCTCCTCCTGCCAGTACGGATTGGTGTTGAAGGGCGAAGGGTGCTGGTAAAGGCCCGGCTGGTCAGCCTCAATTCTCGCCTTCTCCTGGCGCTCCTTCTTGGCCTGCCCGCGGGCCTTTTGCCGGTGGCGAACTTTTGCGCATGGTGTGCAGGCGATGATGTAGAAGACGGCGGACTGAAAGGCGATGGGGAAAGACATGGTCGTCGCCGTCTATGGGCGATCCCCCGACATGAAAGAGTCGTAACCGTCGCGAATCGATCGATTGGGTCAAAAGGGAAATAATTAATCGGAACGGTTCACAACATGTAAAATAAAATAAAAAATAAAGACGTGCAACAAAAAAGAGAGAGAGGGAAAAGGAAATGAGACCAGTTGACGGGTTGGAGTAGCGCAGTCCAGCTGGAGGGGAAAGGAGAGGTCGGCCGACGCAAGTCTGTAAATGAGCGGCGCAGTGGTGGTAGTAGTAAGTAGTAGGCTTTTGGAGACGTCGACTTGGGAACGGAGACGCCGCCTAGCAGTCCGGCAGGACGAAAATAGATCGAAACAGCCGCGAACCCAAGACGACGCACGCGGGTGTGCAGAATGCTCGAGCAGAAAAAAAGAATAGACGGGAGCAATTCGTCAGAGGCGCAGAGTGTTTTGGGCGTTTGATTGAGAGCCGTCTGAAATGGGAAAATGCGAGGGAAATCAGTCGCAGTTCGTGTGGGGAGATTGGGATCAGGGGCGATGTCGTTTCACAGCCAGGTGCGGCGGGCACTAGTCAAGGAATATAAACGGACACCCGGTATTGGGAATGTCCTTGGGCTTGGCACACCGTCACCGTCCTGGTTTCCCTTCTCGAGGCGTGGCATGCGCTTGACCAGTGGGCTGGACGGAGCCGAAGACCTACGGAAGGGAAAGTCGTCGCCTAGCGGGCAGCGTAAGACGGCCAGGTTTTGTCCGCAGTAGCGAGCGACGACGCTGCGGTGTCTTTGTGGTCCTCCCTTAGCTCCTGGCTCCTGCGCGGGCGGTGCTTGCGTGACGACGGCGGCGTCGGTGTCAGGATGGGGGGCGGAGGGGGATAGAGTAGGCCAGGGGTCTCAGGTATAATAAGTTGACGGAACTCGAGGTGCAACTCTGTTCTTGGTACGAAGAGGGCATCGCCCGCCTGTTGAGACAAATAGCGCAAACGCAGGCACGGCAGGTTCCCGCACTAACGAATTGTATTTCTCCGTAGATTGCAGAGTTGTTGCGACGGGCGCGCGCTGGACGCTGGAAGCGAAAGAGGAACCGTGCTCCCTGGTCTGGTGTCGCTAAGTTATGTATGGATTTCTGGGGCCGGCGGGCATGAGCATGAAGGAGCAGCACCGCCGCAATAAACTTGAATTGGGCAGCGGGCGGAACAATGTTTGTGAGGAACCACGACAGCAGGTCAGACACACACGTACGCATGCACATGCACGATGCGCTCAAAGAAAGAAAAAGATATCACTGGGAGGAGAAAGCGGTGGGCGAGACTGACTACGCTGCACACGCAAGCCTGGGAGATGAGGGCATCCATGGAATCCAATCCAATCTATCGATCCCTCCAGGGCCCTTGGTCGCTCCAGTACGATACTGGTGGGGTGCCGTAAGGGACCTTCCAACACGGGCAACTGCCCACCAAAACCCAAGTACACTCTCGTCAGCACCTCATCCCTGGTTAGCCCCGCCCCGGGTGCGCAGCCAACCCCCCCCCCAACCACGGCGGGCGACGCTACCGGGCAGACTTGTAAGGCCCAGACGCCAGGCGGACTGCAGCGAGTGGGTGTGGGCTTGCAGTGGGTTGCTGCACGCTGCACTGCAGCTCAGTCTCGGTGCGCCCAGAGAGGCCGGAGGCCAGAGGGAGAGGCAGAGGGCCTGGACGGTGCCTCCCTAAGAGGGCACGCTCCGGCAGCCTCCAGTGGTTGGGCTGCGTGGTGAAGGAAGGGGCAGGTGAGGTGAGGGGGATCATCCATGACGGCGTCGTCGCTCTTTGTCCCGTCTTCATCATCCTCCCTACCAATGGATGACGCCCACCCCATCATGGCCATCCTTCGAGAAAAGGGCGTCAATCCCGCCCACAACCCCAACATCAACATGCGCGCAAGGGCACAGTGGCGGACTGCGCGGTGCCCAGTGCATCCCCCTCTCCCCTCTCCTCTCTCCCCCTCAATGCACAGATGTCCAGAAAAGTCGATCGATCACAACCGTGGCCGTAACCTGCCATGACCATGACCATGACCACGACCCATGATGGGCTACTGGCCGCACAACGTCTACTGCCACTACCCAGAAGCGGGCTCCAATTACCGGTGCCGAAAATGCGTCCCTCCTGCTCGTACTCGCCCCTATCGATACCGGCCCCCGGTAGCCCGCTCCGAATGCAGGTGTGTCCAGCATCCGGCCCAAAGTGGTGTCTTCGTCGTCTCCTCCCCACCCTCGCACCCAGCCCGCATTCGCAACTTGGTATGGTTTCCGGGTCGCTTGCCAACCAGCCAGCCAGCCAACACACGACTTGTTTCCGGTTCGCCACCCACCGCCGAAGTCTTGGCCGCTGGCCTGGGTCGACGCATGTGCTCGCTTTGTTAATCTTCGCGGGTTGCCAGGTTGAGATGCAAGCTTCGCAGGGGAAGCTTTCCGAGTTTGGTATCAGATTTTCGGATTGCCGGACCCTGGCCTCCTCGTGGCCACCAAACTTTGGCTGGCGTGTGCTTTCTTTCACTGTGACGTCTTGGGCGTAATTAAATTCTATTCTGCTCGCTCTGCAGCATCAAAGACATCATGGTTCAACCCCCGAGTCTGCCGGTGTCTCGCCCACCCGCTTGGCACCTGTGGGGGAGTCTAATTTCATGTCCGTTTCCAATACGTTGCACCGCTGCTCTTCTCCCATACCGTACTGATCTACCGAACTTTGGCATCCTCCGTCTTCAACTTCGGACCCGACCACATCCGGGCTCCCGAATTCGTGTCACCGTCATTTCTTACGTCCAGCATCTCGGCCCAACTCTCCCCTCAAATCCGGCTTGGCAAGAAACCCCATCCAACGTGGCTCTTTTTTCCCCGCCTCGCTCCCTTGACGGCACTCGGCCTGGATGTGTGCTGCATACCAGAGCCAATGCCATACATGAGCCCGCATCGTCACTCCCCATTCGTCCCCGTCATGCAAGGGCCCAGTTGTCAATGGCGGATCCTACCTCCCTCGTGCTTTAGCCTCGCTCACTGACCCCGGAACAAAAAGATGCCTTGTTGTCGCCGACCCAATCGCGCAGCTTGGATCGGCCATGATGGTTCCTAGCGTCCAGAATCGCAACCATCATGGGAACATGAATTCGACCTTCATCCTATTGTTGTGGTTCATGTGATGGACCGTCCATCACAATCATGTATTGACCTCCTCGACAAGCCAGACAGATCTGAACCACGACTGCGACACGGGGGTGAGCAATTATTTCACCGTGTGGGACACAAGACCACAACGAGCGGTTTTTCGTGCGTCATGATTAAAGTGAGGCTTTCCTGTAAGTCGATGGATGTTTGTCAGAGCAGCTATGTATGCACCCTGCCTGCATCATGTATGCCCAGTAGTTTCTGCAATATCGCGCACTTTTTTTTCTTTTCTTTTCCCCCCATTCATCCCAACCCAACATAACCCACACGCAGCAATCCACAAAGCCCCAATGGCTTTGCTCGCCAATTCGTACCTCCCTCTGCTCGTTGCCTTTACCGAAACTTCCCTATCCCACCCTCCACATGCAGCTCCGGGTTCCGCTTCCGCTATCGCCATGCATGCCTCAGACCATCCCTGCACGACATCCCTCTCAGATTGACATGATGCTACCCTCCCAACTCAACAGCACTGCGCACTCACCTGCAAAATAGGTAAACACACGCACACACACAAATAATCAGCCATCGTGGAAGATCACAAGGGAGTAAGCGATAGTCAGACATGCATTTCCCAGCCATCTTCAAGACTTGGCATTCTTCACCCAGTTCTTACTCCCTTCTTTGCAAAGCTCCCTTTGGTCCGGCATCCAACCAAAAGGCAATAGGTTCAATACAGAATCAAATGCTGCTGAAAAGAAAAAGGAAGAACAAGAAACAAGAAAGGACCAATCGCAGTTCTTGGTCATCGAGCAATTCACTTTGAAACGACAATCAACACATGTAAGTCGGGTTTTGGCCATTTTCCGTATCTGAGCAAAAAAAAATATTACATCTTTCTTAAATCTCCCCAATTGGGGGTGGGCAACAACGTTTCAAGAGTACAATGACCATCTCTTCTTCCCTCAAATGCACACATGCCACCCTCTCCACAGCCATCCTGAGGCTCCGGTTCTTGTGCTCAGTCCCATCTGTTTTTTGTTCATCTTGCATCTCATCCCCAGTCAGTTACCTCGTTGGGGGCGCCTTTACAGCCCAGATATTTCCCTTGATATTCCCTAAACTCCAGCCTCAAACGCTTGCGCGGTCGCAACGTGGTCCAGTTTCGTCTTTGGACAGCGCGTTCGGGTCCAAATACTTTTTTTTGGCGCAAACAGAAAGCAAAATTGAAAGAAAAGAAAAAAGACACGAAAGAAATCAAAGCAACGGTTATACTGTTTCAATGGGTGGAGGAGGCAAGTGTACAATAGACAACAGAGAGGGAGTCATAGTTAACGCTCAGCCGTGTTGGCGTGTGTGTGTGTGCGTATCAGCCAAATATTGCGTTTAGACATCCCACTCCTCTTCCTGATCCTCTTCCTCAGCAGGCTCATCCTTGCTCAAGGCAGAGAAAGAGCCAAAGGACTGAGCAGCCTTGGGAGCCTTGGCGTTGCTAACAGCCGCAGGCTGGGGCTTAGGGGCGGCAGCACGGGAAGGCTCATCGCCAGAGTCGTGGGAAGACTCGTTCTTAGCGGCCTTCTTGGACGACTTGGTCTTGACCATGCTCCAATCATCCTCATCGCTCTTGAGCATCTCCATCTGCTCCTCCTCGGAGGGAAGGGAGGAGATCCAGTTCTTCTCGGCGGGCTTGGCAGCAGTGGTGGAGGGCTCAAAGGTGTCAAGGGGCTGGTGGAAGCCGTTCGACTTGGAAGCAGGAGCAGCATTGTTGTTGCTGGGGGCGCCCTGGTCCCAAGAAGACTTGTTACCGTTGGCAGCCACAAACTGCGAACCATCCTTGGCAGCGCGGCCTTCGGCGATGCGAGCAGTTCGTCGCTGCTTCTCCTCGAGAACCTTGCGGTCCTTCTCAGACTCCTCACGAGCAGCCTTGGCAGCCTCAGCCTTCTTGCGGTTCTGGCGCTGCTTCTTGGTCTCGACGGGCTCCGCGGCCTTGACGGCCTTCTTCTCCTTCTTGGTGGTGGTGGGTTCGGTTACGCGGAGGACAGCAGGGCGGGCAGGGACCGACTCGAGCATGTCAGAAACATCGCCGGCAACAGCGGGTCCGACCTCGGGAGACGTAATGGGAGACTGGTCATCATCGGCGTCGGCACCAGTGGTGGAGGAGGGAGCAGACTCCTTCTCCACGGCGGCGGCGGCCACAGCCATCTGGTTGGCACGGGACTGCTTGACAGACTTCTCACGTTGCTTTCCTCCCTCAGCCTTGGTAGCAAACTTGGTACCCTCTTGGGCCTTGGCAAGCTGTCTGGCGAACTTGAGATTGTCAAGATCATCATCTCGGGACTTTTCTTGGACATTGACTGGTCGAGTGGTCGTCTCGGGTTCAGGCTTGGGCTTGGTTGCCTCCGTGGCAAAGCTCTCCATGCGCTGCTTCTTCTTCTTTTCCTCCTTGCGAGGCTCAACCGGGGCCGAGTTCTTGGTGATCTTGACCGCAGGAGCGCCAGCACGCTTCTTGTTCTTCTGGGTTGAAAGGTAAATGACATAGCCAACACCGAAGAGGGTAGCGTAGCCACCAATGGTGTAAAGGTAGCTCAGACTGTCCGCCATGATGGATGGTTATATAGGGGAGATATATATCAGACGGTGCCCTTTCGGTTGTTCGGTCGGATCGAGTGGCGACAAGTCTAGCCCCGAGACTGACTTGTAAGGGAGAAGGTGTGGATGATGAGCAAGATGCAGAAGGGAAAGAGAGTGATTGGGCTTGAGCAGTGCAGGTGGAAGGAGAAGGAGAAGTGTTTTCCGTGATTGAGTGATGGAAAGACGTTGGCGGCGGATGCGAAGTGTCAAGGCTGGCGGTCGGAGTCGGAGCGCTTGTCGCGAATCATGAGGCCAGATTGGCTTCAGCGGTAGTGGTGCCCTCACAACACAACGCAACGCAAGCAGGGGTGCGGCGATGCAGCGCGATGAAGCCGAGAGGCAAGGCAGGAACAGCGATGTGATTGACGAGGATGAAAAGGGGCAGGAGGGTGCAGAGGGACGAAGAGGTACGAGGTATTGAGCTTGGCGCAAAAGGGTCGCAGAAGACACCAGGTGGCTTCAAGAGAGCGCGGGCGGCCAGTCGTGTTGCACGGCGTGAGGCAAGCAACGTCGCGGACAAGCTGCCGCAGGGAGGTAACTGATAGTTCACTGGGCCAGGCACGCCAAAAGCAGGTGGCAGTGGGGCGCTGGCGACGTGCGGAAATGGGCGGGCAGAGGTACCTGTGGCAGCGGATTCCGGTGCGAGAGGTACCCGCGGTGCGTTTGATTGAGGGTGGCCCGGGCAATCTTACGGGCTTCTGCTACGTTCAATGGTCCTGGTCCACCGGTGAGGTTCGTCGGTGTCGCGGCAAAATGCAGCGACAGGGGGCCAGCTCTGGGCAATGCTGCGCTGGCAATGGGGAATATTGCATGCCATGCCGTGAAGGCGGGCTGCCATGGTGCGAGGCAAGAGTTTCACGATTGAGTTCGCACCGGGCGAGGATGCTGCGAACTCGGCCGACCTGTGGCCACGCCTGGGCAGTTATCTGGACAGGTGTCAGCCCAGTAGCGCCTACCTGCCATCCATCCACTTCCCACTTCCGCCCTACTAGAAGCCACTGAACCAGAAGTCGGCCCCCAGGTACCGACGGAATTTGGAAGCATCCGGGAAGCCTTCAGGGGGGACCCGAACAGCAGTGGGGCATCACCACTGCAATAACGGGCAGGCAGTCTCCGCGGCTCCCTGTTCCGACCAGCGCTTGAGGTGACGGTTATTAGTGATGACCAACAATGCACTGGGACTGGGACTGGGGGGAGCTTCTCCGTACCCGGGGCAATCAAAAGAGCGCCTCACCAGCCTCAGCGGGAGGTTAGCGGCCGTGTGCCCTGTCCCTCATGTGGCCCTGCCAGCTCACAAGTCAAAACGACGCCACGGCCCGCCACAGATGAGAGAAGATCTGGAATGTCACGTGCTAGTGTCCACATCTGCATCTCCGACAAAGCCTGTGATGAATTCAGTCGCGGTCTCACACTTTGGAATGCCTGCTGGGCTCGGTTCGAACACATGGGTTCAACATGTGGGCATGTATGTCGAGCATCCAGGACGTATGCACATGATTTGTTGAACAACTCTTTGCTGATATGCTTTGGCTGCCCAACACGAGCCGCATTGGCAAATTCTAGACCCCTCTAATTAAGGTAGCCAGCCCATGCTTGTCCCAAGTAACCAGGCTTAGAAGCAAACAAGGCTGGCTGGTGTGCACACACACACGCACCGAGCACGGGGACCTCCCCGACCACCTTTGGTCATTAGCCTGTACCTGCTGGAAGGCCCCAATCCGAGGGTACTATAGAAGCTGGCCAGCGACTGGCCCTCTGATACATAAGGCATTTTACCACCGGCCAAGACCGTCCGCACACTGAGCACCGCTAGGGGCTTATCTCATCAGGCAGCTCCCCCCCACCCTGCCCACCTTGGCCAGGCTAAGAGAGGGGAAACATCAACGCCAGACGTGCTTCTTGTAAACTTGCAACTCCTTTGCTCTCTCTAAGCCCGTGTCAAGTCGTAAACTTGCACATTTCAGATATTGCAAGAGTGTCTGTCATTCCAGAGGTCATCCGTCTCGTCTGTTCTCAAGGCCGTATTATCCGTCCCTCCACAGTGCCTACCGTCTCGTCCCGCTTCACTTCATCCCAAGGCATTTCCAAACACACATAGTTTCATAGCTTTTTCAGCATGGCTCCCAAGCACAAGATCATTATCGACACCGACCCAGGTATTGCGAGGCCCCGTGTGCACCGTCTCCTAATCTAACAAGAACCAAGGTGTCGATGATGTCCTAGCCATGCTCCTGGCCCTCAGCGCCCAACCTGAGGAGCTTGATGTGGCCATGATCTCTGTGACATACGGAAATGTTCCGTTGACAAGGTATTTATTTTCATTATTCTGTTTTTTTTTTCTCAAGTTATATGCAATCGTCGGGTCAGCACGGCTAACCACGTTGATTCATAGCACGCTTCACAACGTGGTGGCTCTCTTCCATGTTATTGACAAGGAACTCGAATGGCGGAAGGCCAATGGAAAGACGGAGGGTTTTGGAGCCATGAAGGCTAGCAAACCCATTGTATCAGTCGGACCAGCACATCCTCTATGCGATAAGGAGCTAGCAGCCGACTACTTCCGTAAGTATTGTTGCTGCGCTTCTGTCTTGGCCACATACACTAATACATGCTTCCCTTACTTAGACGGTGCTGATGGACTTCACAACGTTCACGATGCTCACCCGCATCTCACTCCTGCTCAAACCTGGAAGGACCTGTTCGAGGAAAAAGGCTCGGCTGACCCCAACGATTTCTCTCCCAACTTTACTGCCTCCAAGGTCCCAGCCCACAAGGAGATTCTCCGTCTCCTCAAGGAGAACCCGGTAGATACCATCTCCATCATAGTGCTCGGGCCCATGACCAACATGGCCCTCGCAGCCGCTGAGGATCCCGAAACATTCCTCCGGGTCAAGGAACTCGTCGTCATGGGCGGATCGGTTCTCTGCGAGGGCAACGTGACTCCCGTGGCCGAGTTCAACTGCTACGCGGATCCTACTGCCGCTGCCTTGGTCTATGCTCTCACCTCTCCTAACCCACACTCGACGCTGCCCGATTTGTCCAAAAAGGTCGTTTCACTGAACACTTATCCCGAGAGGCTCTCCCGCCAGCTCAAGTTGACGCTCGCTCCCCTGGACATTACCACGCCGCACGAACTGACCAGGAGCTACTTTGTCAACAACATCAAGCCTCACGTAGATTCTGGCAGCCCGCTCGCCACCTGGACTGCCCACTTTGTCAATGGCGCCTTCGCAAAGATTGTCTCCATGGTGGGAGACGAAAATGAGCCGGGTCTCTCGCTGCACGACCCTCTCACCATCTGGTACATGCTGACGCACGACGACCCCAAGTGGAAGGTTCCCGCGAAGCCCGAGGACATCCGCGTCGAGACGACTGGCCAGTGGACCCGCGGCATGCACGTAATTGACCGTCGCCAGAGGCAGAAGCCCGGCGAGCTTGCAGTGGCTCTGACGGAGAACCCCGACGACGACCCCAAGTTTGTCGCCCTCGACCAGGTGCCCGGGGATGAAGACTTCTGGCTGAGCGTGCGAAAGGGAAACAGAATCAACCGACTCATTGGTTCTCCCGGGGAGGAGCTCTTCCAGCAGGTTTTGATGCAGAGACTTTTCAACTAGTCGTCTCAGCTCACTGGCAGGCAGACCCGACGATAATGTTTAGATAAACAAGAGGAACGAGGTCGTATGCTACGTGACAAATGCATTATTTCCGAAACACATCGCCAGTGCCTTGATTGTTGCTGTGTACGTCTCATACAAGGACCCATCCACGAATCGTAAGCTTTGACGTTTGGCGAGGGTGGACACAGATGGCGTTTTCGATGTCTCTCAACCAAATGCCAGCCAAAATTAGAAATCCTCAGCACAGACAGAGAGCCAAGATTAGAAATTCATAGTTGTCAAACTCATCTCGTCGAATCCCAGCCACACCGTGTCAACTTTGCAAAATTATGTCATGTCTTTTTTTTTTTAATTCGGCAGGAAAATGGTGGCTTGAATTTTTTAACATTATCCCCAAACATCTTTCTTGGTCTAGATATCCTGCCTCCCTCATGTGGTGCTTTGGCAAGGGAGGGGGGACAAAAATGCGAGTGCGTGTTTTTTGTTTTTGTTTCTTTTTCAAGAAGGGGCCGTGAGAAAAAAACACACGCCATACAAAACTCCTCATACTCAAACGCCGTAATGTCTGCCGGTGCCGCGGATGCTGGGAGCAACAATCTCCCCTCCCTCCCGTCTCCTGGATGCGAAATGCCATGCCCTGTAAATAACAAATGCAAACATGCGGTTGTGTGTGTGTGTATATTTGCGCGTGGTTTCTTTTTTATCTGGTTTATTGTTTCTTTTCTTCTTCTGTTGGCGTCTTCCTCATACGTGCTTTATGCCGCCGATTGCTGAGCCCTTGACCTCGGACCAGTTGATGCTGTCGTCGAGAGCCTCGTCGACGAGGCCAACGGAGCAGACGTTGTCGCCTCGCACCAGGTACAGCCCCAGAGGCACCTGCACGGAGGCTTCTTGGTCGTCCGGGGTTCGGATGATTCGCTCGGTGGCATTGTTCAGGACCTAGTGTTGGAAACAAACAGGTTCGTCAGCATTTGAAGTAGGATATTGGAGCCCAATGCTCGGGCTTGGGACCGGCCATAAAAAAAAACATACCAGGTTCGTGCTCTGGTCGCAGGCGGCCAGTGTGCCAACTAGAATGCGTGAGTCGGCCGTCACGATGAGGACCTTCTCTATAGCGCGGGGGGGTCAGCATGGGAATCCTGAGCTTTTGAGACATGAGGGAGGGGGCGGGCGCTCGACGCACTGTTCAGATATCCTCCGAGGGTCGCCATCCTGTCTCTGCGGCGGCGCGGGCGTGCACCGAGCCGTTCTCGTGTCCGACGTCTGGGGGGGAGGGTGCAGGCTCCGTCTCTGTTTCGCGATGAGCCAGCTTGATCGCGAACGGGCGGCTTGCTTTTTTTGGTCTTGGGTTGCTTGTCGTCACTGCGGCCGCTGCACAGAAGCACTTTTTGGAGGAGCTGGTGCGGGACCTGCGCTAGGCCTGTTCAGGCACCAACCTACAACCACCTTTGGGTGACCCCTCAGTATGCTATCAGTGCAACCTACCTGTGGTGAGGCTCGGTCATCTTTCGATGGTGTTGTCTATTGTTTTGCTTTTATGTCTGTTTTACGAGGTATGTGCTGTTTTAATTTGGTATTCTAAGGCTCGGCTTTTTTATGGCTGGAGTGCGATAAGCCTGAAAGTTTAAGGATAAATGCTTGAGGGAGACTCCAAATATTAAGATCAGTCACGCGACTTTTAACTCGACAAAAACAAACTTCATACGACAGCGAAAGGAACAAGAGAGATGTTAACGTCTCAAATTAACCAAAAGGGCAACAACAATGAATACAACTACAGGGGTATTTGTGGTACTTTTGCCAGTGAATGTTTTCACCAGGCTACCCTAGAGACAACTGCGGCGCGAAAACAAGCACACTACCGTTTCACACCAGGGACAAGCTGACGAGCAGGGAAACCACACCAGAACTACGATTTAAAACAAACTGAGCAGCACACAGCACTAACACGGACAAGATTCACCAGAAACATCCGAGACAACATCATCGAAACCCTTCCTCACAACCCAAGCAAGCCTGAGAAAGCAATGAAAAGCGTTGAGCCCGTGTAGTTCGCGTCACCTGGAGGCAGTGTAATACCAGGGACACTGTGGGTGGAATCATGTGCAAGCACAGAGGAAACCGCCCGAATGCCAAAAATAGGAATAATCACGATTGATGTCCTTAGACATCTTTCAGAGATTAAACTGAAAAGAACAGATACTACACTTGATCTAAGCCAAAAGGCAAAGAGAGCTAAAGAAGAAAGGAAGAAAAATCCAAATGGGCGGGAGGCAGGCGAGAGTTATATAGTGGGCTGCCTGGGCGGTGAGGGAGGCTGGAGCGGCAGAATTTGGTCCATGGTGGGGGGGGGCTCGCCAACCTTGGGGGTCCTCGAATATGAGGCTGCAAGACTCAACAATACCGACCGCTTGTTGCATAAATGAATTAATTACGTACATCTCTATCGTATTTAGCGAGGGATGTCCCCATCTCTCTGCGAACTACAAAGAGCGGTCAGTGGACGATGCCGTGCCTCAAGATCTATCGAGTGATAGATGAGTGGCAGAGTATTTGGTCACTGGCTGCTGAGATGTTGAAATGGGACATGCTGGAGCTGAATTTCGAATCCAAATGTCATGCAACTATGCTAGGGATATCAAAAGAATAAAAAAAACTACATGGTCACGTTAATAATACTGCATCATCTACACAACAATCTCGCTTAACCGCCCAAGAACAAGCTCGTTGAACTGGACCCCCAGAAGAACGCCTTCTCGATCAGCCTCCGCCTGTTGCGCTGCATCATTCGGGAACTGGTCATTGTCGTCGAGGCATCTAAGGCATGACAGGACAACATCGGCATATCTCTGTCCCATTAACTGCGGAAGCGTTTTCTCGGCGAGATCCTCCATGTATTCCTTGGCCTGGCAGATCATGGCGCTCATGCTCATGTTCTTGTTCGTCTTTTCTATAAAGTTCCTGATGGGGCCTCCGGGGCTGGGTGTATCTGACGGATACTCGACAAACGATTCCCACAGGCCAATCTCAAGCAGACAAACACCGAGGCTGTACACATCATGCTGCATCCTATACTCGTACTCGGGGCTCTCTCCCTGTCTGGTTGGATGACGGTAGATGTTGCTATACCAGGCGCTATCCCCTTGAAGAGAAGTGGCGCCGTCGGCAGACCGAAAGCCATCGAACCCGACGAGGAAGGTCGCGCTGCGGGAAGCCTTGACATCCTCCAGAAGGAGAACCGATTCGGGGCTGATCCCCTTGTGTACAAAGTTAAAGGTATGGACGTAGCTGACAGACTTGGCGAGCTCCTGAGCCATACGAATCCGCCGGTTTAGAGAGGGAGCCTCATCACTGCGCGATGGATACAGAATCAGGGCCTGGCGCAAGCTCTTTGGAATTTCCATGCCCGTTGGGATGCGGAAGATGAGGTCGTAGGCCTGGATGTGAGAAGGCTGGCGAGGGTCTCTGATCTTGACAACACCTCTGCACTGAAGAAGGCCGAATGCTTGCGGATCAGCACGAGTGAGCTTCTGCGCCAAGTTGCGGACGTCATTTTCCATGGACCTCTGCCTTCCGGGCCGGCACATCAGCGAGTCAACGATCAGCCAGGTGCCGGAGCCGTTGCGCCTTGCTGCTTTGGCCCTGCAGTAGGGAATGGGGGTGAAGACGAAGGAGGTATGGGGGAGGAAGATGGACGGGTGATTGCCCACGGGGTTGAGGGCATCTCTTATCCCGTTGGCCAACGTGAGCGGGGAGAAGGGCTGCGTCGCTCCAGCATGGGGGGTGAGGCTGAAGGAGGGATTCCGTGGAGATGGGCCAGGAGAGACGGGCCTGGCCGACCTGGCCGATGGATTGGGAGAAGGCGATCGTGGAGGAGCCAGGGATTGCTGCGGGATTTGGTGCTGCAGCAGCACGTCACGGAGCCGGTCGTCAATGCCGTGGTGAGGCACACGCATGATGAGGAACCACGACGCATCAAAGCGGCGCTGCCAATCTTCAAGATCCCGAATCACAGCATCCAGGGGATCTTTGATGAAGGCATACTTGCCCTTCCGCACCCCCTTGGCAAAACCAAAGAACCCAGGCCTCACATCTCCGTTGTGGCTCTTCTTGTTGAGGACCTTCCTGAGGTTGGCTTCGGCCGCCGACAGTTTTCTCCCCAAAACGCCGAGGACGTTGTCCAGGTTGCGAAGGTGATCCTCGTTGATGATGTCGCCCAGCGGCTGCAGAAAGTCAACCTGGATCTGTGTTCTGTTCCAGGTGCTCTCGACAATAATGATCCGGTCCGCCACCTCGGTGTCAGCCTCTCTGTAGTTCTGGGCTGTCTGTATTATGAATTTGAGACATCTGCATTGCGGTTAGAATTGGTCCGAGGGCGAGGGCGGGGGTGGTCGCTCGCACTTTGCGCACATGTCCATGCTGGAGAAGGCCACCCCCACGAAATCCATCTTGGGCTAATTGCGAATCTGTAATCACTGGGGTTAGTGGCTGGCTTTGGGGATACCAGAGGCGAAATACGTCGTGGTGGTTGAGGGAGGGACAGGCATCATTTAACTAGCACCTAGGCTTACGTCCCGAAAGTGCCTTGTGGCTGCCCTGTCAGCCTGCTGAACCTCAACGAGCTGAGACAAAATTTAGCGGTGGCAGTGTTGCACCCCCTATCCAATGGGTGAAATTCGCCTAAGCGAGCCTGGCTTTCAGCTCCTTCTACATAAAATGGCGCCAAAGACACAAGCAAGGTATTAGAGGTGGGTAGTGGCTTCGGAATTGGCCTATCAGGCCATTGTTATGCCCCAGCCCCAGATATGGCCTCTGTGAACATCTCCCAGCGAAATGGGCGACCTGAGTTCTCAATCGTTATTGTTATTGACGTGGAGTGGAAAAGAAAAAGCAGATGTTGTAGAACTGGCCATAGAATAGCTTGACTTTATAGAATGTATTTGATGCTCCAACCATCTGCATCCTATAACCTCAATAAGCTACGTCGCGGTTGTGTCGTTGATTGATGCAATTGATTCTCAAGTAGGTAAAAAATATTGTCAAAAAAGGCATCCTTTTGGTTCGCCAAGGCAGCACAACGTTGCTGACAGGCCAAAGGCTCATCGCAACTCGGCCTGAGTCATCACTATGTGACGCAGCTGTAGGCTTCGTTGACCTGAAATGATTTACCCATCTGCATCATATTGCTTCCTTCACGGACAAAAAAAGTCATAGATCTTTTAATCTGTGTATTTACAGTCGAGACACGAGTAGCTGCGAACTGCCTCACACTAACCAGGTCTTAAGCTACCAGCGGCATATTCATTGATAATTAGTTTGCTTTCATTCTATATTTTGCTTCTAGGGATAACCTATCAAACTGTCTCTTGTTTTTCTCATCTCTGAGCTTTCGACCAGAGTCGGATCGAATTCACATGGCAGGAGAGTCCAACACCATGGACCCTCAAAAGATAAAATATTCCACAAGAGGTTATGCTTTTATGAATGGCCTTCGCAGAATAAGAAACAAGCTTCGAAAGTACATTAAGGGAAAATTGCGCCCACGTTCTATGGGGAACAAAAGCGAACGAATACTTCAACTCGCTGGCAAGCTCTCAACGTCAACGCTCTCAAGTGACTCCACGATATACGTCGAGGAGAAGGCATTGGAACTACCCCTCCGCAAAGGACCTTACGGGGAATACAGCGAGTCTGGAACACCTAGATGTGCACGGAGGCCCAAAGTTGAGCAAAAGAGCCCGAGAGTCAAGGAGATGGAAAATAGGCAATGGGAATTGTTCCGAAAATCAGGGCCACAGGTCCCGAAGCGGCAGCGCAAAGCAGAACGCAAGGCTGCGGTGGCAGAGTACATCCTTTACCAGCAGCAACTCTTCCTTGAAAAGGGCGGCAGAGTAGTAGCGAAAGCAAGGAGACCAAGCACCCCTCGAAAAAAAGGGAGACGCAGAAACGCCTTATCCACGCCCGGTCCGTCAGCTACGCTCCAAGCGAAACATGGCGAGCTCAGCGAGCAAGAGAGAATGCAGAGAGAATTGTTCAAGACCTCTGGGCCCCAGATCCCTAGGAGACAGCGCAAGAGAGAGCGCTACGAGTACTATCGCGATCAGCGCCGTAAACGCGGGCAGGAGAGAACCCAGAAAGACTTGTCTGGGACCTCTGGACCTCAGACCCATAGAAGACAGCGCAAGTTAGAGTCTTGCGAGTATTGTCGCGAGCAGCGCCGCAAACACGACGAAGAAGAACACGAAAAGTGAAACTGGTGAGCTGCAGAGTTTATTTTTTGGGCTTTGATAGAGCCAGAGAAGGAATCCTGAGTTGATGGGTTGTCAGCTTGGGTTATATCACAGACCTGAAGTCTTGACGCGGTTTATTCAACGTTTGTATTTCTTGTTTTGTTTTGGTGGCTCTTCATTTTTATCTTATAGTACTCAATGTAAACTGCGGTATCTTGGACCAAAGACTTGTGCTAATCCTCTCGTGAATCAATCTACTGGACTTTTGCATTGTTTCTTCTGATCTGTCGCCTTGTGTAGTGCTTTCATCATGGCCAGGGATACCCCAACGCGATATTGAGGGCTCATATACTTCAACGTCATCGTGCATTGCATATTTGTTTCAATTCTCCTATGTATCAATAAGATGCGCTTATTCCAAGGCTGGGCATAGGGGCTGTGACGTGGGTCGACGCTTATGAGTGCATGGTTCCTGCAGCAAGCCGTCTTCAACCGTTGGCCGACTGCTTCACTCACGATGATGGCATGGCGCGTCTTTAACAATTTGAATCTAAAAAAGAGCTAAAAGGAATATGCCATGGGCTGAAATGACACGCGTCGCCATGGGCGTCTTCCCCAGCATCCAAACGCCATATCCTGGGTGCGCCGCCCCTATGCCATAATGGGCCCTTGGCCAGAGCCATGCGAAATTCCCATTCCATCTTCATACACATCGACAAAGAAATTAGGTCCCCCAACGCCTCTTGTTTCATACCGGTACAGCTTTCATTTGTTCATGAGCTTAGTCCTCGACTAGCTCTCCTTCATCCTCGGATGACATCCTTGCTCGTTTCTCCGACCTGCCGCTTTCTTCCGCCTCGCCCTCTTCCAGTTCCCTTCGTTTTAACGGTGACCTGGGCGGGTAGTCGCCTTCTCTGCTGCCCTCTCGCCCATCGGTGTCTTTGCTCACTCCGTTGACCTTGATGGAAGGACCTGGACTGCGGCTGGCGCGGTCAAGCTCCATAGGGGTTCCGTTGGTTGATGATTGAGTATCTGCCTGGCTCAACAAGGTGTCTCCTCGTCTTCGAGTATTTTCAAGATGAAATGCTGGCGAGGGCAGCGACGGGTTCTGCTTTCTGAGCGGGTTCTCGGTATAAAACTGTCGCATCACGTTGATGGCCTTGGCGCATCGTTCCTCGTCGCCCTTTAAATGCTTCCACCAAGGCTCTCCGTTGATATCATCGATTTGCTGGTTCGTGTGCACGCTCGCAAAGAAGATTGCAGCAATGGCCACATCCTTGGCCTCGATGAGAAGAGGTATCGAGGTTAGACAGGCATCGTTGCAGAAGGCCCACGCGTTTTGTCGCAAGTGCTTGTTGTGCACAATCTCAAGCTGACCCAGCAGTTCAAAGAGATGGTGGTAGGGATTGTCGATCATCAAGTCGAACGTCAACTGCTCGAGCATAACTTCCTCGTACGTCAAAATGCTGTCTCTCCATCTCCAGTATTCCTTGCTTTGCTCATCAATAATGAGCTTGGCATTTTTTTGCGCCACCTTTGCGACGGCAATAATAATATCCTTTGTTTTTCGGCAATTTTCCTCGACCTTGTTGGCTAGAAATAGGGCGGTGGCAGCAATGTTCTGTGATGAGGCCATGTCAGTAATCCGCAATCTTGGAGGCATGGCAGACCCACAGCGCGAGGAACATGCCCTCGCGCTGCGGTTGCAACTGAGACCTGGAAATAATGAGTGAAACTCACATAGTGATGTATGCCCCCCTTCTCTGGCGCCATGTTGTAACGCATATAGAATCTGTGGAAGAAGACACCCGCGACCCAAAGGGTTATCTGAGGCAGGTCGAGCATGACGCCCGTCTGGTAGATGAAGTTTACGCCCTTCGCCCTGCGCATCCTCTCGTCGGCTGGGGCGATGCCCTCCACGATGGAGGGCGTGCTGCGCACTTCAGCCGACGTGAACGCCCATTGATTCGAGCCGGGCAGAGGCGTCTGAGCGCCCGATTCCGACGGCGAGGCCTGGTTTGGGCGCTGCGGCGGGCGAGGAGGAGACGTGCGCGCCGAGTACTGCGGAGGGGTTGGAACGGCGGGAGGAACAGGGTCGCGGCGCCGGGGAGATCGGGATCGAGAATCGCGATCTGGTCGCGAGGATCCAGCGACAGCGGGAGGCTGGTAGCCTTCCCTCGGAGGGCGATAACGGTCGATGCTCGCCATGGCCGGCAAAATTATGTCGGTTTGACGGTGGGGAGGAGCGGGCGACGTCGCTGGAGCATGGGGAAGGATCCGACGACGGGGTGGGCGATGTCAAGGTGATGGAATTGCTGAGAAAGCCTTTGTACTTCGTCGGCGGCGAGGTTGGCACCAGGGGCCATAAACCCGTTATCTAATCGCCCGGCGAGCGCCAGTCACATGACCACCAAGAGCCACTTAGTGGATGCGACCCGATGTCAATTGCGCGCACCACGAACTAATGGCCTGAACTGCTCGTCAATGTTTCTTGGTTGATCCAATTTCAACACAAAGCTACCTGATGTTTTGCCAGCGAGGCCGTGTAACCGGGGTATCTCAAAGTAATGCACATTGGTCTTACACAATTCTATCCTTGGTCCTCAGCTCAGATACCTTCGCCGTCGTTGCGGCCCCATAGTTTCACAGTTCGATCGTGTCCTCCACTGACAATCCATTTCCCGTCCCTGCTGTAGTCGACACTGGCAACCGGTCCTGTGTGCCCGCTGAGCGTCTGCACCAGCGTCCAGTCATCTGCGGAGAAAACCTTCACGTTCTTGTCAAACCCGCTTGAGACAAAAAAGGTGCCCGACTTTTTGGGCAGTTGGGCACCCTTCTCATCGACCCCGGGGGGGATGCCGTCCACCGGATCGTCTAGACCCTTGAACCAGCGCATGTCGGATACTGCGCTACTGTGTGCGCCGATTCCGCCGGTCCTCTGCACCTTTCGGACGTCCCAGCACTTGATCCAACCGTCTGCAGAGCCGGACAGCACCCGGTGCCCATCTGGGCTCCAATCAAGCGCATGGATTGGCTTGATATGGCCGTCGAGGTGGCCGTCCAGAATCATTACTGTGCGGCCAGATCTCAAGTCCCAAATTCTGCCGATGCTGTCAAGACCGGCGCTAGCTAGTAAAGATCCGTCGGTATTGAAGCTGACAGCGTAGACACCTCGTGAATGCCCCTCCTGGAGTAGCACTTCGGCAGTTGTTTCCACATCCCACAGTCGCCATGACGTGTCTTCAGATGCGGATGCGAGATAACGACCTGAAGGGTGAAAATCGATGCGACAGACACGCTGTGAATGGCCTTGCAGACTAGACAGTGGGGTGTCCTGGTTTAATGACCACAGGTGAATGGCACCCTCGGCACCTCCTGAAGCCAGGTTGACTGAGTCTGGTGAGACACCCTGCTCAGGAATTGTGGCACCAGGAAACCATGATAGACCGCTGATTTTGTTGGTATGACCTCGGAATGTCTTCTTCTCCGTCAAGCTAGGTATCTCGACCAGCTTGACTTGACCACCCCAGTTGCCCAGAGCTACAAGCTCTCCGTTGGGAGAAATCCTCGTCATGCTGACATGTCTTTCACCGACAGTCTGACTGCCCTGGAGCTCGAAGGCCTGCAACCTCTCCTTGACTTGCTTTCGGAATTTCACGTGGGTTCGCAGCGGGATCGTGGATTCGGCCTTTTGGAACTCGGTTCTTCGTTTCGCCCGGGGTAGCGAGAATTTGGCAAGATCGACTCTGGCTTTGAGAAGCTCGGGCGTGCCTCGTGAGTAGAACTCCTCCTCTTGGTCATCCTCGGCCTCATCGTCTGGTGCATCCTCCATGGTGATGTCGCCGCTCTCCAGCCCTGCCATCTCGGCCTGAATCGTCATGAGCTCGCGCAGGCGATCTCGGCGATCCACGGGCCCCTCTCCGAAGAGCGTGATGGGCTCACCCATCTCCCTGAGCTTTGCACGAACGCGACCATCGTCGGTGGGGACAGCTATTGTGGCAGCGAGCCTCTTGCGATTGAACTGGTTCATAATGGCAGACGCCTTTTCGGGGGCGGCGCCGCCCATGGAAATGTCGTAATCATGATCGTCGGGGACGTCCTCCAAGGCGATGCCTTGCGCATCAGCCTCCTCCACGTAGGCTTGTCGCGATGGGTGTATCATTTTCGCGACGTGCTTGTCGCAAGCTGCGACGGAGATGTGCTATCTAACGAGAGATTTGGTGAGTAGAGGAGAATGGATGGCCCTGGTGAAGGAAGGCTGAGGGCACGGTGGACTGTCACAAGGTCGAATTGCCTGCCTGGCCTTGCGCAGCTATCAATAGCTTTCTGCATGGATAGAGACTCGCAGGCCGCGACGTGAATTTTCTCGGTGACGGTAGTTAGTTTCGCCGATGTGTACTTGGGCTCCACTGCAAGGGCCGTTTGTGGACTAAGCCAGTGAAAGAACTCATGACACTATGATCTGGGACATAGCCAAACAGATTGGCGAATGTACCGAAGAAATGGGGTAATGCGTCAAAATATTCAAAGGTGAGGAATACGATGTTAGTCTGATCTTATTTACCAAACGTGAAATCTACTTTGCTACAATTTTTTCCATCGGATTTCGCATCATGTTACACCAGCTGGTGGGCCTCCTTTTTTTCTGGGGTGGAAGTGAGGGTGCCCAGTTAGGCTACAGATCATAAGGCTAGCCGAAAATGACCTTTTTGGTCACGGAGAAAGTACTCGAGTACACAGAATGCCGAACTAGGATATGGTAGCAAATGGCAGTATACCGTTCATTTCCGGGCCAACTTTCCACTCTTCGTCCCGTCCGAGTTATTTGTCGACACCCCTGCCTCGCCTGTCAATGCGCCAGGGAATGGGCGATTTCATCTCCCCCCCGCAAGAGCGGCCGCTTCGCTCTTAGCGGGCGATGGCGGAAATGCCCGCTAAATCGGGCCCAACCGTGACCGCCAGGGGATCACCGCATGTCTCCTGCAAGTCAGGTTATTGGTGTGATGGATCGCCAGACTTTGCCTTGGATGGGGCAGGGCTGGGGGGGGCGGCACGTTGGCGGTCACCATCTCGGCCCAACCACGTAGGACCATAAAAAAGTCTCGCACCTGGGGAAACTGGGTCAAAAAGTATGTCAACGTATGAATATGCGTTAATCAAAAGTCTTTCTTTTGGGCGTTAGCGGCCGAGCCAGAAGGTGATCCGAGAGGCATGATTTGGCGCTCCCTCGTGTCTGAACCCCATGATCCCTCTCATCTCAGGAAAAACCATTTCCGACCAAGCCCTTGGCAATAGTTGGGTAATAATTCAATTATTTCAGAGACACGAGCCACTAGCGTCCGATCCCGAGCGGCCGGTCGGGGAATGCTAAAAATGTGGCAGAGAAAAATTTGGCCAAACAGGGCGGCGGAACCGCGGTGGTCTTCAGGGGGCGATGGCTGTCAGCGGGCTGATTACACTTGTTTCGGCGTGGTGCAGCGCCTGGCGTCCATGGCGCAGGCCCCGACAGCCAGTGGGCGGCACCTGAAAGTTGCCGCCTGAATGCGCCGTGGCTCTGGTTGGTCAGGGCTTTCGCGCGGCACCAAAATTTCCCAATCCCATTAAAAGTCTCCTGGGCCTGCGCCTTCAGTTTCAGACCTTCCTTTCTTCCTCCCTACACCTCTTGGTGAATAATTCCCCTTCCCACGCCGCCCTTCCAAACAGTCGTCGACGCCAAATGCATATAGCAAAGCCAGCCAACGTCCGCCTTTCCTTCTTCCGCTACCAGATGCGTGTTGCGACCTTCCAGCAGAGCCTGCGACCAACCGAAGCCGTGCCCCGCGCTGATCCCGAGCGACGACGAGGCTCCCCTTGAACGACACGACTCTCAGCCTGCGACACGCTTGTTAGTTTGAAGACGAGTGTGTGTGAGCGTTGTAGTCGTCTTGGGTTTTATCGAGCCGAGCCACCTTAACATTTTCCCACCACGAGCCTTTTTCTTCACCTAAACAACTTCATCCCCAACCTTGACGATCATGATTAGCCGAGCCCCCACCGCGGTCACTACTGTCCGCGGCTTCCAGGCAACCCCCGTCGCATCTGGGGATGAGGATTCGGACCATGGCCCCGGAGATACCACTCCTCGCATTCCCGCGCGTGCCGGGCGTAAGCTGATTGACGATGTTGTCAGCGCCAACTGCAGCCCGGTCCTGCGCCCCAGCGGCTCCCCAGCTATTTCGGGTATTGCCAAACTTCGAATGCAGCTGGAACCCTTGAGCCTCGACGGAAATTCGTCCCCGTGCCACTCCATGAGCCGTTCCGCAAGTCACCAAAGCCTAACTTCGAGAAGGCTTCTCAGCCGTTCTCAGAGCCGGGATGATGTCCGTAGCGAGGCCGGAAGCGAGAGCTCGGAGAACGGCTCCGTTAGTTACGAGGTTAATCTCGAGCACGACTTCGTGAGCGAGAGTGTTCGCGAGCGTACCGGGTTCATGGAAACCATTGAAGGCGGCCTTAAGCCCAAGCGCAAGATGACGTCGGATGACTTTGAGCAACTTCGATGTCTTGGAAAAGGTACCTACGGGACCGTGCTTCTGGTAAAACAGCGCACCACTGGGCGGCTTTATGCTCAGAAGCAGTTTAAAAAGGCGTCTCTGGTCGTCCACAAGAAGTTGGTGGAGCAGACCAAGACGGAGCGCCAAATCCTCGAATCGGTTAACAGGCACCCTTTCGTGGTCAAGCTCTTCTATGCCTTCCAAGATCATGAGCAGCTCTATCTCATTCTCGAGTACGGGCAGGGTGGAGAGTTGTTCACCCACCTAAACACTGAGAAGATGTTCTCCGAGGACGTTGCAGCCTTTTACATGGCCGAAATGGTTCTCGCAATCTCCCACCTGCACAACGATTTGGGAGTTGTCTATCGCGACCTTAAGCCTGAGAACTGTCTCTTGGATGCCGATGGCCATCTTCTCTTGACGGACTTTGGCCTGTCCAAGGTTGCCGTAGAACAGTCTGAGAGCTGCAACTCGATGCTGGGAACTGTCGAGTACATGGCACCCGAGGTTGTACTCGGAAAGAAGTACGGTAAAGCAGTGGACTGGTGGTCGTTTGGTGCACTGGGTTACGACTTGATGACGGGCACTCCACCTTTCCGGGGCCAGAACCACGCTAAGATCCAGGACAACATTGTCAAGCAGAAACTTGTGCTCCCGTACTTTTTGAGCGCGGATGCCAAGGACCTGCTTACCAGGCTCCTCCGCAAGGACCCCAACAAGCGGCTGGGTTCCGTCATGCCAAAGGATCTGCAGACGATGAAGAAGCATCGTTTCTTCCGCAAGATCGACTGGAAGAAGCTTGCGGCACGCGAGGTTGAGCCGCCGATCCAGCCCATGATCACCGATCCCGAGCTGGCGGAGAACTTTGCGCCCGAGTTTACGGAGCTCTCCATGAGCCCCGTTGTGATCACCAAGGACGATTGGCCCCGGAGCCTCCCTAACGACGAGCTCTTTGGCGGATTCAGCTATGTTGCGTCATCGAGCTTGCTCGAGAATGATGGCTTCGCGTTTACTGTGCAGAGCTGACTAGGTGGGTCTTGTCACCCGCAAGGAGCGTTTCATTCCGGCACCTTGAGCTGCGGAATGTGAATTCAGATGAGGAACGGGTGGGCAAAGTCATTTTTGAGACGCGAGAGTTTACTTGGGACCCCATTTTGGGTTTTGTTGCGTGTCGTTGGCATAGATAGGCGTGGTGCGGTTTCTTGCATCTTGTTTCCCAGTCGGGTGGTCAGAGTCACAGACGGATGGTACGACGTGGGACAAGATTTTCTTGTTTTGTGTTTTTTTTGTGAGTTGTTGTCATAGACCGGGGTAGTAGATGGGGACGAAGCAATACATGGTCGGATAAACGGCGATGCGGGACCGCGAGAGCCGAAAGGCCTCTCTCCTCCCGTTCCTTTTCGTATCTTCGTATCATTTTGGGGAATGCAGCAAGCGTACAGTGGGATGCACAAAAAAGTCAATTGCCGATAGATGATCACTGACGGAGTCCGCGTAATGCCCGGTTTCACGTGCTGCAGCGAAAGCCACTGGTACGAGGGCAACGTCAGCTCCTGGGGCGGAGCGCTCGAGTCTGGATCTGTTTGGCGCGAGCGATGCAGGTCGGGCTTTGCCAAGCATAAGGCGTGAAGGCGCGTGAGACGTTGATTCGGTAATCACGCAGAGCGAGAGGGCCGGCGGAAGGCTGACGGAACATGGGCGACACGGCATAGGCCCCAACGTGATGTGATGATGGTACGTGGGTCCAAAGGATGAGCACATTGTTCCTGTTTCCGTTGTCTGGGTTGAGATAGGACTTTGCCAAGCACAATGATATGCTTGGCACGCACAGCTTTGGTAGGGAAGTTTAATTACCGGAAAAGAGAAAGAACGAAAACATGCGAAAATGAGAGTTAAAACACGAAACAAAGGTGTGTGTGGGGGGGATATGTCAATGGCGGTTAATCAAGTTGCTGGTCTTGGCCTGGTCCCTCTCTCTCCGCGATACACAGCCCGGCAATTACACACAGGCTTGGCCCTTATTAGGCTCGGAGGGGGGCCCGGTACAGCGTTTCACCCCGGTCATCGGTTGAATGTGCCGAGGACGAGAGAGTGGAGTGAAGGTTAATTAAATTCATTGGGATATCAGCCTAGCGGGAGATGGCTAAAAATCCTGCGCCTTGTGGATTCGCCTCTGGGAATGTTTAGGAATCAACCGGCATCCGGGTGGGAGCGTGAGTCAAAGAGTTGCCCCACGGGTGATTGAGGGTGATGACGAGGGTGATGATGTCTGCATCTGCGCCTATCTTGCAATCTTGCAGATGTGACTGGGGACAAGATTGAGAAAAAAAAAATCAAGACAGAAGGGAAAAAAGGAAAATACAGAAAAGGCTTACGCAATCTCCGTCTCACCACTGCAACTTGTGGCGTTCCAAGAGGAACACATACCTGCAGTAGGGCGGCATCGCAGTGGAGGGCGTTGATCAGATATGTGTAATCCGTTATTCATCTCATGATCCTAGTTTAAGCATGAAATGGTCGAGCTTCGTTTCCCCTTCTGAGGGATGTGGGACGGCCCAACGAATCTTGACAACTGGACATCCAATCTGTTCCACTGCTGCCAGGTCCCCTTGCATTGCATGCCACACACATGGTTGGACAGGCGTCTCGCTGTCCATCCCATCGGGGGGCTTGGAGCCTTCTTTCTGGAGCCCAAGCTAGAGGCGCTGACGTACGTCTCCCTCCTACGGATTTTCGGTTTCCAACGCGGGGTCCCAGGGTGCTGCCAAGGGTTTTTGGCAATTGGCAGGCCATCATTGGATGCTGCGCGTGGGACGCAACGTTGGTACACCAGTGCGCGCGCGCGGGAGACGACGACGACGACAGGGACCCATTTGCACGGGCAGGAGGGTGAGGCCTCCTCTCTCCCTCGCTTGTGCACGAGAGAGGAAGGATGTAACATTGTGTTTTTTTCTCTCTCTTTCCTTCAGGAATATGGGATTCCGAAATTCCGGTGGACAGTGCAAAAGTAGGTTTGGCCAGAGCCTCTTTCGTGATCAAAATGAGCGACTAGGACGATGGGCGGAGCGAAGTTGGCCCTACGGGGAGAAGTTGAGCCGCGGAAGACAGGGCCCCGGGCGATTACCATCCCTAGTTCAATGTCAATTGTTCTCCTCCCCCCCCCCCCCCAGAAAAAAAAACGAGTTAAATCTCGGCACACGGTGTTACGAGCTGGGGAAATGGAGCTTGCCATTCGCCTAGAACCTTATCAAGAATGGGCGAAGGCAGTGCATGTTTTTTTTTGGGGCCAGGGATCAAGCCTCTACCGTTGCGTCGGCCGCCTATTTTGCACACAGGCGACCTCGATGCCATGTCCCTCCCTGCATGCGCCCTTCTGTCTCACCTGCGGTTGGGTGCGCCGTACACCTCCCGAGACACATCAGACAGGGTACATGCACGCCAAGTATTAGCGCCTGCATCATCACAATCCAGACCAGATAGCCCAGCGGTCAGCAGCGTCCTTTCCCGTCAGCACCAACGGGTAGCCTCGTCCGCAGTGGAATGGTCCCAGCCAGACCCTGCCCTGAACCCGTGAGCTGTTCCGCCGTGACCCTCACCAGCGCTCTCCGCGTGTTGTCGGTCCAAAGGGCTGGTCTGACAGACACAAGGGGTCAGTCTGTGTGTTGGGAAAATAGAACATGACATGGTGAAAGACAAGAGGTAGGAAACAGGGTTTTTTTTCTTCGTTATATTGGTGCATTGAGAAAAGACTGCTGTCTACCGCTCGGCCGTGTTTGTGACACGGCTCGTGTTCCTTGTCTCTGACTCCAACTACTCCAAGATTGCACCTGGTTGCTGAAACCCTATTGTCCCTGATTTTTGACAGCAAAGTCATCCATCTAACGCTGGCGGCATGGAAAAAAAGTCAAGGCCACTGCCAAGACCCTGAAGCTGACGACAACTTTGGGCGCGAGCTGCTTTGCCCCCCTCCATGACGCCAAGCCATCGAATCAGCGATGCCTTGAAAAATCATTTTCGAGGAAGCTAGCCCCGGGTCTGCACACCTTCCGGACGTGGCTTGTGCCTAGAACCATTCTCTAAGTCGTACCCCTGGCCGTGTAACAAGCTGGGCCCCCAGACACTCCAGCTCTTCATATATGACCCTTCCTGCTGCCCTCGGTGACATGCTCGTGAACCATTCGAGACCACACACAGCTTGACTCGACTACCTCATTCTTCATCTTGATTCGTGTGTTCCACATCACTTCCTGCATAGCCATGAAGTCAACCTTTGGCGCATTAGCTGCCGCCGTGGCGCTCTGTAAGACACAGTCCCTCGACTCCAACCCTATTATGCTCAATGCGCAGCCTGCTAATGCTAGACCATTAGACGCCCGGGGCACTTCCGCAGCCACAGACGCCTACTGTCCCTCGACCAATGTGTGTTATCGATGGGCGGTTCCTCAGGCCGCTGCGAGCTCGGGATCGGGAGATGTCTATTTCCAGATCAAGGCCCCAACCACCTACACCTGGGTCGGAGTCGGCATCGGTTCGCGCATGTCTGGTGCCGAGATTTTCGTTATTTACCAGGACGGCAACGGCAATGTTACACTGAGCCCCAGATCTGGCACTGGCCATGTTATGCCCCAGTACTCGGCGAGGAGTGGCGTGGAGCTGATTACCGGCTCTGGAGTCAGCAACAACGAGATGGTTGCCAACATCAAGTGCAGCGACTGCTCTTCGTTGAATCTCCCAGGATCCAACTCATGGATTGCCGCTTGGAAACAGGGCAGCTCTCTCGATTCGACCAGCCCGTCAGAGACCATCACGGAGCATGACGGCGACGGAAGCTTCAGTGTCGACTTCTCCACTGCCACCTACAGCGCGAGTGACATTAGCGGCGGAAACCCCTTCTCCTCCGCTTCCACCAACACGGGTTCCGGCTCCAACAACAACTCTGGTTCAGGGAGCGGCGTCACCGCCGGCAGCGGTGGTAGCAACAATAAAACACTTCTCAAAGCTCACGGTATCATCTTGGCCATTGTGTTTGTCATTGGCTATCCCATCGGCTCCGTCCTTATGCCCCTTCTTGGAAAATGGATTCTCCACGCTGGCTGGCAAATCATTGCGTTCCTGGGTATGTGGGCTGGTTTCGGTCTTGGCTACGTTGTCGCCCGCGATAACGGCATGGTAAGTTTTCCCACGAGCATGAAACAGCATTCGCTCGATATTTTGTCGTCTAACATGTTTTATAGTGGTGGAACAACACCCACACAAAGCTGGGCACGATTGTCTGTGCGCTCATGGGCCTCCAGCCTGTTCTCGGATGGTTGCACCACCAGTACTTTGTCAAGAACCAGCAGCGAGGAGTCATCAGCCACGTTCACATTTGGTTTGGCCGAAGCGTCATGCTCTTGGGCATCGTCAACGGAGGACTGGGCCTGAAGCTTGCCAACTCCTCCAACGCCCTTGTCATTGCTTATGCCGTTGTGGCTGGTGTCGTGGGTGTCGCATACAGCGCTGGTGCCGTCTTCGGCCAGGTGCGAAGATCTCGTCGCTCCATGACCAAGGTTGTCTCTCCCCAGATGGACCAGACCGAACTCCCTCGTTCTCAGCGACCTCGACCACGATACAGCAGCTCATGATGGAATTTCAAAAGTGGGGACGAATTTGCAAATGTTTGTTTTAAGATACCATAAATAGGAATTGGCGAGCGTGATGGGTGGTCCTTTGTAAATATGGGGGAACGGTGGATAGGTCTTTTTTTTTTGTAGCAAAAACTGGTTTGCCCTCGAGATCACTCTCGTTTGATACAGATTTACGAAATCAATATTTCATCTCTCATATACCACTTGGTCTGGAACATTCGATGCGTTTGACAATGGGCGGTGTGAGGGGGTAATCGCATTGTGAGGTCATATAGTGACGCTTGCCACTACGCCTTGCGCTTGCCATGAACGCTTGATGCACTAAGATATGTGGTGTATGCGGAACTGCTCCGTCATGGCCCGGAGCATAATTGCGTAGATAAGACGGGGAAGATGGCTGTAAAAATTGCCAACTCACACTTAACAAGACAATTATGAAAGGTTCAATACAAATCTGGGGATAACGTTATTGTTGATGGAAATGCAGAAGGCGGTGGCAGCATGGGACGGCATGGCATGAGTGGAAGATGACGTTCGTCATCGACTTTAATGGCATGAAGTCAACAAGAAAGCTAGCTCGCCGATAAAAACCAGAGCAACACCAAGCACGTTGGCGCAGGGTCACGTGCGGGCCCAACCCGGCGACTCCCCTCCCTCGCCCAGCCGTTTTGCTCCGTGACGCCGGTGGGCTGGGGGCCTGAGGCAGCAACTGGCTGGCGCCTGCACCGCTCGCTCCAGCCGGGGGGCGGGATGGACCTCACGATTTTTCCCCAAAACCCTCAGTCCCCCCCAATCCTCCCGTATCCGGAGTATCCAATTGAGCCACGACCAGTCATTCAAAATGCTCAGCCAACTGTCCCGGGCTACTGTAAGCACCAGCCCGCCCCTTCCGCGATGGAATTGCCCTCCCCTCGCCTTCCCCCCGCCGCCCCGGACCCGGGGGCCATCGCAAAAGCTCGCTGACCTTGTTCCGATTTTATAGCGCGCTCGCTCCGCTGTTGCGGCTGTTTCCCGTGTCGCTAGAGGCAATGCCGTCCAGGTGAGGGGCTTCATCGCTCCTACCGTCTCCCGCCGAGGTAAGAAGACTCCCTCGATGCCTTCGCCCTCCCTCCCGCAACCTTTTTTCGATGGCCGTGTCGTCGCTCGGACCAGAATTCCATTAGCCGAAGCTGCGCTCCACCCGAGCTCCGACGTCGCCAAAATCGCTGCCATCTGTCCCCCAAAACATCACAACCACAACCACATACCCATTCGACGGCAATTTTGAGTGCACCGCCATGGCCACTGAAAATAGCCAGACTGTCCAACATTGCTAACATGCCATGCTCACGTCCAGCCGATTTCGTCCAGGAGCTCTACCTCAGGGAGCTCAAGGCCTACAAGGTCCCCGAGGTCCAGGCCTCCGACGCTGAGGGCCAGGTCGGCACCTTCAACGAGCCCAAGACCCCCGCTTCCCCCGAGGAGACCGACCTTGCCGGCAGCCTCCAGGAGTACGAGAGCATGGCTGTTGAGATTGAGGGCCAGGATGCCACCGCCCAGTCCAGCGCCGCTCCCGTGGCCCAGGACTGGCTCGAGGCCGAGGAGGAGGACGACGAGGCTCACCACTAAACGGTGTCTTATTTTTTCGACGATCTGGACTGGGGACACCCCGTCAATCGGCTCGAATGTCGATTGAGGGAACCAACATGTGAAGAAGGATGCCGGCGTAAGCCACGAGGAAGGAATTGATGTGAAAGCGGTCGTTGCGGTGGATTGGGGATGATAATCCTGTGTACATTTTCCCTAAAAAGAAAAAAACCAGCCTTCGGTTGCCTGTAGGAATCCGTTTCGAATGCAAAAGCCAAATGAAGCAGCCAACTTAACCTATTATCCATCATCATCACTTGACTCACTGCCGAGCCTGAGGCATATTCTCCCGCCTTTAATGGGTTGCTAGCTTGCTCTCAAACTCAATTGACTATGTGCAGCTTGGTCTTATTCTCACCATGACTTCCGTCTAGGGCAATAAAGTTACGTTTCAACGTCATCAACCCGGTCCAGCTCTGATCCAATATTTGTATCCATCCCCCCATCACAAGCACTAAATGAGTGCGACCCCGAATGGCAGTTTGCTTCAGCGCTGCCTCCCCAACTGGACTATACCAATCTCGCAGATAAATGGTCACAATTATACACCCAGTACACAGCAGGGCACGTAATTTGGAGGAGAAAATAAAAGACATGTTCGTCATCCATGCCTGTATTAATCACTGAGACTTAGGGGTCACTAACGTCATCGAGACAACAGCAAAGTGTACAAAACAGTAAACGCACGGCGATTCCAAAAGCACATAAATGCTGCCATTGTGAACATATGCTAACAAACAACACGACAAAAATAACAGTCCCAGTCCCAGGGATGCGAGCCCGTTGCTTCTCAGCATTCTCAAACTTGCACACGGCCCGTCAACGTTTGGAGGACAGCACTGGGACGGATTGGCACTGTGCACCACATCCCCAAAAAATACACTCCTTTACAACCAAAACGCCATGACCCCGTTCAGCACGATGACCGATGCAATGCAAATACCAGCCGACCCTTATGCAGTAATGCCATAATTAATTACCCATGCCCACCGGGCAGGGCTTGATTTCTGTTTGGTTTTTGCGAATTACTTTTTTTTAGGACACGGATGAACCCCAATAATATCGTTAGAAACGTCGTGCACTTGCGAGACTGTAATATGTGGGCACTGTTACACATCAAAGTGCGAGCCTCCCACCATTTGCTCATCATTCGTTGATGTTCTCACAATGCCGCTCATCCGGTTCGCCTTTCTCAGGTCAATGTCGTCCAAATTGTCCCAGTCGTCGTGATCATCGTGGTGCGCGTCATCCATATCCTCGTCATCTTCCCTGTGGCGATCACGCATGTGATCATCAAGAGCACTCTCATCCACAAATGTGAAACCCTGGAAGTTGGCCTGGACAGAGGGGGAAAGGGGCGTGGAGGCGGCATACCCGCGAGCTAGTGCGGCGGCACGCTCGTTAAGGGAGCCGTTCTGTTCCAGTGCTGTCGTGAACTCGGGATCAAAGTACGACACATCAGTCTCAGACTTCAACTTGGGCTTAAAGGGCGGGGTGATGAGCTTCTTGGAGAGAAGGTTCCAGTCAATGTCGTTGAAGAAGGGGTGGCGCTTGAGCTCCTCGGCATCGTCAGTCGCACCCAGGCGGTGCTTGGGATTTCTGTTAAGCAATCCCTTGACAAAGTTGCGGCCTTCTTGAGAAAGCGTGTCTCTGGGGAACCGAACCTTGCCAAAGGCAATGTTCTTGTACATTTGCTGAGTATCCTCGGCATAGAATGGGCTCCAGCCACAGCACATTTCAAAGACCAGCACACCCAGAGACCAAAAGTCGACCATCTTGGTGTAGCCTGACTCGTCCAACAGAACTTCAGGTGCTAGGTATTCTGTGGTTCCGCAGAAGGTGTTGGTGGTATCATTCTTGGTGAGGTTGGCCTTGGAGAGACCAAAGTCACACAGAGCAATGTGACCGTTGGCGTCGAGCAGAATGTTTTCTGGCTTCAAGTCTCGGTACACAATGTCGTTGTTGTGAAGGTGCTGGATGGCCAGGATCAGTTCAGCAATGTAGAACTTGGCACGCTTCTCGTCGAATCGGCCCTCCTTCTGGAGGTGCCAGAACAGCTCTCCTCCTGACATGTAATCGGTAACCAGATAGAGCTCGGAAGGGGTCTGGAAAGAAAATTTGAGGCCAACAATGAAAGGCGAATCTGACATGGCCGTTCGGACAAGAATATTTCGCTCGCCCACTGTGTGAGCCACCTCCTTCTTCTGCACAATAACCTTCTTCTGGAGGACCTTCATGGCATAGATACGCTGGGTATCCTTCTTGCGTACTTGATAGACCTGACCAAAGGTACCTTTGCCAATAAGCTTGAGGATGTCGAAGTCGGTTGGTCCAAAGTGTTTCCGCTCAGATCTCTGGTAGAGGGCCTCGACGTAGATCTCACCAGTGGGGGCATTTTCAGCCATGGTATCAGCATGGCCCTCCAGCTGGAACCATCCCTTGACAGGGTGATCAATGTCCCGCGTAGCTTGGAAATCAACATGACCCAAGAACTCCTCACCAGTAGCAGTATGGTCATAGACAGAAATATCAACTAGCATTTCCGCACCCACAACATCGCTACCTCTTGTCAGTAATCAATAAATCAGAGCACTCAACGTCATCACGACTTACAATGCAGCCTCGGCATCCCACTTCGGGTTCGTGAAGGACAGGCGGGAGTTTCTGTTTCTGAAGGTGGTGTAGTCCGTAATGCTTGTGTTGCTGCTTTGACGACTGCGCATTGGGATGGCCATTGGGCGACCAGAATCGCTTCCCTGCCTCTGAATGGGGACACCGCCCATTCCAGGAGTGACAACTTTGAGGTTGTCCCCTTCCTCGTGTCGAGGGCCACTCGAGATCAATTCACTGCGCTGAAACACTACAACGACGTACGGATCTCGGCTCTTCCGTAGACCGCGGGCTTCCGAAATCTTGATGGTCATTTTGCCCCTGGGGGCTGGCGTCTGAGCACCGGTTGACCTTGGGGTTTGGGTCCCGCTGGCTGGGGCACCATCGTGGCTGGATCTCCCCGAGGCGTCCTTGCCATCTGATCCTGACGGCCGAGCAGCGGAGAGCGCTCGGGTAGGAGTTGGCGGTCCGCTCTTGAATGTCATAGCACGAGTTAGCTCCTTGAGTCCTTCTAGAGAGTACCACTTCCCAGAAACGGGGCGGGTGGGAGCACTCGACTCAGAAGAATGGGCTGTGTGAAGAGGAGGGGGACTGGAGGTTTTGGGCTGTGCTGTGGTGGGAGAAGGGGCAGCAGACTCGGGTTGCGATGAGTCATCTGAAGGTTGAAAGTGTGTTGTGGTGAAGAGTGACGTGCCAGACGACTTGGGTCGTGATGATAGGGTAAAAGACTCTGCGGGTGCAGCAGCGCTGCTTTCTGCATCTGCAGCAGTCATTTCTTGGGAAAGCGAGCCCCCGGAAGACGGTGGCTTAGAAACTGGCGGAGTTGGGTACGGGTGAAGGTCGCTCTGCTCCAATCCATCTGTGATTGACTGGAGACCAGGGGGCTCTTGTTGTAAGAGCAGACGGTCAGAAGTCGTGGAATCACAGATCGAGTGAGGCGAACCTTCGGTGTGCACCTGCAACTGCAGGCTGGCGGGTGAAGTGAGTGAAGTGGGTTTGTCTCGGTCCTGGCCCGGAGGTACAGCACTCTCCACGGGTCGGACAGAGATTGGAGAGGATTCTTTGGTTATGGAAGGGGTTTGACGAACCTGGCCAAAGTAGCTCATGATGCCGGGCAAGCGTTTGTCCTGTAGGTCAGGCTGAGGTGTGGCTACTCCAGATCTCGGCGTCTCAAATCCAATGTGATCAACGCCATCATCCTCAGTGGCTGCAGACCTGGAGGTTTGGTTAACAACTCCTTGCATTTTGTAAGAGATTTCCGGTGAGTGAATAATAAATGCTGTTGCCCCGAGGGTGCGGCGCGGGGAAGGGCGAAGTGGGAACACTAGTTCATGACGGCTGCCAAGCGCGTCGACTAGAGTGGAAAAGAGGGTAAGAGTTGTGAGGGACCGTGAGGGACTGCAAGGATAGTGGATTCTCAAAAGGTGACTATGACGAGAAAAACACGGAATGGAGGAAAAAAAAAAAAAGAGGTCTGTTGAGGCCTGGAGGGATGGTGGTGTGGTGTGGGCGTGGGTTGTGAGGGTCTAGTCCGCAAGAATGGAGCGGAGGCCGTGCCGAGAGCGGATGTTGAGGGCAGAAGGCGGGATACAAAAAGCAGACCAAGGCAAAGCAGGGCCAGCAAGCGTGGGCAGGAGGTGGCGGGAAAGGGGAATGACGAGATCAATTTTTTTGCTCCGGAGAGCAGAGCGCGGGTGCCATGTGGCCGGGGTGGGCTTGTTCGAGGCTTGTCTGACCGAGAGGAGAGGACACTGACGGCCTGCGAGCAGTGCTGATGGCGGGGTCGGGGGGCGAGCGACGCAGGGACTGGAGACCCAAGGCCGGCGGACAGGATCCAATCATGGCGGGAGCGAGTCAGGCCGCAAGGAGAAGACATCGTTGCATGTGGTAAAGTCTCTTGGAACCTCTGGGCTGGCCGGCTTCGATGGCGAATGCCCGGGTCCACCGCGATGTCCTAGAAGGGGCACGACGACGTATTGATTGGCACTGAACCTCGCGGGGCCAAAGAGTCTCAGTGGTCTCAGTCCTCACCCGGCCCAGCGTTGAAGCTGCTGAACCCCATGCCATGTTTTGCTGTACAATCAGACACCAGGGTATTCAGCTTTGGCCTTCAGCTCCAGGACTGCGGTGCCGGTGGTTGGAGGGTGGCCGACTCAGACCTGTTTCTAGTCTTCTTGGTACTTGGCCGGCGGCCTGTAGAGAGTATCGGGCATTGGGGGGCCCGGCGGGTGCCCCCAGCGCCGTGCAGGGACTCCAATGGCGTAGGTTTTGGGGACCTTGGGGGGCTTGAGAGCCCTTGGGGACAACCCTTGAGAGGCGAACAACACGACCTCTTTCCCGGACAGGCGGTGTCGGGGGTCAGAAGCCACTGGAACTAGCCTGAAAGAGACGCTGACTCGAAACAGGGCCTGTTGAGCACGAAGTGCTGGAAGACCCCCATCAAATGTCGCCACTCTTTTGATGACCAGTGAGGGAAGAGCTTTGGCAAAGCTGGGACCTCGTATGTGTACCAGGGCACCCCGTTGCTGGCCTAGCCATGGCTCCAGAAAAAAAAGGACCGCCGCACAGGGTGAAAGCGGTAGTAGAAATTAAAGCAGACACCAACTTTGGGCCGCAATGAAAGGAAGAGCGCAACGCAGAGGGCGGGGGGTGAGTGGGGAAATCGGGATACCGCGGTGAGAACGGAGAGATAAGAGAGAAACCGAAGATCACGTACTTTGACATCATCGCCTGGGTAGCTCTTCGCAGGAGGTCATAGCCGCCTGCGTTTGAAGCTGCACTCTCAGTGCCCGACATGGTAGCGATAGCTGGCGGGGTGCTACCACGGCGGCTTAGAAATAGGTAGGCAGGTTGAGCCCGGAGGGGCGGGGTCAACGGCGGAGAGCTTTGAGATAGAGAGACGGGTATCGTTTGATGGCGTCACTGAGCGCCTGGGCGGCTATCGGAGGATAGGTCACGACGCAAACGAGGATGCGAGGAGCTGTGACTCCTGGGTCAAAAGAAAAAGAGGTTTGTGGCAGGAGGAAGAGAAGATGGAGCGGCGGAGAAGATTGACGGAGATGATAGATGTCTTTGGGGCGAATTGAGGGTGGGTGGGCGAGGTTAAAGCAGCCGTACAGTGCGCCGCAACGGAGGTAGCGATGCCACAAACCCAGGCTTCTGCAACCACGACACTTGGTCTCGTTGCCTCGTCAAGCTTACTTGCGGGAGGACAGGCTCCTCTCTCTCTCTTTTGAGGGGGAGGGAGAATTAAGGTTGGTAAGGCGTGGGGTGGTTGAAGAGCAGGATTACTGAAAGCTCGGGTTGACGGTTGGAAGTTCAACCTTGCCCCGGAGGCGCAGAATCAGATGCTGCCGTGAGACTGAGGCAAATGCGGTGCGGTTGGTTCGATGTCTCTGTGGTTGATCCTCAACACAGCAGCTGGGCGCTCAACTAAGCGAGCTGGGAATCGTCAGCTCAGCCTAGCCGCGGGTATCAGACACGTCCTCCTCCTGCTCCTCGTTGGGTTATCACTTGTCGACGGCCTTAGGGGATGGCGTTGCAGCAGCCCCGGCGCCATCCGCCCCAAGGGGATCCGCTGCTGAGCGCGACCCCTCCTTCTGAGGTGAGATCCACGGCCGAGTCGAGAAAGGCGGGCAGGGTACCGTACGCACCTTGTTAGGGCAGCAGCTTCTGATGCCGGGATGTAGCAGATCCAAATCCTTCTAGCGCGTGGTCCGCGGCGGGCTTGGACCGGCACGAAACATGGGAATGTGTTTATAGCTTCTGGCGTAGGGCTGCTGCTCCTTGGAGGCAACCGGGTTGCCAGCTCGGTTGTCGATGGGGTGCAGTGCTTTCTGGAAGATGCGAGGCGGCTGCATCATGCTTCTCTACAAATGACTAGCTGGCTACTACCTTCTTACCTACCTAGGTACAAAACCTGCTGCAGAAGCCGCCAGCCGCCCACAGTGCGTATAACAACCCCCACCGAAGCTGCTGCGTTGCCGGTGGAGGCGATCCTCTCAGGGACTGGCGGGCCTGGGAAAGTGGGCCCCCTCTGATGCCGCTGCTGTTCTGATGGTGGCACAAGTGCCTGATCAGTGGTGCCGCCCGCCGGTGCTGGGGGTGGCGGCAACAAGGCGAAAGAGATATGGATCAATGGGGAGTGATCAAAGCAGATGATGCAGGTCATTCGAGATGTGTCAGTTGCAAGAGTGATGCATGTCTCGATTTGGCGTGGGACGCTGGTAAATGGCAAATGGCAAATGGCTCGGACCAAGTCCTCCACGCATCTGGATATACACCCGTCTGCGTCTGCGTCTGCGTCGACGCGCCAAGCCGGTACGAATCAACAAGCAAATCTCACACATTTCACAGTCGGATCGGCTGACTTCCCCTGTCCGCGAGCCTGCTGTCAGACTCACCTCAGCTCCCGAAACCTACCCCGCCGGAGACAGAGTACAGTACAGTGGTCTGCCGAAGCTATTTGCTGGGCGCATCTGGCGGCACTTGAGCACTGTACGCTGTACCGAGTACTTCGGGGAGCGCGATGCTCAGCCTTGGCTGTTGCTTTGGCTGTCCGTGTGTGTGCTTTGCTTCTTAGACATCGCCATGGACACACCCACGCCCCTCCAATCCCAATCCCAATCCCCGTCCTGGTCTAGAAAAAAATTTTCATCCCCTGCGTCGGCCAATTTACATGTCAGATATCACCAACAGTGAGAGGATTGCAAAAAAGAAAGAAAAAAGGAGAAGGTAACGAAAAAAAAATAAAAAAGCCTTCCCGTGCAGCCACGCACCCGCAACCTTGCCGCACGTCCCCGTGAAAATCCCATTAACCGTCTGCCGGTGAAAGATGTTTTCAGTAAACGCAGCCCCTGGAGCTGGGGCATCCCGGCAATCAACTGCCCAACGGCAAGGTTGTAGCCGCTCAATCTAATGTTGGCTATTGGCCAACGGGCTGCGCATAGGTACAATATAGGCAATATTGTTTTATTTGCAGCATCGGCCGCTTCGCGACCAGCCTTCATGCTCAACGCATCCCTCGCTTGGCAAGCTAAATTCAGCCGGCAGGCAGGAGGATGGATATTTTGGAGAGCAACTATGCCGTCACCGCCCTGGTGAACGATACAGGGGTATGCAAGGGAAAGACAACATCGCAAGACAGCATCATGTTGTATCTCATCTGTACTTTCAAACCTTGGGTCGTGTTGCGCAATGCATGCCATTTAATTTGAAGACATAGGGCATGAAGCTTATCTTGGACTGGTTTATTAGACATTTTGCTATGCGCATTTGCCTTTATGGGCCACGCCCGCATATGTATTATCCCTCCTGTCTGAAGCCTGGAGAGAAGGGGGGCTGGCGCCGCATTTTCAAGCAAGGGTCAACCAACTTCTCCCTAAATCGGCGCGAGTCTCGGCAACCATCTGGTAATCTTGTGCCAGTGCTATTTTTATTTGATGGTTTTACAGTTAAATTGGGTAAGCTTTTGCCGTCATCATGATAAAGAAAAACAAAAGGAGCCGGCCCAGTGTGACCGTGTAAGTGAGGTTAGCTGAAAGCGTGGTACCTCGTATACGTGCTTATCCCATGCTCAGCCCCGAAGTATTACTTTTTTTCCTATGGGGGGCTTTGTCATTCAATAATTAGACATGGGATACTTTTTGGTCCTTCAGCTCCGTGATCCGTTCGCAAGCTTGTATGCAAGAGGTAATACGTCCACCGCCTCTGCTGGTTTTACTGGCTTGAGCCCGCTCTTCACATTCCTGGATTGGGCGAGATAAGCCGTCACGTCTATCCATCTTTGCCACCCAACTATGTCCTAAGTACCGGCGGGCTGGTCAACCTAGGCACAGCTTTCAGCCTCTTCTGCCATTTCCCCAGGTGTGGCAAACTATTGGGACGGGATGGCGTTGCAGCACCCCAGATCCGTGACGTTGCGTGGCAGTAAGAAGGAGACGCAAATATGTCTGTCACATGTTTTATTTCCATCCATCCCGCCAGCCAGCCGGGCCAAAAAAAAAAACCCCCCCCCGAGCACCCTGATCCGAGCATTTTGATAGCTCGGATGAAGGGACGAGCGGAGATGCGCTAGGGCAACGAGGGAGCAAAGGAAAAGAAACACACGGAAGGGTTGCTCAACCTTTGGAGGCTGGAAGTGACATCGGGTTGAGATTGGATCGGCAAAATACTAGCGCGTGTCTCTTTGTCAAATGCACTGCCGCCTCCATTGGGCCAGCGTTTTTGCGCATGTGAGAGAGGTCTGGAGGGGGTCTAGATCTCGATGGATGTAGATGCCACTCGCACTCCAACTCCATACATCCGGATTGATACAACCGTCACATTGTAGCCGCGGGGCCATGAAAAATTTTTTGGTCCCGGGACGCTACACATCCAAATGGAATAATGCATGTAATTCGTCTCCTTCTGTTTTGCTTTTTATCGGGAATTACTGCTGATCTCCAAGTTTAGCCGATGGCTAAGATAGTTTCTACCTACTCGGGAGAAGCGTCATTTCGGCATCGGGCACCTGGAAACTGACACAGCGACCTTGGGCGTCTTGAAAGCCACGTAGTTCACGGCCGAGCACAGCCGACCGAACGTTCACATATCCCGGGCCGATGACTTGATTCGGACAATTTCATTTCGTCTCATCATGATTCAGCTCCGTGTTTTATACGATTGGTCCACATCGTGTATGTTGGGATTCGACACACCCATGAACTTGGACGCCTATGTGATTCTTCATTTTTTTGTAGGTTTTGTTTTTTTTGTAGAATGGCCTTACATAAAACACACAACGACTGGATTCAAAACTGTAGTCTTCTTCATAACAGATTGCTGTAGTAATGGCTTGCCCCCCCAAAAGAGAAACGCCTCCTGCCTCAAATCTCAATGCGCTGGCTTGTAAGTTGTCTTCTCCCCTGCGCGCGTAACGCGACTCGTGACGGCAAGCCAGGATTGACAAGAATCCCATTCCCCCAAATAACGCCTTTGCCTCTTCTCCGAAATAAGCGACGAGCATGGTGCCGGAGCTTTGTTGGCCCAAAGCCTCACCGTCTGTCCAAAGCTCACCGCTCTCCATCGGTGCGGCGACGGGGCAGCGGTCAGGAGCCTGCCCGGATCGTGGACACATGGCCACCTACTGCTTGGAGTCGTTGATCATTTTCAGCCAAGCCTGCTCCATATCGTGCGTCACTCCCTGAGGGTACGACTTTGACGTGTCCTTCTCACGAGGTCGCAGCGGGTCGTGGTAATTTCCTAGGGACGGGTCAGCTAGCATCCGGGGTAGCTCATCCGAGCACGTGAAGTAATAGTCGTAGTGGTGGTAGTGGTGGAGGTGGAGGTGGAGGTGGAGGAGCTGATGGTAGTGCTGTTAGGCAGGGCATCACATCGTGAGCAACACGTACTCATGTTGAACTTCTGGTCCTGCAGCCTCGACCTTGTTGTCTCACACTCATCGGCCAGTCTCTTCGCGCTCGAGTTGGCGTTCGCGGATTCGGCCATGTGGTGCGGAGGGAGGGGCGATGATCGGAGCCCACCGGACATTGTCAGATCACAGACAAGCAAGGGGCAGGGAGCGGGGAGCCAGAGAGGAGGCTGTTCACCCGCCTAGCTACGATACGCGTGAGAGCGACAGTATCAAGCAAAGACTGTTTGTCTTGGAGGAGAGGTTGGCCTGCTCGAGGTGCCGCATTCGATGGATAATGCTCAGCTTCGGGAGCTGCCCCACCGCCGACAAGCCACCCCGCAATGACGGGTTGTCGGAGGGCCATTGGAACCCTTCTGAACAGCGGGAGGCGAGACGCTGACAGAAGCGACCTCAGGGCTACAAGCAAGCCCTGCGGCCCTCGCGCCCAGCGCCAGGTCGCCCGCAAGTTACTGGTGTTTTTTCCCCCAGAGCTGGCGCAAGCAATTCCTTCTACTGGGCCAGCCCCACGTTAGTTGCACCCTTGGATGAGGCCCAAACCTGGCCTAATGATCGCCAACTTTCAAATCCACCAAAACTCTTTTTGCATAACCTCTTTATGCACACGTCGCAAGCCCGGAGAGAGAGGCCCGACCATCGTCTTCTCCGACGACGTACATCCGCCTAGCGACGCAATCCGGCTCCTGACGCTCTTTGCCTGCCGGCCACGTCGACGACAATGGGGAAGAAAACAGTGGTCCCGGATGCGTGGGAAGACGACTGGGAGGCCCAGGCCGACAGAGCAGCTAGCGAGGAGAGCCAGCAGCAGCAACAGACGCAGCATCAGCAACCGCAGCAGCCAGACTCGGAGCCTCCTCGCACCAAGGCTGAGATTCTTGCTCAGCATGCCGAGGCGAACCGCAAGATCTGGGAGTCCGCGTAAGTCTCATCACCTCTCCGCCCACACAGCGTGCCTTGTATTTTTATATGGGTGATTTTTTTTTCTTTTCGATGCCAAGCTTAGACTCTTATATCTGACCCGTTCTCGTCTATGCAAGTGATACACCTCAGACGTTCCACTATCTCGAGGCCAACTCCAACGTGCCGCTCACCAGCAGCTTCAAGCCCCAGGTCAAGGTCCTCAGCCGGAAACCCGTCATCGCGAAGCGGGGGGATGCCGCCGGCGGCATGTCCCAGCTGGGCGATGACGAGGACGAGAAGAAGGAGGTCCAGCTCACCCCAGAGGAGATCCGCGCGAAGCAGAAGCGGGATCGGGAAGAGAAGCAGCGCCGGTACGAGGAGGCTCGTGCAAAAATCTTTGGCGAGTCGAACCCCTCGTCGGGAGCCTCGTCACCTGGCACCGTCACCCCGCCTCGGTCTGACGGCCACTTTGCTCCGCGGGGTAGGGGCCGCGGACGAGGGGGCTATCGGAACAATGAGAACCGCCAGTACGACAGCCGCCAATTCGACCATCCCCGAAGACAGCAGAACTCGGCTTCCGGCAGAGAGCTGTACGACCCCAACTCTGTGCCCAAGCCCGACTCCCCAGGGCCACGACGGGTCAACGACAGTTCAAGCCAAGCGAGGGCTGATCAGAATCCAATCCGGGCACCTCGAGGGCCAGATGGGAGTGGACGGGGAGGGTTTGGCTTTGCGAGGCGAGGCGCCAAGGAGAGTTGATTTTAATCTATCAACTAGCTTTTACGCTTACCATCCACCTCCAATCTTTCCAGCCAGCTGCACCACCTTTTCGGTATCTGTGGTTTTGTCCTTTCCAACATCGCTAATCACCTCACGATAGCTCGTGAATGCAAGTCTATCTAAGCTTATGCCTGTGACATCCACCCAATGCGCCAGGGTATCATTAATGTACGAACGGGAGATGCCGCCAACGACATCCTCAGGAACCTCCTCCTCAATTTTAACATCAGCCTCTTCTTCCGAAAAATAAGCCTCGTCAACCTCAGCCAGCCACGCCTTTTGCTCTTGTGGGCCTGGCTTTCCGGACAGGTTCTTGCGTTCCATGACGACGGGGTCGTCAACCTTGATCTGACCTCCGCCGTTTGTGCAACCTCCGGGGCAGGCCATGACTTCAATATAGCCATACTCGAGAGATGCGGCTTTGCCAACAGGCTTTCGGGCACTGCCAAAGGGCTTGCCACCCGGCACGCGCGACGGTCGTGCTGGTCTCAGCCGCCGGACAAGATTTTGAATATTTCTGAATCCATAATACCGAGCCGCCTTGAAGACTGTTTCGCCATTGACAACCACCGAATACTCGGCAACATCGACATTGCGACCACGAGCGAAGACGATCTCCGCACCAGGTGTCTGGGCCGCTCGAGTTTGCAGGATGTGGTACAAAAGACCTCCCGAAGAACCGGCCTCCCGGGGTGGGTTCTTGGGAGTGTGAGGGGGGAAGAGGAATTTATGAATTTTTGGGTCGGGAAATGGGTTTGAGGCAGAGCCTGCTGGATCTGCCTTGGGAATATCGAAGAAGTTGAGCCCCCTGGACTCGGCAAGCATAAGGACTTCTTTGCTTGTGATGACGCAGTCGACGTCTCTGACTCCTCGACCTCTTGCTTCGCCCCCAGCCCAGACCTCCTCTGTCAATTCCTCACGACTCGCCTCCAGCTTCTTGTCAAAGCAGGGCATAATGGCCAGGTGCCAGATCCTATTGGGTGAGATTCCCAATATCCGGCTCAAGGAGGTTTTGAGCATGGTACCCATGAGGGCCTGTGGTGATTTGACCTTGGAAATATGGGGGAGAACATGGGGATGGGTCTTTTCGGCATAGCATACCCAACCGGGGCATGATGATGCGAGGATGGGTTTTGAGGGGACTGCGGATGCACCCTGTGCGTCGGCGAAGACTTCGTCGGCACCGAGAACAAGAGTGGCTTCCCTCGCCACATTGGTGTCGACGACCCATTTGAACCCGTTGTTCCACTTGCCGCCGTTGGCAATACCATCCGGCCCCCTCAGCAGGTTATCCAGCATGTGTGCCACATCCTTTTCCGAGACGCCATTTCCGCACGCGGCGGCCAGGTTGGCCCTGGTTTGGGGGCTCACGCTGGCGATAAATAATTTGGCATTCTCATCCTCGAGCCCCTCTACACTGAATTTCCCACTGCTATCAGGGCCAACTATACGAAGCGCGGGCGCGGCATCTAGCGTTGCCAGGACCTCGGCATGACTCTGGAGGCTGACCAGGACGGCCTCCGCAGAAGTTACACAACCGGAACAGGCGAGGCAGTCGGTAAGAGAGATCTCGGCAGGGGCGTTGGGGTTTAAGGCGGGCTGCTGGCCGTCGATGATGACCTCGAACTCGTTGGATTGCGGGGGCGGGGCGGCCGGGAGGGTCTCGATGGGTTTGATGCAGGCAACGCCCGGGGAGATGAAATCGTTAAGGTCGTCGGCGGAGAGAATGGCACTCATGGCGCCGGGTGTTTTATTTGGGCGAAAGCTCTGGTATGATGCGCAATGTTCCAAGTAATATAATAATAATCGTCTTTGGCTGGACTTTGTGAGTGGCGGTCACTGGAGAAGTAAATGTCCGTGTTTTAATTTTTGGTGGTGCAAGTTCCTCCAGCCGGTGCCAGCGCGGAGCGGCTGACAAATATATTGGTGCAAAAGTTGCTTGGGTATCAAGAAGGCAAACGGTCCGGTCGCGGGGGGGGAGGGGGATGCCTGAAATATTATATGACAAAGAATCGAAAATAAAAAGAACAGAGTTCCGGGCGAGATAAGAGTTTACTGTATATTGGAGGAGGGCGATGACAAGGCACTGCACGTCACCCCCGGAGCGCGCACTGGCTTATATGAAGCAACTCCTCGGGGCGGCGGGCGGGCGGGCGTAACGGGGTCCGTCCCTCGAAGACGCAATAGAAACGAGAGGATTTGCAATGGTTTTGCTGGGCGGTAAAAAAAAAAAAATCCAAAAAAATTACTGGCCCCACGATGACGGGACAGTGCGATGCGAGATCGGCCCCCATGTATGTATGTACCAAAAGGTAGGTGTGTGTGGGTGGCGACTACAGCACGAATCGAGAGCTACAGTGGATTTGCTTGGGCGGTCAGGTATTGGTCGTCCCCCCCCTCCTTCGGGAGTGGGAGGGAGGGCATGGTGGCCGAAGAGGATGCGCGTCGGCCGGGTGGTAGGCCCTGATCTGGACCGAGCCTGGATCCGAGCCTAGTGTTTGTGGAGGGATCGGAGGGACCGCTTACAGGAGGGGGAAACAGAAAGCCGCCGTCCGACAGCCCCTCGGGGTTCCTCGCACTTGTCCGTGTAGGCTTCGGGGACGTGGAAAAAATACCGTGTTGGCCTACATTGCGGCCCTGAGGTAGCTTCCCCATGTAGCGACTTGAAGGGTACCAGTTGGCTTCCTGGGCGTTGCTTGCGCTGCCAAGTAGACTACTGTCAGACAGAGTCAGGTCTTGGAGAATAGACATCGGTCGAACCCCAAACCACACGGAGCTATTACACCACAATGATCCAGTCCCCAGTGGCGTGGTTTGTTACTGCTTGAGCTAGGTGGTTGTCGTATCGTTTCCCTTTCAGCTCTGCGATTTGGCCCGCCGCCGATTCCAGTGCAACTGGGCCATTGTGGTACTGCTGCTGTCCGGGAAGGGCGGGCTGCTGGATGACGTAGACGGTTCCGAGGGAGGAGCCGCGTCGCTGAGGGACAAGACATGGATGCTCTCAGCCTCAATCATGTCATGACGACTGACCCCATCAGCCTCTCAGGCATATGTGGCACTGCAATTATATACCATTTTCCAATCTTCCCCAGCGCGCAATAATTCGGAATCACCAAAAAAGAAACAATTCTCTCTCTACGCCCATCAATCGCAATGAGTGTACGTTTGGCGACCTCTCGGCCAATTCCCTCCCTCCCTCCTCCTGCAGGAATCCTCACTGACAGGCACAGGCCGTCGCAGCCTACAGCTTCGGAAATCTCGCCTGGCTGAGCACCCAGGCGTTCCCGCTGATCCTCTGGCCGTCCTTCATCGGGTCCATCCTGCGCCCGGAATATGAGCCTCAAAGCTGTGAGTCGTCGTTGCTCCCCCCAGAGCAGTCGCAAGCTCCACGTCGTGCCCCCGCGAAGCTGACTCTCTCTAAAAAGCGCTGGAAGCGTACTTTGCGCGATCCCTCGGCTTCGCCCTCTTTTCTCTGGGCCTCACTGTCGTCGTCCTCTCGGGCGCTGTACCTCTCACGTCCTCTTTAGACGGTATTTTAGTTCCCATTGCCACCGGCGCTCACTCCCTGGGCCTGTCCCTCTCTCTTACTGATGCTCACACGTCTCGACAGATTCTGCAGATCAAGTTTCCCCGTACGCGAGCGCTACCATCCTCATCTCGACCATACACCATGCCTCGGCGGCATTCTACTGCTACGGTCGCTACAGCTGGACGGGCGAGATGGGATATGCGCTTGGGAGCATTGGCAGCGCCATCTTCGCCAGTTTCGGGCTCTACTGCGTCATGTTCGCTGGCGACAAGGCCATGATCAGCAAGTACCACAAGTTTGATCAGAGCACCAGTGGGTTTCCCTTCAAGAACTCGGAGTCGTATCGCGCCAAAAAGAAGGCGCTGTGAATGTATTATTTGGTTGTACCCACGGTTTCTGAAGTAAAAGAGAAAAACAAAAGATGAGCATGTATTTCATTGTTCTTTGCATTAAGATGCTGGAGGCCAAAAACCCAGGCCGCTTCCCTCTTCGAGTGGCCCAAAAAATGCAGATAGTCAACTCCGCAAACTCCCCTCGGTACAAGTGTGATGTTACAGATCCCCCCAAACGCCAATGGTTGGACGCTTCTTGCCTGAACGGATCCTGCGAGACCGCCGAGGCGTCATTATTCCCTTTGGCATGCGACTGCTTTTGGTAGAAGTAGCATGCTAAGCCTCCTCGACCTTGGTGCCGTTTGTCTTTTCTCCGTCTCCCTCCACGCTCTCGACGGCCCCAGACACTTGTACGTCGGCGGTTCCAGAGAGGATGGCCTGTCTCCGGTCATGCCAGTCCACTTCGCCCTTGATGACCTGTGAAAGGAGGACTTCTTTCTCCAGCCATTCTTTGTAGTAGGCCTCCTCCCATTCTTTGCACTCCTTCTTGAGCGACTCTCCAACCTCTTCGGCCCACTTTGCCTCCCAGTAGCACTTGCGGTAGAGCTTATCAACGGGGAATGCCAGCTCATCTGCATCAAACATCTCCTCGGGAAGAGCAGTAAAATATTCCGAGTTGGGGTCATCGCCGTTGGCCACATCCTCCATGGGGTCGTCTGGACCACCGTGCGACTGCGGTGTCTTGATAATAATCTTGAGCTTGCTTCCCTTGCCCATAGTGCCCGACTGCATCGATTTGGGCACCGGGTCGGACGGTCGCAACGCCTCCGTCTCGTGCACCGTTCGCATGTGCTTTGCCAACGCGTCTGATCTTGTAAAGGAGCGGTCGCATTCTGTGAATTTGTTAGTCGTCAGTGTCAGGGAGCGTGTGCGAACTTCCTCATACCGGGCAAATAGCAGTAAAAGGGCTTCTCCCTCGTGTGGCTGCGCATGTGCGCCTTGAGAGCATATCCACTAGCATGGGGCAGCCCCTTTCGATTGCAGCTCATCCATTCGCAAGTGTACTTCTTTTGGCGGTTCTCGATGTGTGAGTTGTGGATGTGCTCGACGAGCTTATCCATGTTCCCTTGGTCGCCAGCCGTGCAGCCATCCCAGTCGCAAACGGTCACCTGGTCCTGGAAGTCCTCTTCCTCCAGTCGCGCGTTGATAGGCGAACTGGGAATATCGCCAGATGTGTCGGATGAGACGTCCGACATGCCCTCGAGAGGGTCAGGCTCCGGCACTGTCTCAGGCTCAGCATCAGGGACTACGGCGGACGAGGTCGTGGAACCGGCCTCGAGGCGCTGTCGCTTCGAGGGACGCAGCGTATTATCTTCTTCATCGTGGACCTCCTCTTCGTAGGGCTCCGACTCGTCCATGGAGGAGAGCGGGGACTCGGGGGGTGTGTAGTCGCGAGCCATAATCGCGCGAGTCGAAACCGCGTCTGGGCGTGGAAGGACGACGGGTGCGTGAATGAGATGTTAGGGCGAGAGAAGGGGGTGACTGATGGCAAGGGCCGCAGCGGGTAATCGCCCGGTGGAGGGTTCAAGGTGATTGGCGTCGTAAAGGGGTCGTGAGGATGGCGTTGGCAAAAACTTTCTGGATGGCAGGATGACGAGGCCGTGGTTGTCGAAAAACGCCAGCTAGGAGCTCTGGTTGCACAGTGTGAGCATTCGCGCTTGTTTTGGTAAAGTTTCAGTACAATCTCAGTGCGTTGCCATACAGTGCGCGATTATACTCCGGACCGTGTGCGATGCCGCTCTCATCAGCATGGTTGCGAGAGGCCCAAGTTCTGACCACTCACACTCAACTCTGTTGATCCCTAATTAACTTGAGCCAAAGCGCATTCCGCTCAATTGCTTCTCTGCAGCTTGCTTTTATCTATCCCATCAAATTGATATCCCAGAAACTCCAGCCCCTAACTCAATCCAGCCCATCAGCACGTGTCCCTCGAGGTGCAAGGGAGAAGAAATCATATGATTGCTACTGCGTCCGCCATATTTCCATCCCCCAATTTCTCATGAGTGAAATCACTACAGTTTTTATGCGCCATTCACACCCAACACCTTGCGTCGTTCCTTAACAGCCTGGGCAAGCGTATCGAGAGTCGACACAGTATCTTCCCAGTTGATGCAGGCATCAGTGATACTGACACCGTACTGAAGACCAGACTTGCCCTCCGCGGGCACCTTTTGGTTGCCTGAACAATATTAGCACGCGCACAAAGATGAGACAATAGGTATCAAGCAGCTCAAACTTACCCTCGTTGATGTTGCTCTCAATCATGACACCCATGATGGCCTGCTCGCCCTTGGCGATCTGAGAGGCAATATCGGCAGCCACCTTGGGCTGGTTCTTGTGGTTCTTGAGTGAGTTTCCATGGCTGCAGTCGACCATCAAACGCTGTCGCACACCCTTCTTCTCCAGAGCTGCCTTGGCCTCAGCGATGCTGGCGGCATCGTAGTTGGTTCCCTTGGACCCGCCACGGAGAATGACGAAACAGTCGTCATTGCCCTCGGTGCCAACAATGGCGACAATACCAGGCTTGGTGACAGACAAAAAGTGGTGGGGGTGCTTGGCGGCGCCAATGGCATCAATGGCTACGCCCAAAGAACCATCGGTGCCGTTCTTGAAACCAACAGGGTAACTTAGACCACTAGCTAGCTCGCGGTGCAGCTGGCTCTCGGTGGTTCGCGCACCAATGGCACCGACAGAGAGCAAATCAGCCAGGAACTGAGGCGAGATGGTATCCAGCATCTCGCTAGCAATTGGCATGCCCTTGGAGGTCAGGTCAACAAAGACTTGACGTGAAATGCGCAGACCCTTGTTGATCTTGAAGCTACCATCAATATCGGGGTCATTGATGAGACCCTTCCAACCGACAGTAGTACGGGGCTTCTCAAGGTATGAGCGCATGACAATGAGAAGCTCATCTTTGTGCTTCTCTTTCTCCTTCATAAGCAAGTCGCAGTAGGCGAGAACAGCCTCGGGGTCGTGGATAGAGCAAGGGCCGACAACGACAAGCAGGCGGTGCTTCTCGTCGGTACCGTTTACGACAGCGACGGCCTCGTTGCGGCCCTGAAGCACCGTCTGCTTAGACTTTGCAGTCTGTGGGATCTCGGACTGGAGCAGGTCGGGGGGAGTCAGAGGGTTGTAACCGCGAACTGGACGTGGTCAGCATCATGAAAGCAAGCATTGCACGACAACAGCAGCAAGCTTAATAGTGCCCAGCAATGTAGCTCGACAGACACCCTGTGCCAAGGGGGGGGATAATTGAAAATACGTACTTCTCCAATCCTCAGACTCGGCCTGGTTGCCAACATTTTTGTTTTCAATGAAGAACTGCATTCATCGTGAGTCACCCCACCAAGAGCTGTACGACGAGGGGGAGCTCTGTCGCAGAGGGGAACCTACAGTGGCCATGATGACTGGATGGCGGGGGTATCAACCAACAGACACACTGGCGGAGAGGGCTTGGAAAATAAAAAAAGAGAACAAGGCACCCCGAATTTTGGATGCACGAGAGGATATCTTCAAGAAAACTTGCAGGATAGTAGGGCGGGAAAAAATTCAAGGGAAGAAAAAAAAAATTATATCCTTTTTACCCTTTGCGCCGGCCCGGCGTCGGTGTGTCACACTCTCCAACCACGGCGCCCACCACCACCTCCGCGCCCGCCTTTCCGCACGAGGCCAGTGGCGGCTTTAGCCTTGGGTGCAGCAGCAGCAGCAGCAGCAGCAGCAGTGCTTTGGAACGGCCCCACCACCATTGGACGATGATCGACTGGGGAGCCCCCCGCTCATGGCGCCACCCACCTTGAGGAAGGGAAGCCGTATCTGCCTGTGTAGCTGCGCGTGTCAAGTAGTTCGTTCAAGGTTTGGAAGGATGCTATATTCGTTTCGCGTTGCGAGCGGCCGGCAACTCGCAGACCATGTTGGCACGGCTCGAGATCCACAGCACCAGGTACTTGATAAGGCTCGCGGCATTTAACCAGTATCTATTTGGGGGAGAGTTCGCAATCATGCCACGCATCTCGGCACTTCGCGAGTTCTTGATAGTAGCGAGCCATGGGGTGGACGAATAGGTCCATGTTCGTTCAAGCATAGCATATACTTTTTTTATCTACCCCTTGTATGCGGCCCGGCCCCTCGGCAGCGCTCCCCGGCCATCCCTTAGACGACGTCAATGTTGAGAATCTTAATGTCCTCCTCTGGCTTCTCCTTGTGCGTCCTCACGCCTTCGATCTTGTGAATCACGTCGAATCCCTGCGTTGCCCTTCCGAAAATGGTGTGCTTCCCGTCCAGCCATGGCTATCATCTCGTGTTAGTCGATAACTCAAACCAAGCACCAAAAAAGAAAAAAGGGCCACAAAAGGAGGGAAACTTACCGTCTTCTCTGTTGTGATAAAGAACTGGCTGCCGTTCGTGTTCGGACCCGCATTGGCCATGCTTACTGTAAATGGCTTATCGTGTTTCAAGCTGCTGAACTCGTCCTCAAACTCCCTTCCCCAAATGCTCTCGCCGCCAGTGCCGTCGCCCAGTGGGTCGCCTCCCTGGATCATAAACTTTCGGATCACTCGATGGAAGATGGTGTTGTTGTAGTAGCCGCTCTTGGAGTGCGTCACAAAGTTTTCGACCGTCTTGGGAGCTGCGTCGGGAAAGAGGCGGATGTGGATGTCGCCGTACGTGGTGTGAATGATGGCTCCGGTACCGGTCTCGGTGGCCTTGGTCTTGGTGTCCTTCTTGTGCCCAAGCATGGTCGGCCGCTCGTTCTGCACGTCTCGGGTCGACTTGGAAAAGTCCTCGTCGTTCGTAAACATGTAGAAGCGAACCTTGCCAACGCCGGTGGCCACCAAAATCGGGTCGCGAGTTTCCGACTCCTGCAGCAGGGGGTTGCTGGAAGCACCCATCTCTACCGTCGTCACGCCCTTCTTCTGAGGTTGTCCCTGGTACAGGCCCAGGTTGACGGCCCGGAAGTTTTCGTCCTTGCCGTAGACTTTTACCACTTGGTTGGTGTACGTATTTAGAACTTTGATCCCAAGCATGGAGCCGTACAGGATGAAGTTGCCAGACTCGTCAAAAATGATGTTGGACTTGTGCTTGAAAGTCTCTGACTCGACCTCTCGCTCGTGAGCTGTCCTTCGACCAAACTCTACGTTATCCAACTTGCTTGAGTCCGTGCCTGCCCTGTGCATCTCCTCAATGGCTTGAAGAGACTCGTCGTACGTGCGATATAGCTTGGCTGTAGCAAAGTCAAAGATGCGAATCTTGCGGTCTGGCAGCGAGAATGCGGCAAAATATTTTCCGTTGGGTGAAATGGTCAAACAAGAGGGCACCGACTTGGCTTTTTTGAAGTCAAAGAGATTTGTTGAGCTCTTGTACTCAAAGATGCCCTCTGGCTTCTCGTAGTTGCCACTGGGTCTCCAGTACTCCAACATGCCACTCTCATCTGCGGACACCACACAGTCGAATGGCTCATTGTAGGCCATCAGGTGTACAGGCTTCCTATGCAGGCCCTTGATCGTGTGAATTGGTTCCTCCTTCTCTCCCCGGCCGTCGTAGATGTGTATCAGCGGTTTTGCTTGTTCGGAAACTGCCAGCACTGGCAGAGAAGCACCCTTTGCGTGAACCCAGCACAGACTGTTGGGAGCGTAGTCGAGTGAGATCATTGATAGAAGATCGAAGGTAATGACGTCGAATAATTTGATTGTTCCGTCCACGCCAGCGGTTGCAAAGCTTCGCCCGTCCTTGCTCACTGCCACCGACTTGATTTCGCCATTGTGCGCCTTGAATTCCTTCACAAATTCAATGTTCTGTGCAATCTTCTTCCAAAACTTGACCACTCCGTCAATAGAGGAAGTGATGAGAAAGTCCGTCAAAGGGGTCCACGTCGTGAAGAGGATCTGCTCCTTGTGCATCAAGGATTTTGAGTATCGGGAGGACTTGGGGAGAGCGGCCACGTAGAGCTTCTCGTGGGGTAAAACTCGTCGCTTCTTCTTGGGGGCTGAGGAGGGCAGCTGAGGGCCCATGTCGTCGTCCGAGGAGCTGTCTAAGAGCATCTGTTAGCCACATACAATCCGACGCGATTGCAACGGGAAACCCAAGATTACCATCGTCCTCTCCGCGAAACTCGGAGTGGCTACGCTTTTGCGAGCGGTTGTCATCCTCTGCGGAAGAGTCTACGGCCATTTTGACGGTCGTAATTTACAGGCGCCAGGTTTTACTGGTGAACAAGTATTGGGTGCTTCCGACAGTCTTGTCATGCGCGATCGCGAATTCTCACTCCAATGCGACGGAAGCTTTCAGCCTCGCGTGGCGCAATATTTCGACAAGGCGTGGCTAGTGCTAGCCTACCTTAAGAACTAAGAACCCTGGAGAAGCTCTATCCACTGTGGATCAACCAAGCGTCATGATGGGCCGTGCTGGGTCGACAAGCCGAGGTCCGCCAATACAAACGCGCCGTTGAACCACCTTTCTCGGACATGTAGCAGGCGACAATCCCGTGTCGCTGCTCGGAAACTACGGGGGCTCCGTCATGGTTTTCGCATAACGGTATAAAGACTTTAGCTCCCACCTACATCGTAATCGGCGGTTATGCCCTGTTAATCCTGAACCACGCGCAAACATGTCTCGTCACCAGCTCCAGCGACTGTCGTCGCCCTCTCCGTCAGCATCCCTGCTCCTCCATTCATTGGGCGTCGCATCTTTTGGTTACAGCTTCCACTACTTGGCAAACTGGGAATCGCCCATTTCGGATGCCTATGGATGGCATTTCCAATTTCTCACCATCATCGGCCTCACCACGTCTCTGGTGGCCTTTGTCCTTGGTCTCGTGGCTGACCTAACGTCGAGCTCAGTCCTCTTCCAAGCAAAGAATTCCGTCGCCATTCTTGCCACGCCTCTGGAGGCCGTCATTACCATCTTGTACTGGGGCATTCTCTTTATCGATACCACTCTCATCATTCCCGAAGACATGCATCTGGATCTTCTCCCAGATCTGAGCTTCCATTGCGCCCCTGCCATCTTCCTTACCCTTGATCTCGTGCTTTTCAGCCCTCCATGGACTATTCCAGCGTACGCAGTCATGAGCCTCAGCTCCGTGTTGGCATTTGCATACTGGTATTGGGTTGAGCTATGCTTTAGCCACAACGGCTGGTGAGTTTAGTTATCTCAGAACTCCTCCGACATCATACTCACATTTGCAGGTATCCCTACCCACTCTTCGCTGTTCTCTCAACTTCCCAACGAGTGGCTCTATTCATTTTCTCTGCAGCCCTAGTCACTGCATCATCGTCCGCTCTGAAACTAGTCTATGGGTTGGTCAATGGCTACGAGAAAGCCAAAAAGGAAGCCCACAAGCCTCTCAAAAAGGTTCAGTAGGGGGGTTCTGAGGGGTGAGCCGTTGACCACATGTTCATGGAGTAGTGAAATAATAGTTAATCATAACTAAGACATAATTGAAGTCAAGGTTATCCCGTTCCAGTTTTCGGCACGATAAAATGACAAATTCCCAAGGTCTTCATGTTCAGAAATGCGTGGGTCTGCCATACCCGAAAGCGCGGTATAACATCAGAAAATTCGGCAGTTTAATACATGCGTAGATAATCAGAAACTTTAATTATATACCACAAAGATTTATGGGAAGCCTAGTGGTTTGAGGGATGCAAGAAATCGGATGCTGTTTTCCAGTCGCTCTTGCGTATCGGCGGCCGCTGAAAACCATCATGGTGACTAAAATGCAGCTGAGAAGGTGTCAAAAGAGAAATTCCAAGCGAGGAGTGACAAACAAACAAAAAACCTCATTTGAAAAGGATTATTCACAAATAGCGAGCTAAGGATTGCAGAAGAAGAGACTTCTTTCCGTCCGCAACCTTTGCGAGATAGTTCAGCCAGGGTTTTCCGATCAACGCCTATTCTACACCACTCCAGCTTGCCTCAAAACATCTTCAACATCATAATGAGTCGATAAAATTACGGTTTCGGGGCCTTCGAACATCAGCTATCGCCATGTATAAACCCGAGAAAGAAGTCCGCAGAGGCTGTGGCTTGATGGGCTTTACCCGCTCAACTTTTCCAAGGTGCTGTTGCAACTACTGCAAGAAATCAGGACACTCCATCGCCAATTATCCCACTGTTCCACACTGTAATTCATGTGGTCTCAAAGGCCATAAATCTGTGCATTGCCCCCAAAAAAGCAGGCCAGTCCTATTGCAAAGAACTGCCCTACCTTACATCCAGTCTACCATTTTAGCCTCAACGTCAACGGCCTCTCAACCTCGCATCCAGTCAACGGAATCAAGCTCAACTTCAAACGCAAAAATATATCGACCTCACGCTTCGGTGCAAAAAGACCAAAAGCTAGCACTGAATATCGAGATACGATCAGGTCAACACGATGATCCTCAGTGGGAACTCATTGACCAGCAAGTACGAGATGTAAACAACTACTTGTGATGTCACCATCATCCAGACCCTGAAAAATACTTTAGGCCATTCCTCCTTCCCTTTGCATTAAACTCCCAGATCTCATGACGAAATGCCTCGCGCTCTTCGACGACGACACCATAGAATATAAGTTGCCAGGGTCGGACTATCAGGATTATGCAGGACAAATCTCGTTGCATGGCGGTACCAAAAAAGTCGCCGCCGCGTTGATTGCAATGGTAAGGCCAGAGATTCTACATTTGCAAAACAAGGTCATCACACCAGGCCTTATCAAAAAGATACATTCTTGCCAGTGACACCGGGGTCATGGAAGAAGCGCATGTTCTCCCGTCCAAGGTGGACTGAAGAAGGAGAAAAGTTCCGAGACAAACTTTATCCTCATATCGTTCCCCAACATGCTGCGAGAAATAATTTGAGACAAATCTGCATTTGGGAGCTGAAATTGACCTTTCCTACTGGGATGGATATTGGAGATGGTGGCTTGGTTTATGCTTCAATCGAAATGTGCGCCCCGCATTTGGCACACCCTGACAGATGGGCACAATCAGCTACTGAAAAGGACATTGGTCGCTGTCTCAGCTTCCGGGTTATAGGTCGAGATTCAACAGGCACCCCATTTGCCTATATTCCCAAATCTAACGGTTCATCCGATGTATTCTGGGCCAACAGCTTCGTTGACATGCTTTTATATAAAAGGAGCAAATGGGACCTTGCACGCACATCCAGGCGGTTTGTTGTCGTTCGCGCACATGAGAATGAGCTTCGAAAAATCGTACCCGGCCGGTACACGTCGGAGTGGGATGGGCAAGGCGATAAAGCTAGTTTTGTGTAATTTTATCATTGACACAGAGATACAATTTACTTGCTGTTTACCTATGCTAGTCAGTGCTGTTTTCCCGTGTCGAATTCATGTGCTGCCGATCGTCAACCAAGATGTGTCGTCGCTTTCACAAAAGCGCGAGGGTTTGTTCCACCAACATCTTTTGTAAAACGCAAAAACGCGTGTTGTTGGGTTAGTCGAAAGAGGGTTTCAACTTCGCGAAATAGTTAACATATTCTCCTGCCTCTCCTACCCTACGGGGCTCTCAGATAAAGGAACACAGTCAAAGTGTACCGTTGACGAGAAGCAATTGATCGCATCCATGAACCAATATCCTACCTACTGTATCTTCCAGCTCTTCGTGCCGCTTTTCACTATATGCAACACCACGGCAGTTGAAGAGGATGGATGGGTGCTCCTCGGGAGTCCAAACGGAGGCAGCATCCACCATGGCCGGACATCTGAAGCTCCGAGAAGAAAATAATTGGGAGGATTGGTCTATTTACACTATACTCTTCTAAAATAGGTCATCCATCTAGTCAAGCGCCGTGTTCAACCTGCCAGGGTGCCGGTAGCACTGTTTTGACTGCGACTAAAACTCAGCCACAACAGGTGAGATGGCCGAGCGGTTAAGGCGGTAGGTTCAAGACTTGTCTTGGACATTGGTAACAATGTCGAAAATTCTACTGGAGAGATCCGCGTGGGTTCGAATCCCACTCTCATCACATATTTTTTTGGGCTGGCCGGTCATTTTTCGTACCCATCTCGGCTCAAAACGTGAGAGCCTGTATATACCTCATTAAGGCCGCCGCAAACCATCAAATCAGGTGAGATGGCCGAGCGGTTAAGGCGGTAGGTTCAAGATTTATCTTGGATATTGGAAACAATATAAAAATTCTACTGGAGAGATCCGCGTGGGTTCGAATCCCACTCTCATCATATCTTTTTTTGCTGGTCGTTTTCATATGCATCCCTGTATGTCATTCCGAGGCCTTTATAGAGTTGTTTTAACCCGGCAAATACCACGGTGAGATGGCCGAGTGGTTAAGGCGGTAGGTTCAAGACTTGTCTTGGGTATTGGAAACAGTATCAAAAATTCTACTGGAGAGATCCGCATGGGTTCGAGTCCCATTCTCATCATTTCTTTTTTTGTTCTCAGTCAGTTCGGCAATCTTTTACCATTTGTAATCTTTGCTACTGTTTTTCGCTCTTCCTCTAACAACGAGTTGTTTGTGTGGTCTCGTTATCTTTTAAAAAGTGGGGCTAGTCGTGTCTTGGTTATTTTTGGTGTTCCCTCCCTTCTTTGTCATGTCCATTCTTTAAGCACATCCAATGGTGGCCAATAAACACCAACGCAGTAGACTCGCAAGCTAATTCAGGCGGTTACAACCTCGGCACTGGCACATTGACTCAATCACCAATCATGGGCAAAATGCTTTTGCTCTGTCCATGTATAAGAGGTGACCTATGATACATACTCGCCTGTGATATCGTGCTCAGCTCTTTTGCTGTGTTTGGTGGGGGTTTTTATGCCCCGCTTTGGCTGGGAAGCAAAGCCAGCACTTGCAACGCCTGTTCAACCCCACCACCGCAACTTGCCTGTCAACGCGTTGCCACTCACATCTTGCTGAATTCACACCTCTGCAAGGCTGAAAGCCGGCGTGAAAATTAAACAATGGACATTGACGATATTCTCAGAGAGGTCGACCCCACCTCGCACTCAGTACCCTCAGACACGCGCGACTTGCAGGCCTTGACGCGTCTCTGGGTCGCTGAGCGCTCAGCGCCCGAACTTCTGGAGTGAGTGTCGGACAACCTGACGGGCGCGGTAACCGGACTAACTGTTTTTTTTTTTTTTTTTTTGCAGATGGCCAAAGGACGGGCTCATTGAGCGCGTGAATGGTCGAATCAAATCTCAGATTGAAAAGGTGGAGGACATGACGGGCGACATGGATCCCAAGACCAACTTTGCCCTCATCGTGATTCAAACCGAGCTCGAGAGGTATAAGTTTTTGGTGCGGAGCTACCTCAGAGCCCGCATAGCAAAGGTTTGTCACGCCAACGCGCAAACTCCTCGTCACGAGCTCGTCTCTGACCATTTACTCCAGGTTGACAAGCACACCCTGCACTACCTTTCCAGCCAGGAGCTGCGGGATCGCCTCTCGCCCACGGAGGTGGCCTACGCCACGAGGCACCAGGCCCTGCTGCACAACCACTACCTCTCCTCCTTTCTCTCTTCTCTGCCACAGGACCTTCAGAACCTCAACGATACCGGCGGCAACGTGAGCATGATCGACATGCCCGATCTCGACGCCGCCGTCTTCATTCGCATGTTGCGGGATCGAGACGTCCACGGGCTTGGCACCGACAACGACAACACACTGCCTGCCGCCAACGGCGACATTCTGATTCTGCGGTGGTCCAGTGCAAAGCCCTTTGTGGATGAGGGAGACGCCGAGCTAGTATGATGGCCCGGTGAGCTCTCCTCCACTCCCCCATGAATAAAATGGCGCCAGGTTCTCGGGCAGCGTGGCCTAGTCTTGTAACTGTGTCCCCTCCTGTGTGTGGCACAAGCTGGCTGTTGATTGAGGAACGATGTGAAGATATTATTCAACAACTTGAGGGACCTCAATAAACCGAGAGGGGACTTTAAGTAAAACCAAGTCCAAAGCCTGGCCATGATCCAAGATTGAACCTATAGTCAGCCGGGTCATCCTCTACATTCTAGACTACTGCTCAAGGGTTGATTCGACTACTTGGGAACTCGTCAGTTCGTGCTCATGCAGCATTGCAACACCCCCTCTTAACTCCACTGGGGCAAAATTAAAAAGAACGTCACCATTATCCCTTTGCGATCAGAATTAGAGACAGGAATCATCAGGCGGGGAAACTGATTGGGACCCAATTATTCTTTTTTAGCCCCAAGGGCTTGGTCAAGCGCATCTTCCTCTCGAGTTGATGGGGTTTCCCAATTAGGAAACCAATCTCGGGTTGATCTCGAGGCACTATTCCAACTTCGGACTTGGGATCTTCGAAGTCGACTGCGGACTTGGCATATTGAAGTGTCTCAATGGCGAGGCATTCGGCTCGGTTGTTGATGTAGTTTCAAGTATAACTACAACAAGCAGTGTCATCAAGATGGCATTTCATGACAGACCCAAAATACCCAACAATCCTCAACTATACACGCTACTACCCCTGTGCTGGACATTACTCCGGACGAGAGCATCAAGGCGACAGTGGAAGCTGTGGGGGCCGAGTTCGACCCTCTCGACGTGCTCATCAACGACAGCGCCATCACGGGCCAGCACATCGAGTCGTTTCCCAGGGCGCACACGCAGGCCGCCTACAACACCAAGGTCATCGGCACCACCATCGTCACCGACGCCTTTCCTGCCCCTGCTGGCCAAATCAAGGCGCACCCGCCGCATCGTCTTCGTCTCGTCCACCCTGGGGAGCCTCGGCTACGGGGAGCGGAAGCTCGACTATGGCGCCTGCGCGCACAGCAAGGCCGCCCTCAACATGCTCGCGCTGCACTGCACCGCCAACCACGAGGACGACTCCGCCGGCAAGTTCAACATTGCCGATCCCGCCTACTGTTGCAGCACAGCGTTGAATGGTTTCCAGGGGCCCGAGTCTCGCGGCAAGGGGGCCGTTGGCTCTGTTCGGCTGGCCACGGCCGGCCTGGACAGCAAGACGGGAACCTTTGTCAACGACACTGGGGCCCATGTTCCGTGGTAGAGAGGTCACGAGAAGAAAAAAACACATTGAGTCGTATAGATGTAGTGAGCAATAAATGAATGCAAAACCCATTTGTTCTAGTATGTTCATATATATGTGCAGCTTTGTAGCCATATTTGGTATATATGTGTGTGTGTATAGTCATCCCATAAATAAAATGCACTGCCAACCCGCTGCAAATGCGACATGAATTCCACATGCACTGCAAACGACATAAAGAACCCCAGACGCCATTTGCCAGCGTGGCTACTCTTTCCCATACCAGAGTTTAAACCGTTGCTTCCTGCTTCTCATCATCCCAAAGGTATCCCGTAGAAAACATGCCAACCATCCCTTACTACCCAGTCATATCTCAAATCCAACAACCCATTGTAATAAAAAGAAAACGAAAAAGGAAAGCAATCAAAGGATCGGAAACCCTCACTGCTCACTGTACGAAGTGCTGGGGCGGCTACCCCACTCCTGCTGCATAGCACGCCAGCGGAACGGCACAACAGCGTTGCGGAGTCCAATCTCGTGGATTTTGCGCTCGCGCAAGCCAATGTAGCCTGCAGAGGGCTGGCGTCGATGGCTGGGAGGATGACGTCCCATCAACGAAGCGCTCTTTGGGGGCGCATCGGTGGGGGAGACATCATGAGCGGCCCACTCGGGCCCAGGGAGGTCGGTGTCAATCTCAAGCGCCAGAGCGGTAGAGTAACGCCGCTCAGGGAGAGTGCTCGTGCGAGGTCGAGTGAGAATAGCGGGCAAGTTAGCCCGGTTGAATCGAGGAGGCTCGGGGAGATCATCCCTTAGCGAAGACAACATGTGCGATCGCTCCTCGGGGGTCAGAAGTTTCTCCATGGTGGGAGGGAGAGCGGGGGAGTCGTAGCTGAGAGGGAAGGGCTGGGGAACGTCGTCATCATCGATACCGTCCTCTTCCAAGACAGGTGCAAGCATAGGCGATGAGGAGAGGATTAGGATCGGCTGGTGCTCCGATTCATCCGAGGAAACGGGCTTGTTCAGATCGTCCGCGGCGCTCGATGAGTCCTTGAGTTCTGGAAGCTCAGTGTCATCGATTGCCGATTCATCAAGCTCTTTGCCCTTGGGCTCTTCTAATTTTTGCTCTTCTTCCTTCGGCTCTTCTACCTTAGGTGCTTCCACCTTAGGTACCTCTGCCTTGGGCTCGTCTTCTCTTGGTTGGTCCTCGATGGAGATACCAGAATCACTGGAGCTTCGGACAACATCCGAGCGAAGGGTCTGCAGATTCTCGGTTGAGATTGCATGATGTTCATCAACATCCACAGCGGAGTCTCCGGTGCGGGGAACAGCCGGTGCTTCCCTTGTGGGCGCCTCGATCAGAGACTCCTCCTTCGGCTCTTCAATCTTCACCTCGTGGTGCACATGCAGGTGATCATGTGGGGGCTCTGGAAAGTTGTCAAGGATACCATCTACCTTTCGCTCCTCAGTCTCTTTCGGCTGGGAAGAAACCTGATTCTGCACAGCGGTTTCGGATGTCTCTTCCGAGGGGGCGTTGACGGCCTCCAGAACCTGCGGCTCGGGCTCGGGGGTCGGCTCAGCCGTAGTTTCAGGCTGAACCTCAGCGGAGACATCCTTGGGCTGTTCAGCGATTTCTGCAGGTGCGCTCTCCTGACTTGTTACAGGGGCGGAGGTCTGTGATACATCTGCAGCCTCAACTAACTCCCACTGATCGTCATGAGAGCGGAAGCTACCGTTCTTTTGGGCACTGGTATTTTCGTTGTGGAAAACCTCGGTAAACTTAGAGGTTGGCCTGAGTAGGCTCGATCTCCTTGGGGGAACATCAACCGAGGTGATGACCGTGTGTTCATGTGTCTCGGGAGTAGTAACAGGGGCAATCTGTTTCTCCACAGATTCCGCGGTTTGGATGTTCTTAGTAGGTTCGGGGGTCATGGGCTCTTTCAGCTTCTCCTCTCTCTGCGGAGCGGCATGGCCAGGCTTCGTCGTGTCGGTGATGGTCAAGTCTGAGTTTCCCGATAGGTTAGGCATCCGAGTATCCAAGGATCGCCTTGTTGCCTTTCTCTCAAAAGTCTGAAGGGGTCGATCCTTGATCAGCTGAATGGGTTCCTCCTCTGGTCGGTGAAACTCGGTGACTCCGCGGGCAATGGCCTCAACGTCGTTCTGCTCGTGATAAATGATCCTTCGACCATCATCAACGATGCGTAAACCTTCGTTGGACTGGTCCTGGTGAATGCGCGAGGGGGTGGCAATGCTGTCACGGGGGCTGAGGCTATCGGTGTCCGCCAGACTTGGGGTAGAGGGGGGTTCTGAGTGGTGTTCATCTTCGTTAGCAATGAAGTCAGACATGTAGCCATGCTTCTTGGCTGCTTCCAAGCCCGAAGGGACACGTCTCAGCTCAGCTGGGGGGAGACTGGCTGGAGATGAAGGGGGCAGCGACGGTTCTCGGAGGCTGTGTTGAGGTGTCTTCCTTGCGGTGGTGTGTTCTGAACGCGCACTGCCCAGAGACTCAGCGAGGGAGTCCGAAGAAGGGCGGGTAAAGTTTTCGGGCTGTGTGTTATCTCGTGGGCCTGCTGATGCGCCGGTTGCCCGCATCTTCAGGTTAGGCAGGTAATCAGAGCAGTCAATAGCACAAGTATCCTTGCACAGCATGGTAATATCGGCACGAATACGATCCTTGAGTTTAGATTCCAGTGCCCTCCTCTCCAGGTCAGGAGACGAGTACTTCTCAGGGTGCACGCTGTCATCACCGCCAGCACCGTCGAGGAAGCCGTCAAAGATGAGGTGTCCTCGCTTGTGGACAGTTATGGTGGCCAGAGCATCCTCGTGGCTTTCGAGGACGTTGCTGATACCAGCCTGGAGGCGCTCCATAATGGCATCAACAGTCTGGCGACAGTAGGTGACGGTGGAATCCAGACGAATGGTCAACGGCTCGTGAACAGACCAGTTCTTGCCGCGCAGCTCACGAATGCGGACAGTCAGGTCATCCAAAGATCGGAGAGACTTGTCGGACATGTCGCGCGCCTTTTCAAGCTTTGCCTTGATAGTGTTTGCGAACTCGTCAAAGTCCCGACCGTTGGTGTCGTTAAAGAGAACCTTGCTCGTCTGGATTCGGTGCGAGAAGTAGTTGTAGTCGGGTCCGAGGTTGTTTCTCACCTTGACCATGACATCAACGGCACCATCTTCAATGTGCGTGCAGCCACCACTACCTTCGAACCCATTGCAAGTGCGGTGACGCTTGTCAAACTTTCGCTTGTACGAGTCAATGGGATCGATAATCAGATTGGAGGCGCGGGTTATTAAATCCTCTCCAAAGAGGAGGGTCAAGGGCGAGGGCTGGCGACTGTCAATTTTGATGGATGCGTTGCGGTTTTCCGGGTATCGGGTTGCACAGCGACTACGTAGGAAGAGCTCGATTGTATATCCAGGGACCAGCTCAAAGGTTTGGTTCTGATGGATAAAGCGTGATCGTGGAATGCAGCATGTGGGCTGGGGCCGGCCCGTATACGGCCGGACCGTTTCGGCCTCCTCGCTGGTGGGTTCTGCGTCGGGAAGCTCAGGCCATCGGAAGCCCGGGTCGTGGCGGACAAGGAACAGGCCGACAATGCGATCTGTAGCGTTTAAGACCTCACGGGCATCGTCAGCGGTCGCAGGGTACTCCTGGAAAGAACGCAGAGATTTCTCGACTAAGGTCAAACCCTCGCGCTCAACCCAATACGTGATACGGTAGCGCAGCGGCTTAACGTCGCGATGGGGCTTGCGCAGCGGGTCCAAGGCGTTGCAGTCATGGCGGGTGATAAGCTCAGCCGAGCAGTGCTGAAGACGAGATAGCAGGGCCTGGCACAGGCGGTCCGAAGCTACAAGCTGTGAGGAGGCTTCGTAGTCGCGGACATGCTCTTGGCTGGGGGGGCCTTCGAATTTGATTTGCACGTGAACACGGAGGTTGGGCTTCTTGACCTTTGGCGTTTTGGGCGACGAGGCAGGTGATAGCGAGAAGGGCAATGCCGTCGAGGGCCGAAATGAGTCGGACTGCCGGTTCTTTTTGCGGTGGAGTAGCGGAAAGCGGCGCTTAGTGCCTGTGGACGATGAGGGCGAGGAAGAAGCGGCAGACTGGTTGTCTGCGGTGTTTGGCCGTCCAAACGGCATGTTGGATGGGAGAAATCAGTCGGTGGTTGGGAGAGGGTTTTTTTTTCTTTCTGTGGTTTCAGAAAAAAATAATCAGAGTCAATTGGAGTCGCGAGTGGGATAACCTCAATGACACCACCAGTCCATCGAGCACGGGACGGGCGATTTGGCGAGAGTCGAAAGGAAGAAGATGCCTAGCAAAGACAAACCAGACGAGTCGAATCTTCTTCCAAGATTCGTTGAGAGAGAAAGAGAAAAATGAATAGAAAGAAGAAAGAGGTCGCCGGGTTTCGCGTGAGAGCGACAGTCGTGGGGAGGCGCAAAAAAAGGAAGGAAGAAAACCAAGGGTCCTTGGGGGAGAGAACTTGGTGGAGGGGCCCTTGGCGGCGAAGGCGGGGGGCACTGGGACGGGTCGAGTGGACGCGGGAGAGCCTGGGCGGAGTCTCTCTCACAAGCAAAAGTGAGATGTGCGGTCGGTCGGGTCAAAATCGGGTTCGGTTCAATGCCGACGGTGGTGATCTGTCTATGTGTGTCTCTGTTCTCTACTTGGCTTGATTTCCTGTCTTGCCGATTGACTTGCTTGATGCGTTGGCGCCCGCTTTACTTGACGGTCGACGTATGTGGTGGTTGGTAATGTGGGCTCTACTGCAGGCTACTGCTGGACCATGTACAGTAGTCTCCGTTAAGTCGAGGTCGATGGGGCGAACTACCAGGTGCAAGGGGCGGGGTGGGAGAGAGAGGCGTAGTTGAAGGAAAGATTTCGCTCGAGGTGCGTGGTGTAAGACGACAGTTGGTGAGAACAGAAAAAGGAACTGGCACGGAAAAGAACTCACGGGCGCATGAGCGACGCAGGTCCTTAAAAGGATGTAGCTGGGCAATGCTCCCTGCGCGGGTTCCCCGGTTTGTTGTACCGCAATTGTCACGCCTAGGTTCAGCTTCCGGCCGGTTTCTTGTCTCTCCCATACTTGCAAGCCTCTTTTTCCTGTCCTGGACAGTCCGGGGTTCCCAGAAGCACACAATACAAAGTGGACTGTCATCATGCGTACCGGGACGCGCCGGCGGGGCTCCCCTTGGTATCATGCCACGGCGCACGACGCGGTCGCATCCCTGTTTAACTGGGCGAATTCGGTTTCGTTTTTTCCTTTCTTTTTTCTTTTTTTTACTTGCATTGGTGTTCGTGCTGTTTCGTCATTTGCATACAGTCGCGCTTCCTGCTTCATGCTCAATGCCCACCCTGATCTGCCAATGCCCAGTGATGCCCCGTCAATGCCAGCCCAAAGGATGCACAATGTGAAAAGCGCCCTCACACCCCCATGCCCAAGAAAAACCCGATCCGGGAGGGCCGCAGCAGCAGCAGCCTAGCAACCCAGGCAGGCGGGTTCAGATCGGAATCAGAATGGGATTGGTGCTGTGCCTTGAGGCATGCGACAATGGGGCGTCCAGTCGTGTGGTCTGATTGTGCCGGCCAAGTCTCGTCTTGATCGGGGAGCCACACACACCTGGCGTCTGCCACAGCGGCTAAGCGTTAGGGTTCCGGGCGTATCTAACCCCCGGGTGAGCTCCCGAAGGGCGGCTCAGCTCGGCGCATGATGGTCGTAACCGTATGTATCTACGTGGGAACGGATTCGTGTCGCTGGCAATCAGTCATGACGATGGAATAAGGAGCGATTGGGCTGTACCAAGGTGGTTATTTTAGATTCCGCGGTATGGAAACGTCATCCAAAGCTTGAGCTTGAGCTCTTCAGCGTGCCACGAGCGCAACGCCCACGCAGCCAACTGTCCCGCAGTTATGACAGCCCGCAGGCTGGTGTAGGTTTACGGCCGGGTGGAGGGCGCAACCATATCCCAAGGCTCCGCTCAAAACCGAGAGGCACCCACTGTAATGTCTACTCCAGACGCAGTAACGTCTAGGTGCCGAAGCGGATTAAGTAAAAGTTGCCACTGAAATTGAATGGCCAGCAGGCGCACTGAACCACTGCGGGCGCGCGCATCTCGCACCAAAACTGACATGATCCGATGTGCATCTCGGCAAGTCCAGCATGAGCAGCGCCTGGCTCGAGCGTTTTTCCTTCTTCCTTTCCTTCCATTTTGGAATGGACAGATTTATGTCCTTCTTTTTTTTGTCGCGAGACATGATTTTCCCTCCCAATGCAAGGGCAGGCGACTCGCTCCAGAAAAAAACCGACTAGGGGAGAAAAAGCCCCTCCCCCTCACAATTTCTTGCGTTATCTATCGTCAATGCCCCTGCTCTCCTCGGAACACTCGAGAGCGATATTTCTTCCATGGCAAACTCTAGCTTTCCCCTCGCTTCTAGCCCCCGCAGGCTACCTACCTAGGCTTAGGTTCAACGCGGCACCTCAAAGAGGAATCGGGGCCTTGGGCCCTGATGATTGTGCCGTGGGCACCGTGCAGCCGGTGTGTGGCGCATGGAGTACATGCGCAAATGTTCCAGTGAGAAGGGCCCCTCGGTGAACATATGCCCCAGTGGCATACAGTAGCCCGGCTGCTTCAGGAGGGGGATGGGCGATCATCAGGCCCTGGCGCCCGGTGCCTCCACTGAAGCCTCGATTTTGCCATCACTTTTTTTTTTTTCTTCTTTCCCACCTACTTACGGGACGCACCCCCTCTATCACCCAGCCATCCATCCAACGAGTCTTTTTATTTTAATTTTTTTTTTTTACAGCCAGCCTCTTGCATTTGATCTTGACTGCTCTAGGCCCCGCCCCGCGGCCTCAAAGCAGCCTCAATCCCATAATTCCTTACCTGTCTCGGCAATGCCCCATCATCTATTGGCGCGCCGCCACACGGCCAAGATCTCACACCACACCCCCCGCTAGACCAGGACCCCTAGAAGCCACCACTCACTCACACTGGACGCATCAGTCCTCACACGACCCTGTCCAGCCAGCCAGGTCGCAGCCAAGCATGGCAATATATGACGGATCAAGCAAGATACGAGCGCAAAAGTCAACACCACCACCATCAATAAGCCCGAATGGAGCAACCGACAGAGCGCTTACGCTTGCAATTGAACGCCACGCGCAGCGCAGCTTCGGCCTTCAATATGCCACCCGTTTCCCGCGCACGTGTATCTACTTGACTTTGTTGGATTGACTCAAATCGATGGCGTTGGCGCAATCTCCGTCCCGTACGATGTTAGACGCTTGTCTCGAGGCTGGCCTGATGATGCGAGCTCCTGGGCACGATTTTCACAAGCTTTTTTTTTCTTCCAGTCTTTGTTTGCAGCGCTCGTGTTCCCGCCGCACCAGTAGCCCATTTTTCATCCCATCCCCTTGCACTTCTGTCAATGCCCATTGCCCAAGATGGGATTCCGAACCCTACGTCAGCATCTGGCCACCGCGGTCATCCTGCTCCTCCTGTGCCCCTTTGCTTCTGCCAGTCACTTGCTCAGCCAACGTGCAAGAAAGAAAAAAGTCGAATCATTGTCGCACATGTCGGCCTGCGGTTTTTCTCGCTTTGCTCCATCGTGACGCTCCCTCGTCAAGTAATAAGCTAGGGTCTGTGGGGATCTAGCGGACCTGGACAAGGCTGATCCGACTCGCGACTTGTCAAGCTAAAGCTTAATGACTTGCATGCTGCCGAGCCCATCCCATCCCCATCCCGGTCCGCTCGGAGGCGCTGGTGATGCTCCATGCTCTCCTCTCCCCATCTCCCCATGGTGTCTCGGTGCCTCTCCGTAAGTCCCCTTTGCGCTCATCCCGATTCTCTCCGGCAGCCCTCAGCTCGAGATGCCTCCCTCTGAGCTCCCCTGCCCGCCGCCCACTTTAAATGCCCTCTCTCCATGCCATCTCACATCCCACATCTCATGATGGCCATGCCATTCGGCAGTTTCCCTCCCCCGCGGCCGCCTCCTCTGCCTCCTCACGCAACTCTCGCCCGGTGCGCCGACTCCCGTTGCTCCGGCGTCCATGCCTCCCCGCCCATGGGCCCTGTCGCAACACGTACGGCGTTCGTCCGCCGTCGAGGAGCCCAGATTGCATCGCGGTCCCTGGTGCTCTTGCATGCTGGGCCCCAGCAGCCTCGGTGGCTAACAAACGGGGCCCGGCCCGGCAGCGTCAAGGACAGCCTTTTGAGGAGGATCGTCGTCCATTCCAGGAAATCTGCATCCGTCACCCCGGCTTTCAACCGCTCAAGCGCCTCCTGCGTCGCAGGTACCCAATGATCCCCGACTGTCAGCGCCCCTATGCTGTGCATGGCTTCGAGCAGCCTGCGCTTTTCCGTTTGGCCCAGCCCTTGCATCCTCTGGCGTATCAAAGAGGCCCACATTCCTCGGAGCGCTTCAGGCTGCGCTAACGGGCCGTCTATCGAGAATGCGTCCGCCGTCATGGTGAAGCAGAGGGGAGGGCCTCATGTGCCGCCTGGCCAGTGGGCCTCTATGTGACCATTCCAACACTCTCCTGCCAAGCAGCCACTCCACTGGCATCTCGTTGGCAGCAGTGACATCCATAGAAAATCTGGGGCCCCTCTGATCCATCACATCGAGCCCTACGCCCGACGATGCGAGGCTGTTGCTGTCGAATTCGACAGTCCTCGCGCGCTTGCCGTTCCAGGCCCAGACTGGCGCGGCATCGAAATACACCTCATCCGTATCGCACTGCCAACTATGCAAGGCAATTGGCACGATTGGCAGTGAGCAATTGGGCACCCATGATGAGAGTCCGGGGTATTGAACGAGCCACGTATTCACGCCAACGTCATTGAGGACATATAGAAACGACATGTTCCTCGGTAGACTCTTGGTAAACTCTGTGTAAACCTGTTCTGTCGAATTGGTACAGTTGGGCAACCCATGCGCCGTGCCCTTGGGCAGCGCCAACCTCGCCAGAACCAATACTCCGTAGATTGCATCCCTCTGCCGGCAAGCCTCGGCCGTCACAGCAGGCGCGTTATTTTCGACACTCGGCACCGAAACTCCTCCTGGCTTTCCCGCGCGGGATCAAACCACTCTGTAGGTTGCTCCCGCAGTGTCTCGGGTAAGCCGCTCGCCCACAGCTTCCGAATCAAGACGTACTATTCCATCCCACGCTGTATCTTCCTGTGTCCCCTTAACGGTGCAATTAGAACTGCTTGTATATCAATCACCGGGAAGACATTGAACAAGCGCTGCGCTGCCGCGGGAAGTGGCCAAGAACCACTCCAACGCCGTCCAGTCCCAGGAGTAATTGCCGCACATCATCTTTTCATCGGAGCTGAGCAGCACTTCTACGCATCTAGTTGTGGCGGTATGACAGTCCACGCCTTTCCAGAAACGAGAAAAAGTACATCTTCTTGCTCAGCCAGCGATCCGAGGCTGGACCTCCTCGCCGCCGCTCGTGGAGAGCCGGAAGGGGTTAGGGGGTAAATGTCTTTGTAAACACCAACATTCCCCTTGCCTGGGTACGTGTAGATAGAAATCCATTCGTAATCCGGTCCAATGGCCTCTGGCGGTTCATCGGGAAATGGCCACATGGTTGTTGTTTTCTAGCGGCGCCGTAGACAGACAAGCCCGAGCTCGGTTCCATTTGTGCCAGATGCTCTGCGGCGTGTTCATGAACTGGTGCAAATAGAAGCAACCCGGAGATGGGCTTCTGTTTTCGTTTCCGTGCTCTTTTTCTGTAGTCCGGAAAGAGTTGTCCATCTTGCTGTCTAGTCCACGCCCGCGGAAGATGCTACCACTCCCTGCTTGATATACGCCATCCGAAGAAATTCTTAAACGGCCAAACATACAGTGCCATGGCCGCCCTTGATAAATCCTGATATTCACAATTGACTCCCCATTGCTTCACGGTCAAGAGCACCGTCGTGACTTGGCTTGAAAACGAGTCCGCTCACACGAGTCACCAAAAGTTCCCTGCGGTGTAAGTCAGGTGTTCAAAATCACAGCCAGCCGTCATGCTAGACACTGCGGTGGCTGGCTGGCAGAGAAAAGATGGAATTTAGTTGTCTCGTCAAGAGTGGAGCGGCCAAAGAAGCGCGCGGAATGCATGCACCCCCGGAGGATTCAAAGTGTCTGGAACCACCAGCTGCACAAGGTCGAAAGAGCCTTGCCACCCGACAGCGGTCTGTACGCGCACGCCGGTGCTAGTCTGTGGAAGAAAGCCTTCCTCGCGGAGATTCACATGGCACCGATTGGTACTCGTGGCTGTAGCGATTTGTTGAAAACAAGAATTGGCTGCGTATGAGTTGACGTCCTCGTGGGCTGGCCGTCGACATCGTCATACGTGGCGCTGGCTGGTCCCAAATCGAACAACTCAATACAATCAGGTTGAACGGCTAAATTTAGGGACTAATCGAGTATCGCAACCACTGGCAAAAGTGGAACGCCACATCTTGCATGAGCGTTAGTCCGGTATAGCTCATTCGCATGCAGGGAGACGCTATTCAATCGATGCCCCAGTTGCCAGCGCTAAATGCTTCATTGCGCATACGAGCCATGCGTCATACAAACAAACCAAACGACGACAGTACAGAATGGCAAAAAAAGTTACAGCATGTCCAATGCAGTAAAGAGACAATTACATGTCAAAACAGGCAGATGTAAAGAAAAGAAGGAGAGAAAAAGATATTAATTGCAAAAGGAAGAAAAAAACGTACATGCCAAAAATGCAAAAAAGAACGTCGGAGGCGATGTGAGACATATTGCTCCCAGCAGGGCTTGAACCTGCGACCTTCGCATCACCAACACTAACAAGTTGCAGTATTAGTACGAAGCTCTAACCAACTGAGCTATGGAAGCCATCCGACTTGGCAGCTGGAGGGGAATATTCAACTAAATGCCTCACCGCAAAAAATTTACTACAGGGTAGCAACACACTCGTCTGGAAGAAGTTTCAATTTCATCTGGATTATCATCTCTTCATTCAAAGCTCAATTATAGCCTGAGTTGACCTCTTTGGTCAATATACATTGTTTTTTCTCTCATGGAATTGGTACTTGTAGAAGTGCGTTTAAACGAGGTGCCAGAATAACTTGTAGCGTTCAGAAACGGGTTGCTGTTTTCTCGAGTTGTATTAGTAAAATCCGCAGTGAAATTTCGAGACAAACACACATATACCGTTCAATTCAAATATGCAATCTTCAATGACCTCAGTACTACGAATACAGTTATTCAATCATTTGTCTGCCTGCACCCAAAGCTACAAGAATTCATGCACATTGCAAATGCTCAGACCAGGTTTTCATGCAATGTCCAGACGCCATTATTATTCTCATTCAAGAAAAGAAAAGCCTAACTCCTAATCTCCCACATCCTAATTTTGCCTGTATCGTTGCCCACAGCCAGCAAATCGCTCTCCTGCCCAAATGCCACGGCCGTGATTCTTCCCAGAGGTGTCTGCTCGGTTGGCCAGTTGCGGTACACGGTGCAGCTGGGCAAGTGCACCAGTCGCAGCGCATCCTTCTTGTGGTGGCTGCCAAAGGCCATGAGCTGGCCATCGGGAGAGAAGGTGATATGGGTGATGGGGGTGACGAGCTGCTCAAAGACTCGTGCGGGGGTGGGACGCTCCTTGATGACCAGCTCGTCCTTCTTGGGCTCAATGAGCTCGATTCGGTCGTAAATGTTCGTGATACCGCTGTTGGAACCGATGGCAACCCATCGGTCGTCACCGAGAGCACCAGGGCCCTGGTGGCCACCGAGGGCGAGGACGATGCCACCAATGCAGCCTTCGTCTTGCCAGAGTCCGACAAACGAGCGGGTGTTCATGTTGTATTCGCCCACCTGGCCATCTCTGCCCAGAATGGTCATTCCATCTCCTGTGCTCCACCACGCAAAGTCTGCGATACCGTTTCGGCTTGAGAGTCTGGCTGCGGCAACCCACTGCATTGAAGTCGTGTTCAGGACATTGATGATTCCGCCACCCTTCCTGGTGGAGGCAACGATGGCCATGTATCGCCCGCAAGGGCTCAGCTTGAATCGCTCCATCGTCTTGTGCTCGAGGCGGTGGCCAAGAATCTGCGTCGTCTTCTGAACCACGCCCGACTGCAGATCCCAGTGGTGAAAGTACTTTCTGCGTCCAGCAAAGAAGATCTTGTCTCCCTTGGGGTACATGAACTCGGCCCTTCGCACATCCACCTGCTTAACCTGAACAGAGGTCAACTGAGGGTTGGGCGTTGGGTGTGCCGATGGTGCGATGTGGTGCAGGTAGAGAATGGAAGCAGTACTCGTGGATAGGAGGACGGGGTATTCTGGGTGGAAGGATAGGGAAGCAACTGGCGCCTTGTGCTTGTCGGGAATCTCTCTCGTTCGCTGGATATCAATGACCTCGGGTCGCAGTCGTCGCTTCTTCATTCCTGCTCCTGCCAATTGATTGACGTCGCGAAGGAACTTTTCGAGCGGCTGAGCCGAGATCTCAGAGTCCGAGTCGGCGTCGGCATCATCTGAAGAATCAGATGCTGCAGAGGAGCGACGCCTTCTCTTACTTGCGCGGCCTTCCGCATCCCGCGCCCACGCAGGCAAAGGGTTCAACTGAAGGTACTGCTTTCGCAGCCTCCTGCTGTACTCTGCCCCGCTGACCACGTCCTCGTCCTCCGTTATCCGTAGCTTTCGAAGCCTGGTCGCGCCGGCGAGAGAAATCGCTAGTCTGTCGTCGTCGCTGTCCTCCCACACGGGAGTATCCTTTTCGATCGTCTTGGCTGACTGGGCAACCGGCGCGACACCCCCGGCAGCGGCGCCAGTGTCGAACGTGAAGAGGTCGGCATCCTCAATATCCTCCAGTCCAGCCGTGTCCTTTTCTGCTAGCACAAGCTCGTTGTCATCGGCGCCTCGGCTTGTGTCGAAAAGCCCATCGTCCTTGAACAATTGGGCTCGGAAGCTCGCCTTGTTGCCTAGGACCAATCGTTCGAGCTCTTCTTCGTCCGAGTCCTTGTCGTAAAGCGCAATGGTCGCCTTGCCCTTGGGTTGGTAATCCTCTGATTCGATCTCAGAGTCCTCGATCTCAGAGGATGAGAGCTCCGACATGTCTTCGTCTTGTGGCGGCGCCATGCTGTTCGTGCCTTGCGTTGGCGGAATCTTGAAGGTATCGCTGTGGAATCCAGCAACTTTTTTTTTTTCTTTAGAGCGACACTCCAAGCAAGCGTTGCACGATAGGCTATCAAAAGTGGGGTGGTGGGGTCTTGACCAATCACATGAAAAATGCCGATGAAGTATTAAGAAACGGATCTATAATATCCTACAACCCTTTTATACACGTTTTTTAAATCTAAGAAAAGAATCTATAAAGCTGCTGCAGATGCAAGTTCTTTCTCGAGTCGGTTCAAGTCGGGACTCACGGCCTCGTGGGACTTTAGTGTGAGAACCGCAGCCTTCTGGGCCACATCAATCAGGTTCTCAACCTTACCACCCTGAGCCAAGCCCGAAATCAAAACACCAAAGAAAGTGTCGCCAACTCCATTGACAGAAACAATATCATCCACCCTTTCTGCAGGAGAGAACAAGCGCATGTAGACGCCTCCCACGCTTGAGTGGTCGTTTGTAGAACGTGTGAGGATGAACTCCTCGGCATCTCGGTCCTTTAGGCGAGGGTCATCGCGATGCAGGATTGATGTCAGGAGAACGCCCTGAGACCCAAGCTTGGTGACCAGGGTCGGAATGTAGGGTAGAAGCTGCATAGACTGAACAGGCACGCCAGAGTCTGTAATCTCCGCCGAGGTGAGCTTGATGAACCGGTCTCGCGCACCGCCCCTGATACCAAAGGCATCAATAATGTCGAACCACGCTGGGCCCTCAAAGTAGCCATTCTCCCGCGCCGCGGAGTACATGGCCTCCAATTCGTAGCTGTTCGGCGAAGCGATATCAACAGTTGGATCCGGGAAAACTCGCAGTGCGGGATGTCCCTTTTGAGGACAAAACAGATTCATCGACTTGGCGGTTGAGACGGGCTCGAATGCAACTTTGCAGGATTGGTCCTGGCCAGCTTTGATCCAGGCGCGAATGTCCTTTTCGCTCCAGTTGCCGTCCACGACGAGCCACTTGGGCTTGGTGCCCGTCACGGCAGACTTCCAGTAGTCGGGGAACGAATGGTGGGAGAAGATGCCCATATCGGCCATTGCCATGACAAGGTTTTTGCTTGAATCATTGACGGCGACATATTGAGCAGTGCGGTTGGCAGTGTGGTATTCGTGGCCCAGCTGTCTAATATAAGCCGTGTCTAGCCCCACAGCCTTGAGGCCGTTGAGGACGGTTGAGCCAGCCCTGTGGAATTTGGTCAACTTGGCACAATCCATTCACTCATGCGTGCATGGGCACTTACACGTCATCACCAACCATGCTACACAGCCGAACACGGGCTTGTTGGCTCACCAAGTGGGCAGCGAGCGCGACGTTGTGTCCGACACCTCCAATGGACTGGCTGATACATGATGGGTTTGAGGTGTGAAGCACGGGCGAGGTATTGCCAGATTTGGAAGCGGAGTAATCACAGCTCAGATCAATAGCTACGGATCCGGCAACAAGGATATCAGCCTTTCCCACGATGCCGGGTTTAGTCTCGACCTCTTTTGCCGGCGCTGGTGGTTGTTTATAAGAAGTAGCACCTGTATTACTATGACTACAATTAGATTCTACATTGAGAGCCGTCAAAACCTTCGCACTTACGAGATTGTTGCGGGCTCGGATTCGGAAGAGAGCATTTGGGACAGCTCGACGGCGATGTTGCTAGCTCTGACGATGTTAGCCGCCACGAGGGCCTTGTTTGCAACAACCGCCTTTGGCCCAGTGAGCTCCTTGATCCTTTGAAGAATGTACGGCGTGTTTGCGCTACCCGAGAAGCCCTTCTCATCAGCTTCGCTGACGGCTTGCTCAATGTGGGCTTGCATCTCCTGAGCTGGAATCGCAAACTCCTCGGGAACAGGGTTTGCAAACAGCATGCCGGACTCAATGCCAAGTTTCTCCTGCGCTAGAATAATGGCGGCGGCCTCCTTTTCGGTCTGGACAACCGCAGGACTCTTGACACCGCTTTCTCGCGCCCAAAAGGCCGGAAAATCGACCTTGCCTGCTCGCCCGTCTGCAAAGGTTGACACATGACACCCTTGAGTTTCAAGATACTCAAGTGTACGGGGGATATCGAGGAAGCCCTTGGACCCGGCGCTGACGACAGCAACCCGAGTACGTCCAAGCTCTGTGAGATCGGCAGATATGTCCATTGAGTCTTGTCCACCTCTGTGGACGCCTCCGAGACCACCGGTGCCAAAAACTCGGATGCCGGCTAGCCTTGCTAGCAGCATAGTGCCCGAAATAGTTGTGCCTCCATGAATCCTGTTTCCGGCCAAGCCCTGAATTGCAAAACTACGTTAGCTACACCTATAAAGCCTCATCTAGTACTTCGGTACAATAGAATCCAAAATAGCAATAAAGAGGATTCACAACCGCAAGTTTCGGCTAGATATGTGACTGAGGCCAGGAGCAGCAAATCAACACTTACCATTCCCACGAGATAGGCAATGTCCCGGCGGGAGGCCTTGACGGCGCTTCCGCTTTCAATCATGCGAACAATATCGTCGGTTGACACGCCCACCTTTGGCACGCCATCAACGATGGCAATAATGGCCGGGACGGCGCCATGGTTTCGGACGAGATCTGTGTGCTCACGTGCCAGGTCCTTGCCCAGAGCGCCGTGAGTGTAGATGGTTGACTCGAGAGCCACGACGGGCTTGTTGTAGGCGACGGCGTGGGCAACTTCGTCCGAGACCTTGAGGAGGCCCTGGAGGCCGGCCAGAGCCGACGAGGCAGACGCATTGAAGAGCCGGCGCTGCGAATGGGTGGAGCGAGCAACGGCAGGCCAGCAGCGGAAGAGGCTAGAGCCGTGCCGCGCGACGATGCCTGACAGCGGCGGCGACGGCATGGTGGCTACAATAGGAAGTGAGTGACGGGTTTTGACAGGTCACAGGCGTGCGCGGCGGACGGGGGAACGGGCTGGATTGTAAGGGATTGGCCTGTCTGCGTGGATATCGTGTGGTCAGCAAGACGAAGTCAATTCAATTCAAGCCCGGCGATATGGGGCCCCCCAGTTACGCCGGACGTCGTCGGAAAATTCGGCTGGGTGTTTTGGGGGGGGGGGGGGGTCCCGCGGTCGGCCAGCCTATAGCCTATAGGCTGCACGGCACGGAGCAAGCAAAGGCGCGTCGAGAATGCGGCATTGGGTTCTGGAAGGCCCGGGGGCCTGTCGCTCTCTCCCTCTGTCTCACCGATTCTTGAAGGGCGTGCAGGTTGGACGAGCCGGGGCTGCGTCCCAAGTGCGGCTAGGCTGGCAGCGAGGGTGGGTTGTTGGCCATCGGAGGGCGCCGTCGAAAAGTGGAAACCTGTTCATCCAAAGCTTCGCCCACACCCTATCTGACAGGGCCTAGATGGCCTATGGAGAGCCACCTCCTCAGGCGGACCCCCACTGCCGTAGCGCCCTGGGGCTAGGGTCCGTTGGCGAGGTGGGGTCTCTTCCGCCACAACCGATCGATGCCATCGGATCTCAAACGCCATGCCCTCATCGCACCTAATCGACTGCGTCAAAATTTGCCCTGCCGTATCGTCTGCTACGAGACCCTGCCTGCGTCAACTTGCTCTCAGCCAGCCGTTCGCGCAAGATTGGAAACTTTTTTTTCTCTTCCTTTCTCTTTCTGGCCGACTTGTCCGAGGGCGCCACTCTACGGCCCCTGCGTGCAGCTAGCCTTGTCATGAATTATGAACTGTGATGCTGGTTTGCTGCTTCAACTGACCTTCTTTTTTCTTCTTCACCCATAGCTCTCTGTCATGAACCCACCTATTACAGCCAACATTTTCTCTTACAGCTCATGTTGCAGTGAGGACCTCGCTCTGTATTTAATCCGTCAAATCGGACAGCATGGCCAGTCCAGTTTACCCGAAACCCCGTCTCATCTCGGTTGCATCCAGTCTCAAAATCCCCTCCCTTCCTTCCAGGGGGTCGTCACCCAAAACAGCTCAGCTCAGGATGGTGCCAAAATGCCAAGTTTTGGGATCCGGATTTTATTTTCGCGTAGAATCATTGTGCTGTAAACCTCGAACACCAAATGTGTCTCTTCCATCCACCCCCTTTTGTTGTCGTCATTCTTTTTTGTGTGAGCATACAGCTCGTCGTTCACCATGATATCATTGAGCAGGCTCACACCGGTGTTATTTTTCGCTCATGGAGCGCTTTCACAAAACTTCACCATTTCCAATGGCCAAATCTTTACCCCTGGCTTCGTCGTTGTCGATTCCCCGCAACCAGACACACCTCTGGGAGGGGGTAAGTTCTGGTTCTTGACGTTGCAGTCCTTCAGCCCGGATTAGCTAACTAGCCTCAAGACACGCTCCACGTAGCAATAGACGTCACGGCCAATGGGAAACTTGGGCTGCCACCCTACGATGAGGACGACTCCAGCCAGATATTCAACATTACCATGTTCCTCTACAGCTACAGCACAGGCCGCAACTTCACCATTTCCAACGGCACTGCAACTGCAAACAATGCTAGCATCGAAGATATCATGTCCATGGAGCCGGGGAGCACAGTCAAACACATCAATTGGGTGTGGCCAGATTGTCTAGTCGGCAATGGAGCTCCCGATGATGACGCCGACAGCGATAGAGGGACGTACAATGTAAGTTGACTGCGCCATCTACACCCACACTCGCGGAGGAGCGGATGAGCATGCTAATAATACCCCGCCTCGCGTAGATCTCGATTCGTCAAAACTTTCGGTTGAATGGCAATGATCACTACACTGTCTTTGACATGCCTATTTCTGTGACTAATAGTATTGAAAGCAATGATAATCGGTCGTCGTGCGATGCTTTGTCCAACAACCTGGTATCCTACGAGGACGTCGATGCAGATGGGGCGAATGAGGTAGGCGTGCTTTTCGCGCCCGGCGATGCGACAGAGGTAGAGTCGAATGGCACATCTGGTGCTTCGTCTGTGGGCTGGCAAGTCCAGAGAGCTTGCGCAGTGGGTTTGGTGGGTATTCTTGCTGCCATGGTCCCATAAGTAGATTACCCCCCTCTATTTTTGTTTAATTTCATGATACCAGAGTTCCTCGATTGGATTGGCTGCCACCAACCAATGCATGCCCTTGATCGAGTGCTTGCAGCTAAATCGCCAGGGGGAGTGGATCTGTATACGTCTGCCGTCAGATCAGCAGCCAACCACGGAACCCCGTAAGAAAATGCGATCAACACTGTTGCGGGGTGCTCATCAACTGCAAGGCAAGTTATAGTGGCCTGGGCAGCGATAGCCGGGAATATGGAGTTGACGAGGCAAGGATTGAGCAAAAACCCGGCGTTGAAATGGAACTTGGCCCAAACCAGTGGAGCCCCGATGATGAAGACGGAGAGGAGTAAAAAAACGGCCGCTAGCCAATGCAGGTCACCACGTCGTCTGTCACCCAGTGACACAACCGCGACGTCGCTAAAGCTCCTGGGAGCGGGGTAGCTGCGTGTATGTGGCTGCCGAGAAGGGCCAGGTGAAGCCGCAAGAGGCACGCCAGGTAACGGCAGCCTTGGTCTGGTGTGTACCAATTGGGCATGCTGGCTCCTGGGCTAGGTACCTCGGCGACGAATAGCTTTCCCTTCCCCGGATTCTTGCTCGCGGCCCCGCACACCACAAGGGAAAGTAAGTCCCAATATGGCGTGCAGACCTCGGCAGGCGCGTCGCCAACATATGAGGCAATGCCTTTCTGGCCACGGGTGCTTGGAGATAGGGAGCCATCTCCCCCAGGGCTCTGTCTAAATACCGAGCCATCCGCCCTCCCCTCCCCCTGATCGCGACGACGCCGCACTTGTAATCTCGCAACTTGACAATTGATCGTGACTGAAGACCAGCCCATCTCGGCTGGCTTGCCTCGGTATCAACCATCGCCCACTGAAAACCAGGATATAAATATCGAAAAAAATAAAATAACGGATACCATGCCAATGCACCAGGGCCTCATCCCCCGCGAGGGCTTTTGCGCCGACGTTATCGTCCGACTCATTCGCCAAACCGCGCTGAACCCAAGTTTTCTCCTCCCTCTTGTGCTCCTGGCCCGATACACAAAAAAGGGCCAGGACCTTTCGATTCTGCACCCTTCTGCTTCCGGGCGGCTCAAGACCCTCTTCTGGATATCCGTCGCCAGATGGGTCAACGGCTGGGTGTCGGACAAGGTCCGCAACAACTGGGTCAACGACTCATACGACTGGTCCAAGGAGATTGTATTGGTGACGGGCGGCGCAGGAGGCATTGGAGGAAAGATTGTGCAGCTTCTGGAGGAGAACGGAGTTACTGTGGTGGTTCTCGATATCCAACCCATGTCATTTGAAGTTTGTCCGTGCACACTATCTTTGCTGAGCTAACAGCAAGCGCTAATTGGTTGGTTTGCAACAGCATCCAGAGTACATCACTTTCACTGCGATATTCGGTCCATCGAGCAGATGGAAGAAGTAGCCCAAAGAATTCGGGCCCAAGTTGGACACCCAACCGTTGTCATCAATAATGCTGGCGTGGCTCGGGGCAAGACAGTCCTAGAGTCCACCCCCAGTGACATCCGGTTCACATTTGACGTCAACACGTTTGCGCCCTTCTGGACTGCCAAGACATTTCTACCCGACATGATTGATAAAAACCACGGCATGATCGTCACTGTCTCGTCCTATGCCTCTTGGCTCTGTATTCCAAGCATGGTTGACTATGGTGCGTCCAAGGCGGGCGCACTGTCTTTCCACGAGGGCTTGACGGCCGAGCTGAGCACTCGATACAACGCCCCAAAGGTCCGTACGGTTGTGGTACACCCTGGCCATACCAAGACGGCACTTTTCGAAGGCTATGACCAAAAGACGGATTTTGTGATGCCACAACTGCAGCCCGAAACAGTAGCCGAAGCCGTAGTCAAGCAAGTCCTGAGTGGACGTAGTGGGCAGGTGGTAGTCCCGGGGACCGGCACCATGTTGGCGGCTCTTCGGACGCTGCCGGACTGGTATTCATTTCGGGTGCGAGCCAAGGCGCAGACCTTCATGGCCAACTTCAGGGGTCGGCAGGTGATTGAGGATGTGGATGGATCCTACGTGGAAGAAAGCACAGCTCCAAGGAGAAGCCAGCATGATACGAGCGAGAGCACTGTGCTGGTCTCGAACGAGTAGGACCCAGCGAATTGATAATAAGCGGGCTACGGCGCAGTTGGTACCTGACTTGTGCGGGATACCAAAGTCCAAGTACGACCGAAGTACCTGGCCATGATGGGCCGTGGGTAGATGTAGCCGGGACGGATGCGCAAGCTGAATGCCGGCCGGTAGGGATGAAGGATTCGTGCGGAGACGTACGAGCAGCAAGCACCTCGGCGGCTGGGGCAGTTCAATTCCAGTGATTGCAAATCACTACTAATCAAGGCTCGGGGGTATGTGGGATGGAAAGCATGCAGGTAGGCGGAAGAGGGTTGCGAATGTGTGCGAATAGGTAAGTGGGCAAGCGAGGGGGAAGCGGAATTGGGAATTGGGGTTGAGATTGGGATGGCCACGAGTTGCGTGACATGAGGGCACGAACCGTACGACGGCAGGGCTTGACACCGTACGGTTGTGCGTACATGTGCATGGGCGAACAAGTAGAAGACAGGATGAAAGAAAAGATGGAATAAAGACCAAAAGAACAAAAAAAAAAAGGAAAGAAAGCCACTGTGGGCAGTGGGCAGAACTACCAGGGCGGAGTCTGGTGATGGTGCTACCACACTGAAATGCAGAGTTTTGACAACTTACGTTGTGCTGGGTTCTCTAGACGCCATGATACCAGAAGTGACTGGGGGCGATTTGGAATTTGGGAATGGGGGAGCTAGGTACCCCGGGCCGGGCGCGGGGCAGTGAAAGCGAGCCCGTTGTCTGCCAAGGGCCCCACGGACCAGGCCGGACCACGGTGCTTCGGGAGTGAGGAGGAGGTCAAGGATCATGAAAGGGACCGTGTTCGAGCCGGTCTTGGCTGCTAATTTTGTGCGTCGAGAGCGTGAAGATTATTATCAATAAAATATTGTGTGGGAGGGAGCGAAAACGAAAAAGAGAAAAGTGCAATAGCCTGTCTTGTCTTAGAGGTCCGGTTGAAACAGTTGCTGACGGAGGGGCCCGTGCCAGGTCTGGTTCGCCTTTGCGGAACAGTCGTTGGTGCAACGTCAGTATCTGCTATTTGGTGTTGCCATAATACCTGCGAAAGGGGTGCAATGTGTTGCGTGCCACCTCATCTGGGCTCAAGTGGCAGCAGAGAGAGGCCATGATGGATGGCAGGACGATGGAATAGGCCGAGGGCCACAAGCTAACGGGCTTGGCTCGACAAAAACGTCTAATGATGTTGGGTGGCCATCGATCCATCGATCCAGGTCTGAGGGACCAAGACAGGGTTTGTCGGATTTCTCCTCTTTTACTCTCCTTGCCATCTCCGCTTTTGACCGGATAGTGCAGCGTACGGTTGGTTGTATGCACACTAAGGTTGAGATGAGGAAAAAGACAATCAGGGCTTGCGCATCGAGAGGAGCGGTACCTCGTACTTTTCTGTATAGGGTATGTATGTATGGACTACCGAGTATGGAGTACAGGCAGGAGACGTTGTAGTGCAGCAGACCGACAGGCAAGGGATTGAGCCATGTCTAAACGGGTTAATGAGGCAAGGCGTGCAAGGGATGCACGCGTTCGCCAGGGATCCAGCTCGCCGGACCATCCATCATAAGATGATCATCGTTCGCTGCATGTGGTGCTGACCGGGGGGAGGGGGAAAGAGGATCCATTCTTGCAGAAGACGGTCAGTCGGCTTGCTGTGGCACGGCTGTTCTCGAGCTTCGAAGAGAGGGTCTATAGGGCAGGGTGCGCGGTACACATCTGCACGACTGGGGCCGGGGTTTGAGGGGTTCAAAAAAAGAAAAAAGCAAAAAAAAGAAAAAGAAAAAGAAAAAAGTGTACTGGATTCGGCCGTAACCATTGGTGTCTTGAGGGGTGGGCTGGAGAGGAAGCGTATTGTCCAAAACTGACAGCAACCTGAGACGGTATGGAGGCTCTAACGTGCAGACGAAGTAAGTCATTGTGCGCAATGGGGACATGGGTGCTGAGCTGTCTGTTGCTGTGTAAGCGAGACAACATAGTCCACGTAGGCTTTGTGAAGCAAGCATCCCCCAGCTTACGGATCTAGAATGCCATTGCCAGAGCTGGAAATGGGCATTTCCAACGGTGCAGCAATTGGCTGATATGGGCGGCTAGAATCCCCCACGCCCTGCCGTCTGGCTCTATTAGGTCCCTTTCGCTGTTATTGACTGCCATGGGGACGACCGGGGAACCGTCAGCGACGGACGGGACCCGTTTCATGCTAACCCATGCTTAGACTATCAGTTTTGTACGACCTTGGCGGCATGCGTTTCTCGGATTGTTCTGCGGGAGAGGGCGGTATTGGGAATATTGCGCATGCGGTGCGAGGCGCAAGAGGAAGACATACATTCTCTGAGCCTGGTGCCACCGCGCGCATGTATTGATCCTGGTGGCGCGTCTGGGATTTGCTGTTGGTTGAAATGGAGGGATGTGCGTTTGGAATCACTATAGAGAAGCCAACATATGCGTACCTACCTAGTACATGGTGGCTTGCTTTGTACCTGTAGGAGTGCATACACACTTGCTCCTTCGGCGGATGCTGTTACTGGCATCGAGTGTGGAGTTTCTTTTTCCTGCCGCCTGTTCCTTCTGTAGTCGAGGCGGGTTTGTCACTGCACAGAAGCTCAACCGTTCGGTTTTTTTCGACGCACTCACATTCACCTTTTTTTTTTTTCTCTCCCCTTCCCTTTCCTCCTGTACTCCAACGGCATGCTCTTCGTCCTGGGGTTGACCCAAACTTCAGGGGACCACCAGGGTCAGGATCAACCAATCACTGCGCACATTTACCAGCGGAGCCGAAAACGCAGGGTGTGTGTGGGCAGAGGAAGGGTGTGTTGAGACCGGCCGTTGACAGGGAGTGTGGTGGCAGGGCGTGAGCAGGCCCAGCAAAATCTCCCGCGAAATCAGCCCATTTTTGTCTCCTCATCAGGTCTGCGGCGCCTGTCCCGACCCGCCTCCGCCTGCTGGCGACCATCATGTCATGCCATTTTTCTCGACCTGCGAAAGGTGACCTGCCCGAAGCCCTCGTGGCCCCCGGTCGCTGCGTCCTGTGTGTCGTCTCGCCTCTCGTCCCTCGTGCGTCTTCCACACACCCCGACCCTCCGGTCACCGACCCTGTGCCCGCCCGTTCGTTCGCTATATCTGCCTTGGATGTCGGAATAGCTTCACGCCTTCTGGCCCTCCTTTCTCCTCCTTCTTCTCCGGTCCCTCTTCTCCCTGTCCTCGTGTCCCTGCCCGCCGTCCCCAGGGCAGAGCCTCTCTCCGGTCGTCGCATTTGCTCTGCTCGACCCTGTTCGAACTGCCCCGCGGCTCGCCCCGTCCGCCGACTCTGCACAGTCCGATCTATTCCGTCCTGTCAAAACGCCAGCGTTAAACCCTCGTGTGCTCCCGCCGTCGATCCAATTAACTGCCCCGGCCTCTAAAATCAAATCGGCCACTGATTTGCGTTGGTCCCTTGTTCTCGGGCCACGACATATTACTCTCGGTTTCCGACCACCATATTGCCACCGCTGGACCCTAGAAGCTGGACCGATTTCCAGGTGGTACAGCACGGTGCTTGTTGATTCTGCGGTCGGACCATCTCGGGCGCAACCACACTGCCTCGCCTCACCTCAACTTTCCACTTTGCGACAACACACACGAACCTCACGCACCTTCGCACTAATTTTTTGTCGCCCGCCGACTCGACCTCTCTTCCGCGTCCTGCGTCCTTCTCGATCGCCCTCTCCCTCCCGCCCCCGAGTCGCCTGCTCAAGTTTGTCGCTCTCCAGGACGACCCCCCTCCCACAACCTAGGGTATTGAGGTCGTCCATGGTCTGTTGAACCGCCCTCTCTTGCTGCTCCTCCCGTCATGGTACCCGGCGTAGTTAAATCCGACGTTCCAATGGAAGAGTCTGCCAGCCGCGACCGCCAGGATGGCTGGCCCGATACTTTTGACCCTCTCGCCCTCCTCCGAAACCAGCCCGAACCGCCGCTTGAATGCCAGGTCTGCATTGTCGGCGCTGGTCCCGCCGGCCTGATGCTGGCTGCCAACCTGACTAGATACGGTATCAATATCGAGGTCGTTGACGACCGCGCAGACCAAACATCAGCTGGAAGGTACATTCCCCTTGCGCTCCCACCCCCCACCCACCCCCGGCCGCCCTGCTGCAGGTGCCCTCCTGATGAACAAGCCCAATTGACACATGTATGCGTGCAGAGCCGATGGATTGCAGCCCAAGACGATCGAGACTTTTAGACAGATGGGACTGGCTGAAACATTATTAAAACGTGGTGTCCGAGTTTTCGATATTTCCTTTTGGCGTAGCACAGCGGACGAGCCGCTCCATCGACTGGGTCGCGAAGTCCACTACCCCCCCATCATTGATGTGCTGGATCCGTACCTCCTCCTCGTCCACCAGGGTATGGTCGAGGGCTTGTTCATCGAGGACATGAGAAAACGCGGCAAAGAAGTCCGTAGAAATATGGCCTTTGAGTCGTACAGCGTTCCGGACAGCAAGCTTGGCCCGCTGCAGGTGAACTGCAGAACCAATGTGACGCAGGATAAGCGTGCTGTTCTTGCCCAGTACTTGATCGGATGTGAGTATTTCCAATAATTGGCGACATTGGCCTTCAGCCGCTCACGCTAATGATTTCAGGCGACGGTGCGCACTCCAAGGTTCGCAAGAGCATTCCCGATGCCAAGGCCATTGGCATGTCGCAGGCTGCCATTTGGGGTGTTCTTGATGGCGAGCTCATCACCAACTTTCCTGATATCTGGTCCAAGACGCTCGTCTACTCGCAAGAGCATGGTTCCATCCTCATCATCCCCCGAGAACGAAACATGACGCGTTTCTACATCGAACTCAAGGCCGGCCCCAAGACCGACCGCCGCGAGCTTGGACAGGAGTTCATCATGAGGCGAGCCAAGCAGATCATGGCTCCCTTTGAGGTTGATTGGAAGTACATTGAGTGGTTCGGCAGATACCAGGTTGGCCAGAGAGTTGCTAGTCGCTTCTCAGATGGCCACCTCCGGGCGTTTCTTGCCGGTGACGCCAGTCATACTCACTCCCCCAAGTCGGCACAGGGTATGAACACGTCGATGCATGATTCCTGGAACCTGTCATGGAAGCTCAACTTGGCCGTTCGAGGTTTGGCCAAGCCCGTCCTCCTTGAGAGTTATGAGGAGGAGCGCCGAAAGATTGCGCTGGATCTGGTCAACTTTGACTACGAGCATGCTAACCAGATCGCTGGTGGCGACGCTATCGCCCTGGCTGAAAACTTCCGCACCAACGTTCGCTTCATTTCTGGTATTGGTGCCGAGTATGCCGAGAGCCCCATTAATCGCCCCGTGGTCGGCCCTGCTCAGTATGTAATGGGTGATGCCAAACCTGGTTGCCTTCTCCCTCCGGCCAAGGTCACCCGATATCTCGACTCCAACCCCGTTGACATCCAGCTCGACATCCCCATGCTCGGCCAGTTCCGCATCTACCTCCTCATGTGGGACGTCCAGCAGTCTGGACCTTTCTTGGCAACTTTCTGCCAGGCTATTGCCTCTCCAAACTCATTCATCAGCCAGCTGTCCGCTGCCGCAAATGTATCCTACGCATCTCAACCCCGGGCACCAGGCCCAGAAGACGCCTATCTCCGTCCCGATAGATACACGGCTGTCAGCCACCTGTTTACCTTCTCCCTCATTAGTAAGTTGCCATGGACGAATCAACCAATTAAGATCCCCCGGATGCTAATATTCATAGCCACCATGCCCAAGACGGAGATTGAACTATCGGATCTACCGGTTCTCTTGCAAGATAGTCGCTGGACGTTCTACCTTGACGACATTCCAGACCAGGACACCCGTGGCTCTCTATGTACCAACAAGTGGCTAGGTAGCCTCGGTCCCGGCGAGGTGGCCATTGTCAACGTTCGTCCCGATGGCTATGTCGGTTCCATTGGAAGATGGGACTCAAGCGTTGATGATTCCGGCGTGGAAGCCGCCCAATGGCTCGACGAGTACTATGGCGGCTTCATGCAAATCCCACCACAGTAAGCGCAGCAGGTAGCATTGGGCTTGACGACGACCAAGCTCGATGCTTGCGCACCAATTCACCCACCCAAGGATCCGATAGGGCGTCATAGGGGAGGGACCCCCTTGATCGCAACACCACCGAATTTGTATATCCGGGAGCACGGAGTTTATGATACCGAAGTCTTTGCTTATCTCTCGGCCAAGGCTGACCTTGATGCATTGAAATGGGAACTGAATAACCGCCAGATCCCTAAACAAAGTGACGGGAACAAGAGAAGAACGACCAGAAGCGACGAAGATGAAGACGAAAGACGAAGAAAGGACGGAAAGAGGAGGGGGAATAAGGGAATACGTGACGGATAGACTGGGAGGGCTGACTAGACGGTAATTTGTGCCGTCTTCAAAACAGGGATGGGCCGCCCATTCCATGACACATGTGGGACAGCTCATGCAGCGAATCCTATCATCAAATTTACTCTTTTTTTTTTTTTGTGATGCCCTCTCTCCTTCCCTTGCGCAGATGCCGCTCTTTCATAATGTACATATATCTACCCTTGTTCATTTTTTACAAAGATAACTTAGAAAAGTTTCTCGCGTGTTATGGCGCATTTTAAAACAAAGCAATCGTGATGTCTCCCGCGGCGTCCTCGCCAACCACCCAGCGCTCGCTGCCGCATATGTATCCCTTGCCCATCAGCTCTCCCCACAGGTCTTGGGGGAACTCGATCTCGTCCTCGCGACTCGGTCCGTCGATTCGCTCGTGCATGACCTCGAGAGTTTCCACTTCCATGTCGCTCCACTCCACCATGCCCATGAAGTGAGCGCGCGTCACGTCCCAGCCAGGCGGCCTCGGCTCGCGGCCGCCAGGCAGGCCAAATGTATGGCGGAGGTGCGAGGGGATCTGGGCCGTGAGCGTTTTCTGGCCGAAGCACTGCCGGGCGCAGATGCGCACTCCCGCATCGGCATCGAGTGCATGGGAGACGGTAAGGAAAGGAAAGTCGTCGTGCCGCCAGCAGGGGGCCGCCCGGCCAGTGGGCGGCGGCTCGTGGCGATGTTGGCGATGCTTTTGGCCCAGCTGCATGCCCTGGGTGGTGCGCCGCCAGCACGAGTAGCACGGGCTCCCCGCCGCATCGCACTCGTCCAGGAGCTTGGGTCCGGGGCCCTGAATGGGGACGCCCGTGGTCCGTACTCGGTGCAGCCGGGGGACGGCGTGAGTGCTGTGCGGGCCGGCCGCCCAGCGGTGGGATTCCTCGATGATGTAAACGTGACCGCACGATGACTGCGCTTCCTCGTCCCATGTCACCGCGTCAAGAGACAGGCCTCGTAGAGACGGCGTGTCAAGCTGCCTCACGCCCCACGCATCCAGCTCGGCGTTGACGAGCCTGTGCACGACCCTCGGCCCGGATTCGTCATCGAATTCGGAGTCGGAGTCGGCGTCGTCGTCGTTGGGGCTAGAACCGGCGCGGCGCCGACCCACCCGGTGGGGCGAACGGCCGCCGAATTCCCATATTACCAGCCGCTCGAGCGGGTCATCCTCGCCCCACGGGGAACGTGTGGGCTGCCAGATGTAGACGGCGTAGTGAGTGCGGTTGTGTGCTGAAAAGAAGCGATCCTGATGGCTAAGTGGTAGACCGAGAAAGTGGATTTTCCACTCGGCCATGAGATCAAAAGACCACGTTCGCTGTGGCTGGCTGTGGTGGCTGCTTTTGCTCCCTTTGTTGTTGCTATAGTAGTAATTATTATTGTTATTTTTGTTATTGGTGTTAGTGTTAGTGCCGTATTTCGAGACATCCCCTCGTACCGGGAGGACGACGGAGGGGCCGTGGCGGACAACGTCAAAGGCGGTCGCGTAGTGGCGATGGGCCGTCTCAGTTGTGCTGATGGGATGCGATCCGCGCGCCTCACACCACTCGAAGAGGAGGACCGAGTCGTTCAGGCGGACTCTGCGGACGATCTTGTCTGATGTGTCGAAGGGTACCGTGAACTCGGCGCCCGTTTCCAGATCCCGGGCCTTGTACGACCATCTCCCTCCAGACGACTTCGGAACGGCGCAAGGAAAGATGAGCAGCCCATCGTCGGGAGCGAAGGTCCAGACGGGGTCCCAGTGCTGGAACTCGGCTGCGCGGTCGGCCAATTTGAGAAACCTGTTCCATGGCGCCACCGGCCAGAGCCCCTTGCACTCGTCGCCGAGCGTAGGCACCTTGACGATATGCCAGGGTTTCGCAACACCGAGATGGTAGTACCGTCGAGCGAGGCTCGAGAAAACAGAGGCCCAATTGGTCCTCTCAAGGTCTTCCACAAACGTGCTAGATCCGACATGGGCCTCGGCGCCCGCGAGCCACCGGCGCAGCTCCCGGGCCTCCCGCGCGCGGGGAAAGTGCAGTAGGATGAGACTGACAACGAGATCCGGGCGGGTCAAGGCGCGGTGCATGTCGGCCGAGAGGCGCTGGCATCGCAGGATCTCGACGGGCGAAAGCAGCAGCACCACGTCGAGGAAGATGGGGAAGGGGAGGTCCGTCAGGCCCATGGCGGCGGCGGGGGCGTGTGTGTCGGCATCGGCGGCGTGGTGCGAGGAGGAGGAAGACGAGCTGCGGGAGGTGAGGGATGACGCCGAGGGAGACCGGGAGGGCGTCCTCGACCACGGCGGCGACGACGAGGACCATGGCGATGACGTGCGAGGGCGCAGCTTGAACCGGGACCTCAGGCGCTGGAGGTAATCCATGCTGACAGCCGCGACCGGGTAAAAACGAACGATGGGGCGCAGAGCAGCAGCAGCAGAAGCACCATCCTGGCCTGAGAGCTTCGCGGGGGGGCCGCAAGCATTTTAATCAAGGCCATGGTGGAAAGGGGCACTCGGCTCGCTCTCTCGACATCCCCTTGCGTCAAGTATGTTGCCTCCTCCCTCCCCAAGCCCCAAGCCCCCAGGACGAGAAAGAGGCGTTTGACGTTTCGTCGGTTGAGTCGTGCTACTGGCCACTAACACAGGGCGTCAGCACCGGTTAGGCAGTCGGTTATACCACAAACGGTCTTCGATTGGCGGCGCTAGAAGGCGAGCCGCCCCTCGGTTCCTGGCATCCGCCCTCGCATTGGAGATTGCACTCGTCACTGCCGGCACCGTCGCTCTCTCCTGGTGCAAGCCATGACAATAGAGTTGGCGTAGCGAGAGTCATAACGTCAACAGGGGGCATGTGAAATATTTGAAATCTTGTTTGCTATTGTGTGGCGCTACATGTGCACTACTAATTAGTGGCCAATCACTATCCTGCTGGCACGCAAAGCTCATGTGGTTCCTTTCTTTTCTTTTCTTTTTTTTGTCTCGCTCTTTCCCGCCCACTTGTTCCTTCCCATTGTCATGCTTTATACGCACGGGCACTATTGTATAACGTGGACTTCCTCCCACTCTACTGCATCGTGGGCATGGCCACCGAAGCCTTCTTGGCCACGGCGTCGGCGCCCGTCCAGAAGGCCGTCACCGTCTTCAGCTGGGTGTAAAAGTTGATACCAGGCTTGCCGTAGAAGGTGCTAGCACCGCCACCGGCGATACTCTTCTTGTTGCCGGTGAAGGAGAACATGGGCAACGGCACGGGGATGGGGACGTTGATACCAACCTGGCCGGCCTCAATGTTCTTGCGGAACGTCTCGGCGGTGGAACCTGATCGTGTGAAGATGGCAGTTCCGTTGCCGTACTCGTTCTTGTTGATGAGGTCAATGGCATCGTCAATGGTCTCGGCGTTAAGGCAAACAAGCACGGGGCCAAAGATCTCCTCCTTGTAGCATGTCATGTCAGGAGTGACGTTGGCGATGATGGTCGGGCCAACCCAGTTGCCATTGGGGTAGTTGTCGGGCTTGTAGCCACGACCGTCGAGCAGGATGGTAGCTCCCTCCTTCTCAGCGGTAGCAATGAGGCTCTCAATGCGCTCCTTGCTCTGCGGGGAGATGACGGGACCAAGGTCAGCACCCTCCTCAAAACCACCGTTCACCTTGAGCTGCTTAGCCTGCTCCACGACCTCGGGCAGCCAGTCCTTAGTCTCGCCAACGAGGACGAGGGTGCTCAAGGCCATGCAGCGCTGACCAGCAGCACCAAAGGCGGCACCGACCACGCTGTTGATGAAGTGGTTCTTGTTGGCATCGGGGAGAACTGCGGCGTGGTTCTTCGCACCCAGGTTAGCCTGGACTCGCTTGCCGTTGGCGGAACCACGGCTGAAGATGTACTCTCCGGCCTTGTTGCCACCGACGAAGCTGATGGCCTTGATGGCAGGCTCATCAATGATGAAGTCAACGGCGCGGTGGGCACCGTGGATGACGTTGACAACACCCTCGGGGAAACCAGCCTTCTGGACCAGTTCGGCGAGAATCATGGCAGCGCCAGGGTCACGCTCGGAAGGCTTGAGAATCAGAGTGTTGCCAGTGATGGTGGCAATAGGGATGCACCACAGAGGAATCATGGCAGGGAAGTCTAGTGTTTAGTTAGTTTCTGGCTTCATCTTGGCGCCGCTGCGTTATTTGGCATGCTTACTGAAGGGGCAGATGGCAGCGACAACGCCCAAGGGCTCGCGGTAGGTTCTAGTCTCCATATCCTTGGAGACTTCCAGAACCTCACCCTTGAGCAGCTCGGGGGCTCCAACAGCAGCCTCAGCGACCTGAAGACCACGAAGAACATCGCCACGGGCATCGGCAAAGGTCTTGCCCTGCTCGAGTGTGATGCTGGCGGCCAGGCGGTCCCAGTTCTCGCGGATCAGCTGCACGAAGCGGAACATGATTTGCTGGCGCGAGAGGACAGTGGTCTTGCTCCATGACTCGTAAGCCTTCTCTGCGCTAGCGACGGCCGCCTTCATCTCCTCGTCGGTCATCTGGGGGACGCGGGTGACCAGGTTGTTGGTGGCGGGGTCATGGAGGTCGATGTACTTGTCGGCCTTGGAGTTGACGAACTTGTTGTCAATGAAGTACGGCGTGTCCTTGGGAGACTCGATCTTATTGTGTGTGTTGGGGTAGCTGGTGGCGGTCGAGTCCAGCGCAGCTGAGGGTCGCAGGTACTTGGCAGAGGCATGGAGGCGGCGAGCGGCGAATGAGGGGCTCGAGGAGATCTTGGAGGAGGCGAGGATTGAGGAGCGGGAGACGAGGGCCGGGGACGAAGTGCGGCCGCTGGCACCAAGGCCGCGAGAGAGGGCGCGACGCATGATGGCGGTGGTGAATAGGGAGGAGGAGGAGGAGGAGGAGAGAGGAAGGCAAGAAGGATAGAATCAATTGGAGCAAGGTAAGCTCGGGAAAGCGGAGGATGTTTGTCAAGACAACCAGCTCGGAACTACAGGCACGCAGGCACGGAAGAACACACCGATGATGCCGACGATGCACCGGGCAGGATTGCCGGGACGTCTCAGGTCTTATACAAAAGCTGCCGGGCCGAAGATCGGTACGGCAATGGCAATGGTTCCATGGACGATAAGGCCAATGGCGGCCCATGTGGCGAGCTTAGCATCCAGCTCACATCTGGAGGGGCAGCGCTCGGGCCAAACAAGTGCGGGAGACTCGACAGAGTGTGGGGTAACGATGCCGGCTCGCACCCCATCTCCATCCACCTTCCTCCCCCGACACCTTTCTAAACCGATGCCGCCCATTGCCGCCCATACCGAACCCCGAGGCCCAGCTGGGAAAAGGTTAGCCAACCAACCAAGCCAGGCCAAAACCACTAGCCACCCAGTAAACCCCCAATGCCACTCGCCTGCGGGCCCCCCGCCGCCGCCGCCGCCGCCTTATCTGCCACTGGCCCCTTCCCTTCTCACTTTACCTCCCCATTTCATCTTGGCTTCGAGATCCACCCTACGTGAGCCGAAGAACGACTCGTAAGGGGAAGACAAGAGAAGGGAAATTGTAAAGCCAAGGTAAACTGATCTAGAGACCAATGTACATACCCAGCGTAAACAAGACGGCCGACTCCTTCTACCTTCCCAACATGGCTGATAACCGTCCGTTCCCAAGTTGATCATCCGTTGCTCCGTCTCCGCTTCCATCCATCTCCGTCTGTCTCCAATCTCCAATTTCCAGTGTCTCCATCTACATTCCCCCACCTACGTACATTGCATCCATGACTTACATAAAACGAGTCACATAATACCACCTCGCATCATCACGCTGCACCTCACTCCACGAGTCACTAATTTACCATGCAGAGAATAGAGGATACGCAAAATTCATTGAAAACTCAGGTTTAAAAAATGCCTACGCCTTGCTAGCGAAATCCTTGGCTCAGCGACCCTTTTAACAGCACATCATCAATGAATGAGATGGCAACTTGGTCCTGGCTTGCGCAAAATGCAATCAAGTTAAATGCCCTTCATCTTGAAACCCATCAATCGTTTTGGTATTTCCTCAAAACGGGTTTGTCCTTTTTTTTTTTGGTGCCATTTTTTTCTTGTGTTGTTTGACCATTTCAATTATCACACTTGCCCTCCTCCTGTTCAAAAATCGTACATTCCCCGCCCCTTATTTCGATCATTTACGCTTAGTGGCCTCGCCCTTGGGCTTATCAGCACCAGTGGCGGTAGCCTCAGCCTTGCCCTCCTTGGCCTTCTCCTTCTTCTTCTCGGCAGGCTTGGCGGGAGCAGAGGAACCGCTAAGGCCAACGGCGAGGAAGGCAAGGAGGGAGAGGAGGATAGCGCCGAAGCCGGCAGCAACCTCGGGAACAAACTTGACGGCCTCAATGGGGTCCTTCTGGGCGATAGTGACAAAGAGGTCAAGCTTCTCCTTGACGTAGGTAACAGGGTCCTCAGTGAACTTCAAGTCAGAAGGAGACTTGGTGTCCTTGGGGGCAGGCTTCTCAGCCTCGGCCAGGGCAGACTCAGCAGCGTGCTTGGGCTTGAAGGTCTCCTCGGCCAGCTTGTTGGCATCCTCAACAGAGTGACCGATGTAGATGTTGTCAAAGAGGATATCGTTCTGCATGGTCCAGATCTCGAAACCAATCTACCGCACATGTTAGTCACCAAAATCGCAAACGCAGAAGATTGTATTGTCAACTTACAGCACCCATGGGCTCAAACTTGGAGGGCTCCTTGTCCTCAAAGTAGTTGGGGTTGGCGATCTTGCGAGGAGCCCAGGCTCCCTTGTAGGCAGGGTTGTCAATCAGAGGGGCAGCCCACTTGCCCTTGTAGTCGGGGTTGGTCTTCATGGGCTTGGTCCAGGGACCACAGCCAGAGACGTCGGCACACTTGGGGTTGGGGACGGCAGGACCAACCCAGTCACCATCCTCCTCGTCATCCCAGTCCTCGGGCTTCTCAGCCTTGGGGTCAGGGATGGTGATGGACTCCTCCTCAAGCCAATCCTCAGGCTTCTCAGCCTCCTCGTCGACGACCTGGAAGGGGGCATCCTCATCCCAGTCATCGGGCTTGGTGGCATCGGGGTCGGCGATTCTCATCTCATCGACCCAGTCCTCGGGCTTCTTGTCATCGGCATCGTCAATCTCCTTGGCAGGGTTGACGGGGGGCTCAAAGTCCTCCAGGAGGTTGCCAGACTTGACCTCCTCGTTGTTCTGCTTGATCACGTAGGTGTTGTCGGGGTTCACGATGAGGGTGTAGAGCTCGGTGGTCTTGACAATCTTGGCAAGGGGAGGAGAAGAGAGGTGCTTCTCCTCGTATTCGCCAGACTTGGGGTTCTTGTGGTTGAAGATGAAGTGGACCTTGTTGTTGTGGCCGCACTTGTCGGGACCGAACATGATCACGTAGGGGGTCTCGTTGGAGAACTCATCCTGGTGGAGAGCGGCGTTGTCGCGGAGGAGCTTCAGGTAGGCACCACCACACTCGAGGCCATCTGTTGAAACACCATGTTAGCATACGTGTTCGTTTCATCAATGGCCCGCGGCCGAGGTTATCTTACTCTGCAGCTTGACCTCGTACTGGACAACAAGAGGCTTGCCCTTGGTGTCAATCTTGCTGGGGAACTTGGCCGAGATGGCGTGGTGAGCGGCGGCGTTCTTGACAACAAGACCCTTATCACCCTCAGTTCCCTTGAACTTGGTGGGCTCCTCGACAGCCCACTGGCCAACGTAGGCCCATTCCTCATCGGTGGAGGAGCCAGAGGTTCCCTTCTTCGCGTGGGAGGGCTTCCATCGCTGGTCCCAGTCATCGGTGAACTGCTCAAGGAATTCACCCTTGATGGTGGTAGGCTAAGGCGCGTCATGTTAGCAATCAATTGGCGATGGGCTCCGCGGCTGGACGCTTCGCGACACAAGCATGGCGTCGCGATGGGTGCAGGAGCAAACGGTGCAAAACATACAGTGAAGGTGGGGATCTCGGGGGCAGAGGCCGAGGCGACATCCTCGGCGTGCACACCAGCGAGAAGAGCCGCCGAGACGGCAGCGGTAACGGGGTTCAGCTTCATGACGCGGGTGGTGAAGTTGAGAATCGACAGGTATGAAGCTTAGCGCGCGACGCTAAACGAGAGAGAACGACGAGGAAGAGGAAGAGGAGGATTAGAACAGGTATAAATGCGCACTGATGGCAAAGGGTGGTCAAAGATGTCGCGACTATGTTTCCCAGCGCTCGAGGAGAGGTTTCCCAAGAGTGAGGTTGTCGAGGAAGGAAATGTCGAGGCGAGAGAGGTGGCGTTTTAGAAGGGCGGATAGCTCCAAGCTGGCCTGTGTTGAGGACACGTAGAAGCTCAGGTCGCCCAAATTTCAGGGAAGCTTACAGTGCGGGGTGGAGTTCCTCAGCGGCCTGCCAATGTACTTGCCGGGGCAGGCTCCGGGGGAGATACAGCCATGACCCATGGAAGAGTCGAGAAAAAGCGCCATTGTTGCACGCACCTGGGCGCCGCAGAGCCGCGACGCTGACGGGCACCTGCTCAAATGGGAAACCTAGTGCGACAACACTTAGGTGTCCTCAGGAACAATAATTACCGGCTTCGTCATGAGGCTTGGTCACGAATTGGCATTTGTCCGCAGATCGCCATAGCCCAGCTCGCTCGCCTCCATCTTGGAAGGCAGCCATGCCGGTGTTCTCTCTCTCTGTACCATCATGACGTGTCTGCATGCGCTAGCGCACGACTTGACGATCCTGCTCGCCGAACCACCCGCCTAGCCGTTTGTAAATGGAGACGTCGCCACATCCTCCTCGCTTTTTTCTTTTTTTTTTTACGCGGATAAAGTTTCCGTTCCAATGGTCATTGTGAAGACTTTACTAACTTGCTTTTTGTCCAAAAGGGTCGGTTTAGAAACTCTAGCCCGTAGTATAACGGGGGATCGAATTCCGCGGTGGAGTTGATTCCCTTGTTGGCATTATCGCATTGTCGCTTTGCCCGGCCAAGTATCCTATTCCGGATTCTCCTCCAGCCGCTTTGGCAGAATTCATAAACGAATACTTTGATTACGTTCGTAAAAATGAGCCAGTACGTCGGCGAGAAAGAAAAAAAGTATAGTGAACTGCAAAGTATGGGGATTAATAAGCAGTCCGGGCTCCTACAACGTGTCAATATAAAAAAGTTTGGATGATAATGTCAATGCTCACTGAATGAAATAAGCACACCAAAGCAAAATAGCTCTTCCACGGTCGCAGCATAGAAGAATGCTCGAGCGGGTCCTGCTTCCAGTGTATCCATGGCATTTTTAGATGTGTTTACAGAATTCCAGATCAATTCTTCCTCTATCAAACACAGTAGCCTTCTTGCCAACAGCAAGCACGCGCCAAGAAAGCAACGACAGCCTCGCAGCTCCGGCCAAAGCCGGGAATACCAGTCTTGATTTTTCTCACTAACGATGCATTGCAGTGTCCTCCCAAACACCCAATCAAGACCTAGGCTTTGAAAACTCACCAAAAAAGGAGAAAGTGGATTGGTCACAATAGAACAATTCGAATAATGTTATAAGCTACAGAAGCAGTCTATGAGCACGGTGATCAGTCATCCATCCATGACTGCCTGGCGGTGTTTAAATACCACATCTAAGGGCAGCAAAAGGACGCCATCATCACGCTACTTCACAATGCAATTGTGGTCCATATTTTGGGTAACAATGACGTATCCAGCCCATGCGTGCCATGGATGCCCAGAGTTTTATTTTTAGGTTCTCATGGGTGGCCCGTCAAAACTTGAGAAACTATCTTTACCTCGGAATCTTAAATAACGTTTGAATCCCTCGCATTCATTGATTTGATCTGGACAGCTGCTCGCTTTCAGTTGCCTATCCATCTTGATTCGATCCTTGTTTACGACAGTGCTACGCAATTATAAATTGAATGCCTCTGCCACGAATTGATCATAGGTCTTTATGGACCAATAAGCCACAGCAGGGAAACGCAACTCCAGAGAGGCGCATTTATTTTGGCCTTCGTCAAGGGCTCGTGGGTCGGTTCTTAACGCTTGCAAAGGGTGATTCAGTCAGACAGTTGACTTCTCCGGTATTGGCTGAATGTGCATCATGCATGGCACGTCTTGGCGTATTTCTAGAGATGACTGTGTGCAGATACGGGATCTGTGTGATCCCCCTGTAAGATTTTTGCGTTGGGCTTCGATACCTCAGTAAGGATTCTCCAGCGCGATGACTAGCAGCCTCACACCAGCGCACTATGCTTGGTGGAACTTGTCAATAAAAGACTTTAACGTCATCCAGGAATATATGGACAATGATCAGGTTGTTAAAATGGCAGGTACTGGTTGATGCAACTCACCATCCTCGGGGAACATGTGGGTGGTGCAAAGACCAAGCAACGCAGGTCAAGAACTTCGACAGGTCCGAGATGCCAAGATGATGCGATTGAAAGACCAGGTCTACTTTACGCAATTTCTGACCATTTCCATCTCTAATGGTCACGATCTTTAGGAAGCACTAACATTTCCACCGGAGAAATGAAACTGGACGGTGATCAATCCAGGGCATTCAAACCCATGCACTTATTCACACGCATATATTTGTCAGTTGCTAAACTAGTTAGGCGAGTCACCTAGATTAGGTAAAACATCATATCCACCAAATCATATCGTATCTTCAACCCAAATTCATCATGTACGTGAAAGGTCAACCCTGTATCGGGGATGACATCTTGAGCAATTTGAGAGATGGCCAAATAAACCAACAAATAATGATGTGGTTGATTAAATGAGTAAGTTGGGAGGACTTCGGCGCACGTAATTGCTAAATTTGGCCCGTATTCGGTATACCTGAGAGGAGCGAGTCAATGCTCGCAAATAGAACGGCTTCCAACATTTCCATGTTTTTTATGACAGAATAAAACATACACTACTGATTGATTCTAGTTCATACAGTCGTAATATAGTGAGCCGGCGCACGGACAAGGCTGTGTGGATTATGTCAAGACAACGACGTAGCTACCCTATTGCCATGTGGTGATTAAACCTGCGACGCAGGCACGTGGCCGAGCCCGGTTCATGACTCGAACAGACAAAGGTGGAACTTATATGAATGCAGGCATTCATTAATTGGGCTGGTGGAGTGATTTACGGCCAGGATGTCTGCTCAGCCTTGTGACAAGAAGAGTCATGAGAAAGGTTTGCTTGTTTTGTGGGCGTGTTGTCTGTCATGACACACGAACCAGCATCCCAATCCAATATGTGTGCGTCTACACAAAATCTCTCTATACTCACAACTACTTCATTATTCACACGACATTCTACTTGTTTGTTGCCGCACACGTATCTCATCTGGTGAAGCTGTCACAGTAACGTGACCTCAGGATTGACTTGGCGACAATATATATTATGGAATAGATATGTGACCACCGTTCTAAGACGTCGTACACTTCCTACACACCAAAACCCCACCACAGAACTTTGTTAAATTGCTAGCTACCTACGACCTTGATTGAAGTGTTGTGAAACCAATGATCGAATCGACAATGCGGGGTACCCGATTCGACGACTGCACTGGCACATGACATTTTGGGCTAAGGCAAATGTCAGTGGGCAAGCAGCTAAAATAATCCAGGTACTAGCGCAGATTACAATCAAACTATGCGGTTCCCACATGACTGGTCAAGCCACAGCCAAGTTTTACACGAAACCATTCACAAGCAGAGGAAAGTTGATTTAGGGCTGAGCCAAAAGGTATTGTATTGTAGCTCTAGACCGAGCAATATGAACTCAAGACGTGTCCCAATTTGTCCATGAAAATTAAAATAACCCTAGGTGGGCCATTCTCACACGATGTCTTGCCGAACATCCCGTTTGAACTCCATCATTAGCGCGCTTCCATACCCATTAAGTCCTCCACGAAAACCAGACACCCAAGTGGCCAATTTACAGAGCAAGGACAGCGGCGAGGAGACCAGCCAGGGAGGCAGAGCCAACGAAGATGGCGCCAGCAGCGCTGTCAGAGCTGGTGGAGCTGGAAGAAGAACCGGTGGCAGTGCCAGTGGAGGAGGAGTCGGAGCCAGAACCAGAGGCAGTGTTGGAGGCATCGGTGGAGTCAGCGCCAGAGGCACCAGCAGTGGCGGTGGCAGTAGAGTCAGAGCCAGAGCCGGCGGTCTTGGAGCCGGAGCCGGAGCCAGCAGCGGCGGTGGTACGGGGAGTACCGTCGACAGTCTTCCAGTAGTTGTCGGCAATGCAGCCCTTGACACACGAGGTGTACTTGTCAGTGTCGGACTGAGTGCCCTTGCCCTGAGGGCAGGCGGCCACACAGTTGTTGGTGGCGTTGACCTGAGACTCGTTGGGGGAGGGGACCTGAACTTGTTAGTAAGGCAGACCATGCATGTTGGAATTCTGAAAGCTTACAGTGATGCAGTAAGACTGGCACTTGACATCGCCAGCGTCACAGGCGTCAATGCACTTGTAGGCGGAAGCCTGGGCAGGGTCGACGGAGACCGAGGTGGCGGCAGAGGCAACGGCGACGAGGCCGGCAACGGTGGCGAGAGTGAAACGCATTTTGGCTGGTGAGAGCGGTGATATTAGGGTATTAAGTGTGTATAAGCGAGAGTATCTCAAGTAGAGAGAGTGAAAGTCGGACTTCTAACGAGTGAAGGAGACTGGACAAGACAAGCAAGGTTGAGAGTGAAGGAAGGAGAGCACTTGGCAGCGGCCGAAGCAGACATTTAAAGACAATCGAGCAGCGAGCCGCCAGGGGGAAGCCAGAGTCAACAGCAAGCAGGGAAAGCGTGCCAAGGTTTGCCGGTCCATCGGCCTGATTAGCCCGTAGCTTGGTGCTTGCCTCTCAGGTCCATGCGAGGAGCCACAATGACAAGGGTGCGGTGCCACAGTGGGAGCAACATGGCCGATCGGCCGTGATGGGGGTGTCTGGGGAAGCCCGCCGGCCTCCTAATTTTAAATTTGCAAGCCATGATCCAGTAGACTAATTTACCGTCCCAGTCACGTCCGGCCTGGCACGCTGTGCTACGCTCGACAGGGGAGTGCCTGAATGAGCTCGGCGCCCTGCAATTCCGGCTTGATGCAGATCGTGCGAGCTTTTTTTCTTCGGTCTTCTGGATGTTCGTTGTCGAGTTGCCATGCGCTGGTATGTGTGCGCTGTGTATCGAGGACCCACGGCGTGGGCCTTGGGAACCATCCGTCCCATCATCCCTCCATCCCATCGGCATCGCCCCCCTCAAAAGCTCGTGTTGCCAGAGCACCGTACCACCCTCCTTGAATCAGCAGAAATACGCCTCTGCGCTATACATACGTGCCATCTCTCACCCATCCCGCATTTGACTCGTGCGCCCTCTCGACGTCCTGTGTGTGAACTCGGCGTCTCCATGCTGGCGCTAGTCTTGGATCTCTTCAAGTCGATTGCAGTTAGCCTTGTTTCAGGGGGTCATCGCTGGTCTAGACATTAATCACAACAAGAGGAGGAGCAGGGGGCAGTGGAGAGCAGCTGGAATCTCGCGATTCGCCCAGAGCCTCCGTGCGCAGGTGCATCAACAAACACTGGGCTTGGTCTGAGTGAGGTTACTCTTGTTCCCAGCGCCATTGTCAAAGACATGGCAACGGGGGGATCTACGCCCTTCCCGCTGCAAAGCGAGGAGGTTTGTTTCCCGCAAGGGGGGCGGGTGATATGGCCTCCCCGCAACGCTCGGTTTCAACAGTAAGACAGAGGTTCGATGAGAGAGAAGCCCATCCCCTGCCCAATGGCCGGATGCCGGCAGTTTAGGGCACTGGGAGGCAGAGTGCTGTCTCGCAGCATGCATGGTTGTCTGGGCAAACAAGAGCGAAGCAACCACACATGTGAAAAGCAAAGCAAAAAGAAACCAAAAACCAAACAATTCATCACAACAAACAGGTGAACCAACCAAGGCACACCGAAGTAGCGCGTTTGAAAGCGCGTGTCCATCGCTGTTTGGGCAACGGAAAAAATCCTCCTTGCTGTGACTTGTAACGCCGTGCGGGCTCAGCCGGCCATTGGCCATCCAGAGCAGGTTGTGCTTGCATGAATACGAGCCAGGGCCCATTGGCCTCGGATAAGCCCCCGGTTCTCGCCAACCCTCTCCGTTGAGGGACCAGGATCCTGAGGCCAGTGGCTCCGTAGGCGGCGCTCTGAGCTGAAGACGGTTCAGACAACCGAGGGGGGTCAGAGACTGGATGATGATGGGCTCAGGCCGCCTTGGTCCTTAAACACTGGGGATGATGGATTAGGGCCATGGACGGGCTCCCTTGCTTCTAGCGGCGGTCCAGGCGCTGTCTGGCGAGTGGCTAGGCCCATCCCCTGATGGGATGCGAGGCAATCTATTGCAGCTGATCCAGGCAGAATGAAGATGGACGGCGCACGGGATGGAAAGCATTGAAGCCGCCTGAGTCTAGACGAATCAGCAAATGAGGCACTGTGAAATGAGCTGGCCGAGGGGGCTCTAGTTCATGCGCAGAACGCCGCCTCTCGGCTGATCATCGAAACTGTCCGTTCAATTGCCTTCTTGTTCGCAGGCGCCTCTGCTGAGACGTGGATTGCATCAAAAGCCAATGTGCCTCACTGCGCTGTGCGCTAGCCAGGTCGCATCAGCAACCACAGGCGACCGCGGACTCCGTCGATCTGGACCTGAATCCCAAGGAGTGCCGAGCCATCAGGATGGGTGGCCACACAGCCCTCCTTGACCTCGACCGCGTCCATGCATGCTTTTTGGCCGGTAATATTAGGTTGCCAAGGCTATAAATACGCGACACTTGACTGTCAGCTGGGCGGGAATCGTCCGTGGTGTTAGTCACGGTCCTCCACTGTGCTGTGCACCGCATATAGAGCTAGCTGGGCAGGGAGGACGGTCGTGGACAAGATCATCCATTCCGAACGGATTGCTGCCCGTCTTCATCCATCGTCGCCACCAGCGCCGTAGCTACATACGATGTCCTGGGAGCTGGCAGGGCTCCCTGCTGGGGGTCCACTAGGTATCTGGGAGAGCCCAGACACTGTTGCCAATTAATGTCCTGCATTTTTTGGTTGCCATAATAAGGTTAGCCCAGCTGGGCTGGCATGACCTCACCGGCTGTTCCTTCTGTAGGTGGCCCAATGGGGGCTTCCGACAGTGGGCTTCTCCAGTGCAATCTCCACCGGACACTGAGTGATCACACTGTGGCCGGGGCTTTTCGCGAGGATTGGCCCCCCCTGAGTGGCCAGGGCGTCTTATTCTTGGCCCGCTGCCCTGCCGATTGTTCCCATTTGCCTCGCTCGCAACTAACTTATGGGTCCGACGGCAAGCGGCAAGTGGAAGGCTGTCTCCCCTGCAAGAGTGCTAGACGCGAGAGGCAAGCTGGGATTTGGCAGGGGGGCCTGTGACGGGCCCTGGCCCGACCATGACAATCTGCCATTAGTTGTGACTGGTTGAGACAGGTCGGGTCGCAGATTTTAGCTGCCGCCATCGCTGTAGTGGACGAAACTGGCCATCTCCCGCCATCAAACCGCAGACGGCCGCCCAGCGCACTCTGACCTGATCTGATCCAGCCCGACCGTGCCCTCCCTCTGCGCGCCGCCTCTATTCGGGACTCGCATCGCTACCTGCGGCCTCCCCTTGCAACCGCCTCGCCTGATCTCGTCTCGGATTAGAGACACACCAATTTGGCCACCACTGTCCAGCCAGCCCCGTCCAGTGACCGCTAGTTCGAGGCTGAAAGCCCCCAGGAAATCACAATGCCGGCCTTGGATGCGAACAGTGCCGGGCGCGCCACTGGTGATGCCCTCATCACATCTGATGATGCTAACCACCCGGCCAACCTAATCCCTTCCCTGTGCGCCAAGTTCTGGACTTTGGGATGGGTCACGGGTACTGGCGGTGGTTGCTCTATCCGAGATGAGTATGTCATTTCATTGGAATATTTTTCTCATTCCTTTTTGGGGGGTTTCTTGAGCAAAAAAAATTATATCTCACATGTGCAAATACCCCACGTTTGGTGGTTTTTTTTTTTTCCCCTTCACTCTTATCGCCCCTCACATTCTACATGTGATACACAGGTCCGTGTGTTCAAAAAAGGACCTTTTCCATACGAACTACGAGGAATTTATCCTTGTTCGTTTCTCATTCCAAGCGAGATGGGAATAAACACACTATTTTCGTCTTGTTACCTAGGAAAATCCCTGTCGACTTAATCGCTCAAGCGAGTCTCTCCTCTACCCCATGATGGATCCTCACAGTGGATGCAATCATCTGTTGATAGTTTGCAAGTATTGCTGGAATAACAGTGCTTTCGATCACATCCGGATATGACATGACATTTCAACCAAGAATCTCAAGTACAATGCTTACTTTATTTTCGATAGCGACCTGGTATACATCGCCCCCTCTGGCGTACAGAAGGAGCTCATGAAGAACACTGACATCTATGTCATGTCTATTGCTGGCCAGGACCACCAGGCTGTTCGACAGAAGCAACAGGAGCGCGTCTATTTGCGCTCTCCCCCCTGCTATAAGCCTTCGCAGTGTACTCCTCTCTTCCTTGCTGCCTTCACCCGCCGAAACGCCGGTTGCTGCATCCACACCCATTCGCATTGGGCCGTGCTAGTCACTCTTTTGCTGGAAGCCCAAGGCCCTGGCAAGGACAAGGTCTTTGAGATCAACAACATTGAGCAGATCAAGGGCTTTGGCCGTGGTATGACCAAGACTGGAAACCTCGGTTACCATGACACCCTTCGCATTCCTGTCATTGAGAACACGCCCCACGAGGAGGATCTCACTGAATACCTTGAGGAAGCAATGGAACAGCACCCTGACACTTACGCCGTTCTCGTTCGAAGACATGGCGTCTATGTATGGGGCGACAACGTTCACAAGGCCAAGACACAATGTGAGAGGTAGGTCACGTCACATCCGAACCACATATATTCCGGTACTGCGGTGGCTAACTCTCGCCGTGCCAGCCTTGACTACCTCTTCCAGCTGGCTGTTGAGATGAAGAAACTTGGTCTTCCATGGATCAGTGAAGTCGCCCAGATTGCTCCCCAGCGAACTTAGGGTATAATCACAATCACAAAAAGTCATCAACTGCCCTAACGAATTACGCTTTGGGCCTCTTTCAACAAGGCTGTCTTTTTTGTTTCTCTTCTTTTCGTAGCTGGGCGGATGGGCAGATATCGATTATCACGGAGTGTATGGCGGCGAGTAAGCGTACTGACGGTGAAAAGTATGAAACCTGGCATGGGTATGAACTGTTTTCTTTGACTTGTCTCTAGAACCTCAGAGCTCGTCCTTTGGCCGGTTTTCCTCTACCACACCCTCAGTCTCTTCCCACATTCTCTTCTTGGTGTTTTGGGCTTCGTCTACACCGTCCTCGGGGATATTACCGAGCTCATCGGCCTCGTTGACGGCATCCACGATCTTGTTGATATGCTCCTGAACCGCCTCTGCATCTCCATCCGTAGTTTCTTTGCCAACCTTGACTGTAGGCAGGTCCTCGTTCGGGAGGCCTTGCACGGGATTCTCCTGGGCCCCCCTTCCTACTTCCACCTTGCCCGACTCCCCTGGTGACGATACGCCCTGGATTACCGCGCCGCCTACCTTTATGCTTGTGCCAAAGATCAGCCTCACTGGGAGCCAGACCAGCCACCACATGGGTCCGTAGAGCAGCCTTCGGAAGACGAGCCAGGCACCCGTCGTCAGGAGCATGTAAAAGGCCGTTTGTAGATACCATGTATCGCTCTTTTGCGATCGCAAAAGCGTGCCGAGCAGGTCCTTGGAGCTGGCCAGCATCCCGTCCAGGGACGTGTACGACTCATCAAGCTGCTTGAGCGCCGCCGAAGACTCCGTCAGCGTCTGGTGCGCGTACTCGCTGCGCTCCAGCTCGGCGGCGATGAGCGCATGCGTCTGCCGCAGGGCGTTGGTCACGCCGCTGCTCGCGCCCACCATCTGCTGGTCCTCCTCGGTGAGGCTCGAGTACTGATCGCGCTGGCCAAACTGTCGCGGGTTGCGGACCGTCACGGCCGGGTGGTTCTCGTCGTTGTCGCCGGCGCCCCCATCGCCACCACCCGGGTGCGGGGAATTGGTCTCGGATATGGGTTGCGAGTACGATCGGATGAGCAGCTCTCGCTCAAGTCGCTGGGCCTGTGCAAGGCTGTTCTTGGCGGACAATCGCGCCTTTCGAAAGGACAGGCGACAGCTGTACATCAAATGTTAGTCGAGTTCAGTTCCAGCCCCCCAAAAAAAACAACCCCTCCTCTCCCCCCACCACGAAAATGTTCTTTGTCGTACCTCGCCAAGTCAGCTCCAATCTTCTCTACGCCCTCTCGCAGTCTCTCCTTGTCGTGTTCAGCCCCGCGGAAGTATTCCACCTCTTCCTGCAAAAGCTCCTGCTCCTCCTCCTCGTCTCGTAGGGTCTGCGCAATCTCAGCGCTCAGCTCGCCGCTGACGCTGTTCTCCTCGTCCGTCATCAAAGGCACCGAGCCAGGTGCAAACTTGAGGTTGGCAAGGCGATCGATAAGCTCTTTGAGCTGCGTCGTGGTCTCCTGGAGAGCCGCCAGGCGCTCTTGAAGCCCCTGGAAGGACATCTTCGGGGGGTTGACGCTGGTTCGTCGGTGGGATAGCTGCCGCGAAAAAAGAATAGATAATTATATAAAAAGCAAGGAGAAAAATCCTTTCGGTCTGTATTATTGCGCTGCTGGACCTTTATCAGGCTGTCCACTTGAGCGAAACGTGGTCCCTCTCCCCAGTGTCATGACGTTGCACTTGTCCAATTGGGCCCCGGTAAGCGAGGGAGGGAGGGAGGGGGGGGACCCTGAGGATATGCAACTATCCGAGCTCATGCTCCAATTGCTGCGAAATTTGAGCCAGTGCAGCAGACGATGGACATTGGACGACCGCCCCCCTCCAAGCCCGCACGACTCTTTGCGAACCAGCCCATTGACTCAATTGCCTCGAAGCGCAGTGCGCCCTCCTCCGTCGCCACCGCCAAAATGATTACCAAGTTCATGACCGAGGTCACGGCCAAGTTCAACCCCTTCTCGGCCTGCGCCAAGCCCGCCCGACTGTTCCTCACATTCCTGCCGCCAAACGCCCGAGCCAACGGCATGCTCATCAACACCACGGTGCTCCCCCGAAACTCGACGGAACCCAGCTCGCTGCATATCAAGTTCAGTACGTCATGTTTGTGAGAAGAAAGAAGAAGAGAAGAAGAGGAAAGAGGTGGTGTGCGGGGACGCTTGGTGGCTAACTGCCTGCAGAGGACGGCAAGGAATTCAACTTCAACTGCGAAAAAATGAACATCAAGGGTCTGGTGGAAGAAGCTGACCGTCACTCCCGCCAACTCCAAAAAGTGGCCGATCTCACCGACTAAAATATTGGATCATGGATTGTATAAATACTACATTTGTGCTGGTGGCGTTTGTGTAAGAGAGGACTACAATTGTAGGGCCAGGAGAGTCAATGGAATGGGACATGAACACATGGTCTCTGTACAATATAACGACAATTGATCAAAATTTTTTATTTTTTATTTTCTGGCGTCAAGATCTTTTGTATCCACTACGTGCAGTTTTCTGTTAAACACGCGGCAAGACCATCAGACCACATCGCACATCCTCTTTTACAAGCTTGAACGCGCGTTTAAGCGGAAGCACCGCTGATGAAGAACCACTTGTCAATGGAGGCGTCAATCTTAGCGGGAGGGAGCTCCTCGTGGGGGGGGAGAGGAGGCAGTTGGTTGGGGTTGACGCGGGAGGGGGAGGCCTCGACAGTGGTGTTGGTGCTTGGCAATATCAGTATACGAATCAATCCAGGCGGGGTATCAAAACTTACACAGAGATTTCGCCGGGGCTGGACTTGCCGGTGATGAGCTTGTCCCAGGCCTCAGCGCAGTCGCGGACGACCTCCAAAGCGTAGCTGGTGCAAATTGTTAGTTTGTACGCTTTTGCTCCATGTCAAGAGGATCACATACTCCTTGTTCTTGCACTCGCCAGTGAAGGCGAACTGGTTCTCGGGCTTTCCGTCGGGGATCTTGTAGATACGGAACCACTCGTTGGTGGCACGGAGGAGACCAGGGAGGTGACGCTCGACATCCTCGACGTCGTTGAGCTTGGCGGCGAGAGGGTCGTTGATGTCAATGACAATGACCTTCCAGTCAGTCTCCTCCTCGTCGAGAAGAGCCATCACACCGAGGACCTTGACCTGCTTGACCTGGCCGGGGTAACCGACAAGCTCGCCGATCTCGCAGACATCAAGAGGGTCGTTGTCACCCTTGGCCTTGGTCTCGGGGTGGACATGGTTGGGGTCCTCCCAGGTCTGTCGGAGAAGTCAATTAGTATTGCGGGCGAGAGAGAGTTTCTTCACGAGTCTCGGTAGCATACCTGGGGGAAGGCACCGTAGTTCCAGAGGTAACCCTTGTGGGGGAAGCAGTTGCGGACGAAACGGAGCTTGCCCTTCTTGGTGTCCTGCTTGATGGGGTTGAGGAGCTCCTCCTTGGAGATCTGAGCGAGGCAAAGTTAGCTACTGGAGGTTCACCAAGTCCCCTGCGGGGTGTGCGGTGTGGGAAATGATGCCCAAGAAAAGAGCAAGAGGGGTAGAGGGGTTCGGGTCGAAGCTAGCTTGAGCTGCAACGCGTGTGTTCATGGCGATAAAAGAAAAGGCCATCGGGGTGTTGGATCATACCTCCTGCTTGGCATTGGTCCATCGAGGAATCTCTACAACCATGTTGAGAATGGTCTTCTCAGGGTTGGCGTACAGGGGAATATCGTGGAAGGGGGAGACGGGCTGGCCATCCTTCTCGATGTAGACGCGGTGCTCCAGGGTGTGGGCCGCAGCGACCTTGCGGACGGTGTAAGTCATGTTGGGCGACGTCTTGGGAGTCGACTTTGACGGAGAAGAAAGGTGACGAGCGATCTGAGCCGTTCGGAGGGAGGAGGTGTTGGAGGAAGAAGTCAAGGTCGAGGAGGAGGATGGAGGGGGCGGGGTAGTTGTGTTTTGCTGGGTCAGGCTGGGCCTGGCTCCAGTGCTGCGTGTCGCCAGGGTTGCCAAGTGATTGGCCCGTCCAGGCCCGGGAGTTGGGGAGGATTGCGACAGCGACGGCGACCGTGACAACAACGCCTGCGGCGGGAGGCCCCGTAATACCGGCAGCGGTAGAAATCCCAGCGGGAGCGGCGAGTGCGATAGCGGCTGAAGTTGGGTTACCGACCTCTGGAGCCAGCGGGCGTGCAAAACGAGCATCAGGGGAGCGGACCCGGAGAAAAGGGACGCAGAAGGGCCCTGGACCAGCTGAAGTAAAAATACACGTCGTCTTACACGGCCAATGGTCTCAGTTGAGCTCTTCGCCGCGGCCTTGTGCAGACCGAGGTCTTTATTTTTGTGCTACTTGGCTGGCTCTGGCCGCGGTACCGCAACATGCGACGGGGCGTTGGCGGGAAAATGGATGCCAGCTGCCTGAGGACGCATTGCGCTCGGAGCTACCATCGGAATCTCACTCGGCTCTAAGCCCAACTCGGCATTTGTTCAGGGTAGCTTCTGTGCAGCTTTCAGTGCCTACAGCTAGCTGCCAGGCAGTCGACAGGTGTCAAAATGCTCCTCTCCCAAGTGCCACATTGGGACATCATGTCAAGTGTGCTAGCTGGTTGATCCCCTTCCCGCTCCCTGAGCGTGTATCCAACCTAATCCCCCTGTGGTGTCGAGTCAGGCTTTTGACCGCTTCCCACCCCGTCCAACTCTACTTCGACTTTCCCATCCCAACACCCCAAACACTTTGCTTGCAATGTGGTATCATCACCTAATAAAGAACCCACCCAGAGGATCCGGGGCCCACGTCAGCTGATCACATCATTTCGATTGGGTCATATAACAGCCGAGAGCCTCTTTGGAGCCCCGTACTTGTTACCGCAACCAGGCGTCTGCGGGCGGATGGCGCTACATTGGCATGCCCCGCTCCGATGGCCCGGGCTGCACCATACTAGGGAGTTTTAGACAGGTATAAACCAAAGGCATTTTAGAGTTCTTGACCGCTTAAACGACAGCAGGCCTGGGGAAACTATGCTAGGCTCTTGGGATACAGTACAGCACCTCCAGAAATCATGACCGTAATTCATAAAAGCACTCATCTCATACACAGACCATCCAGGGTGATAAAAAGCAAAAATCCACAAAACCCCAGTGCCAATATTCGCAACCTCGTGAAACGTAAAGTCAATGTCAGACCAGCTCGTCAATCAGACTGCGGATTCCGTCTTTGCCTCTGCAGACATCGGCTCTACTTCGTCAAGAACAGGCACGTCCTTCTCCTTGCCCTTCAGGCTGGGTGACCTGCTCTCATTTGGTGTCTTGTACGCATCGAGCTCGGGCTGCCACTCCTTTAGGTCGTCCTCACAATCGTTGAGAATCTGACGGGCCTGGGAGGATTGTTGGTATGGTGGCCGCGAATCTCCTGGAACCACAGGAGTATCGTCTAGAAGCTCGAGGAGGCGTCGTCCGTGCTTCGCCAAGATGATTTGTTTCTCAGCTCGCTCAATGGTTGCCGTAAACTCGGAGGCATATGCTTCTTTGAGCTTTTGACGAGTCTGCTAATTGTCAGTAATGCGACAGCGATAAAACGGGAGTCTGCATGACATACAATGTTGGATAACTGAGCTTCCGCCACCAAATTCTCAGCCTCAGCCCGCACCAATTCTTGCTCTAGGACCACCAGCCTTGTGCTCTCCGGTTCTTTCATCTTGATTCGTTGGATCTCGTCTGCGATTTTGTTCTTCCCATCCCTGCTTGGCTGTACACTCTTCTCAGTGTTTCTAATGGCTTTGAGTGTCGCGCGTGAATCATCCAACGCATGTGCATAAGTGTCTTCTTGTTCACCCATCTCACTCAAGATGACCCCGACCTTGTCTGAAATATCACTGATGCCATCGTCCCCAGTCTGTTCGCCCCACTCCGAAAGTTGAGTGGCAATGGCAATTCGTTCTCGGCCTGCTGTTTCATGGGCCCCGATGAGATTGTTCTCGGACTTGATGAGTCGGAACAGCTTGCGGGATAGCTCGGGTTGCACGGTACCGCGGAGTGAACTGAACGAGAAACCTCGTTTGGAAGTTGAAACGCCAGACCCAGAGTTTTTGTTCTTGCTGGAACGAATTGAGAGACTACGATTCCTGGAAGAAGGGGTGGTAAGTCCGCTGTCTGATCGATGGAGAGGGCGAAAAAACGAAGCAGAGCCGTCAAAACTGGAGCGGGACATTATGCGCTTCTCAGGTTGGGCTCTGAGGAAGGGATGTTCTTGAGACGAGAAGGGATGTCAAATGGGAGGTGACTGACATGACGGCGGTGGAAGTATCAAAATGGACACGGATAATCCGAATGTAAGTGATGCTCGAGGGCAGTGAGTGTTCTTTCCCTAGAGCTACGTCAATTTGCGATGCTCTATTATTGGCAGGAGAAGTGACGGGATGGACACGAGGGCACTGGGCCAACAGAATCAAGTTAATCAGCTACCTACCTCGATTGGTAAATGAGTATTGCTAGGATCCGGGTGGGTTATTGGATCTGGGGAAGCTTCAACTCGAGGTGGTATATTGTTGCAGTGAAAATGGCAACTCTGCAATCGGTTCCTGGCAGCAGGGATTCCCAGTCTTAAAAGGCGAGGGGAAGCCCGGAGACGGACCTGCGGGAGCTGACGTGCACGATTTCATCCGCCCTGTTTGTCCCATCATCACGAACCACGTTCGTTCGCATCGATCAGCAAGATTCACCAGATTCGGAGGCCCGGCAGCGATGACGAGACGGGATGCACAGTGATGTCATGCGCGACGAGACGTTCTATAGGCCCAAAAGTGGAGACTCGCCCCCTCCCCGCTGGATGCGGCTGTCAGCCAGCCAAACCAGCTTACATTTTTGGCCACTGGGGTCTTGGCCGGACTGGTTAGTACACCACCAAAAACAAGTCATTTGGATGGGATGACGAAACGACGGGCTGTGCCGTGTGTGGCTCGATCGCCTGTCTCCATTTTTCACTTGCTGGCACCGGTTGAAAAAAAAAAGGAACAAGGTATCAGGTAGCTGGCAGTCGATGATTTTGTGCATTGATTTGCCGTCCGATCTAATTCGGGCATTAGCCCTGCCCTGTCTCGATGGTCCTCAGTGACCAACGCCTGCTCGAAATATTACAGATGCTGCCTTCTCTGACATGTACAAATGACCAAGGAAAAATCCAGAAAGAAATAACCACCAAATACAGGCATTCTTGACCCTCCCAAAAAAAACCCAAGCGACTCCTCTCTATCCCAGACATGTTTTGGGCGACGGCTAGAAGCTCATCTCAAGATGTCGCCGCCGACTATACATATTGCCGAGACTCGTAGACGCGAGGATAGCTCGCACGAGGGCTGGTGCTGTAAGACCGTCGAGTGACGCTCGTGTAGCTAGCGCGAGGTGAGTGGTGATGGTGGTGGTGGTGCCCATGACCGTGGTGGTGATGGTGATGGTAGCGCCGGGCGGGAACGATTTCCTCGTGGTAGTAGTACTTTGTCTTGGGCTCCTGACCGAAACACATTTTTGCGGCTGTTTTTATAGGCTGAAAGGTCGAGTGGGGAGGAAGTTATTGATAGATGGGTTCGCTCTAACGCTTGATGCTTGATGCAGATCTGGACTCAGAGGAGATCGTCAAAACTGGTGGATGAAGGGGACAAAGAAGAAAAGCTCGCCGCTACGGGGGGATCGCTCCATCATCTTATACACGGGGCTGAGGCCTTCACATGGTCTCCTGCCCGGTTTCTTTTGAGGAGATGGTGACCACCAACAGGCAAGCAGGGAGGGTGCCTTGGACCGGGATGACCATTGTTGTGCACCTTGCTTCATACCCACTCCACCCTCCAGTACGAATCGTTGGTGTCATCAGCCGTCACTTTTTTGGTAGCGGGCTGAGGCTACGCTACCTGACAGCAAGGCCGGATCCGAAAATTCTCCGTCCCAAGGCATCACTTGACAATGAACTGGGTGTGCGACAGAGACAACTTAGACTAGTTGGCAACGGATCTCTTTCATTACCGCTGAATCGACTCGTTTTAATAGGAGAAAAAAAACCTGTATGTTACATTTTTACAACAATTCCCGAGCCACTTCCATACCCATCCATTCGTACCTATGAAAAAGCAATGAGATGTCTATTTCCTGGGCTTGAATCCAGTCTCGACCTTTCCGATGGCCCATGCCGTGAAGAACAGAGCCAGAGTGCTGGAGAAAATAACGAGGGGCTTGCGAAGAGCACCGGAGGTGGGCGCATCATAGGAAATGATGAGCTCGCGGTCGCGGAACTCATCGACAAGGTTCTGAGCCTGGATGGTGACGGACGTACGTCCGACAGTGTCCAAGTACGTCTTGACGATACCGACCGATGTCGACGAGATGGACGACTCGGGGATAGTGGTGTAGTACTTGACGTTCCTAAATAATTATTAGACTTGGTTCAAAAGAAGATGATGTAATTGGAAAGCACTTACTCGGCACCCTCGGGGAGGAGGACCTGAACATTGACCTTGGCGTACTCGACACCCTCAACCTGCTTGGGGCCCTCAAGGAAAGGAACCTTGAGGACGAAGCCGCCGCTGGCCGTCTTGCGCAAGAAGTTGGCAGCATCGGAGTTCCAACCAATGGTGAAGGGGTACTTCCAGCCACCGAAGAGAGGGTATCGGGGCTTGAGCTCAAGGAGAGCCTCCCGCTTGTTGGTCCTGAACCTCGATGTCGACACATTGCCGATGACATCGACAAAGTAAGCATCAGTGCTTCCCACCTGGAGGGGGACCTTGAGCTCCTTCAGAGCGTGGGTGGGAGGGTTGTAGTACATGGCGTGAACCCACTTGACACGGTTGAAGGGCGTGGAAAGGTTGGCACCTCGGTGGTACAGGTCGTATCTCTCCTCAAAGGCAACGTTGCCACCCCAATGGCTCACTTCGATATCACGGGTCAACTCGGCGACGTGAGTGACGGGCTTCTCGTACTCGAATCGAACATCGACGGGGGCCACGGCACCGGCGGGCTGTTCGCCAAAGGGACCGTATGTCAGCTTGGCGCCTTGCTTGGTAGGAAACTCGCCAATCTTGGTGTAGTTGGGGATGGCCGAGGAAGACGACTTGACCTCGGTCTTCTGCTTGAGGGTGGGATAGACGGAGGGCGCGTAGGCGGAGAAGCTGTAGCTGAGGAACTGCAGCTCATCCTGAGGAACGGAGGCGGGAAGAGGGCTGTAGGCCTTCAGGTAGAAGAATGTGATGCCGAGAGTCTGCTGGCCGCCAGCCTTGAGGGGAGCGGGCAATCGAATACGGTAGTACTGGAGCGTGCTACGGAAACCGAGAGTTAGCACCATCACGAGACGCGACGCAATTGAATTGACCTACCCCTTGGGATCGTATTCGACAGGCTCCGCGACAAACGGTCCAGCGTTTGCGTCCTTGCGGTCCTTGACCTCGAAGCCGCCGACGCGGGCTAGCTGGTCAGGAGTGAAGGGCAGATAGTATTCATCCTGGGGAGTGGATGCGACGTTCTCAATGAGAACATTGATCTGCTCCTTGACGTAGTTCTTCTCGAGGGAGACGATGTGGACCAGGTTGGCGTTCTTGAAAACCTGGGGAGGCTTGAAGTCAGCTGGCAAGGCGACCTTGGACGACTTGGGTTCGGTCGTGGCGCTGGCCAATGCCGTCGACAAGAAGCCGAGGAGCGCCGTGGCAATCGAGTACGGCTTCATGTTGACGAGTGTGAACAAAGGTCGCTCATTGATTGAGCGAGCCCGGAAATGACAAGTGAAGGGATTGTGGGGGGATGAAGTTCGGTCGCAAAGACGGCGCGAGTCCTCGATTCACAACAAGGTCCTCCTGAGACAGCTCGAAAAGCATACGTTGCCCATTCGCACGTCAGCCATAGCTGTAGCAGAGCTCCCAGCCAATGAGCTTCCGCCTGAGGATACTGGGGTACGTATGTCGTCGGCGAATAGTAGATCCGCTTCCGGACGCTAAACGGTGAGCCCACTCTGTCAAGCCTAAAGCCCCTCACCTCAACGGTGGCTCCAAGCAGTTGGGCTGTGAGCTCTGCTAGCTGCCTGTATTTGGTGGCTGGCCATACTTTGTATATATGCGAGGTTTGTTCCTAGCTGGTGCCTAAAATGAGCAATGCTATTGGCGGATGCGATGCTCTCTCAGTCTCGTGTTTCTCCTCTTTAATAATAACGGGCCCCCCACGAATACAAGGGCTTCGAGGTCACCAGGTGAATTGCCCGGTCCGATATCATGTCACCAGTATACCGGCCATCCGGCCCAACAATAGCGGGCATATGCAGAAACATGCACACCGAGTAGAGAAAATCTTATTGTCGGTGAAAGAGCATGGGTTATTTACCCCCTTGTCCCCCTGAGGAACCTGTCCACAGCTGTTTTTTTTCCTGATGAAAAATCTTGTCGACGGGTCGAGTTGCGTTCCAAGAGGCTCTTATCACATTTATCACACTAAAGACTAAGAAGTTTGGATGGACCAAAACCGGGCCTACCCACAAGTTGGGGGAATCTCGAGCTTCCACTCTGCTTCGGCATCTCGCCGAGAACAACGGCCCCAGACCCATGTGAATGCATGGTCATGATGTTCTGTTTGTTTTCGCCGTCCATGTACGCATTTCGAATCATACAAGAGGCAAGCGGTCAGATAACTAAACGGATTACGTAGCAAGCCGTTGCGGGAGATGCCTGCGGCGGATTCAAACAGCACATGAAGCACGAGTTTGTTCTCCCATCCCTGCACGAGGCGGGGGGGCCATGAAGGTCACAATGAGCAAGTCGGGACACACGGGGAGCTGCAATTGGACCATTGCCCAGCGATTAAGCCATTGCTGCACCGGGGAAGCAGACCCCCACCTGGGATACCATCGGTAGGCACTGTGCCTGGCCTGGGAGCCTGTGAGGGAGGGATAGGCGAAAAAAAAAAAGAAAAAGAGAGACGGCCCGGATGTGGGAGGGGAGTCGGCGAGATGCGCGGTACATAATTTGAGGCCTGTAATTAGTGTCAACTAGAAGTACCTTGAGTGGGCGGTGCCGCGCTGGCCTCGACCTAGCTGGACCTCCCGGACCTCCCACTCAACACAACAGCTCTGACTTGGCGTTCTCACCTCGACTCACCTTACTCAACCCACTCCCGCCACTCGGCATCCCCTTAAAACCCTTCCCACGCCTCCGCAATTTGATTCCCCTGCCTTCCCTTGTTTTCCTGAGCTCCATCCTCTTCCAATTGCCCCTGACTGAGTGTTTTTTGCATCTTTACCAGGACGCAAGCTCGGCTTGACGTCTTTTCCCACCAGCTCCTGCAAAACATCATTACCCCGCCAAACCCCGCCAAAGCTCCAACAAAATGGTCGGACTCGGACCCCGTCGTCCTCCCTCCCGAAAGGGTACGTTCAAGTCTCCAGATGCCTTGCAGTCTAAAAGCTCCTATGTGTCTTGTTTCTTTCTGTTATGGTTCCACATTGGCCGTTTCTGCGGACCGCTTGCCTGGACGATGGGTCGACGTCATGGTTCTCACATGTACAACGACCCGCCAGCAGCGTCATCGAAGCACCAGAGTCTTCTTGTCATGACTAAATCCCTATGGTATCTGCGCTCCACTCTTGGGTTTGATAACGCGTTTGAACGGCTTGTCAAACCTGGTGCTCAAGCTATCCAAGGCACGCTCAATATTAGTGGCCACCAGTCCAACGACGTCACCTGTTGCCATTCGACTGTGATCGCCGAGAGTTGTTCTTTGTTTCGATCAGTTTATTTCGCCTCAGTTTTGTTGGCCCATGTCATCATTGTGGCCCCAAGCCAAGATATATAGTGCTTTGAGCCTGAGAGGGATCGTGAATCACTGTTCTTGGTCCCTTCATATTGTGAAAGTTGCACATTACAGGCTGCAAGTGAAGCGTGGCAAGCGACTGTCATTTGTCAGATGGAAGGGAAATTTTTACTGTCACTTGCCAAACTTGGAACGCGAACTTTTTTCTTTGTTTCAACATATCTTTTAAACCACTAGACTATTCGTTGCCGTTGATACTGATGTTCGCCATGACAGGATCTATGGCCGATGTCCCCAAGGACCTCGTGACCGAAATCCACAAGCTCGAGACCTTGTTCACCGTGGACACTGCCAAGCTCAAGAAGATCACTGATCACTTTGTTTCGGAGCTCACCAAGGGTATGTTGGGCTGTTTTTTTATCGTTTGCAGCAGTTCACTAATCGAGTGACTAGGTCTCACTGTGGAAGGCGGAAGCATTGTGAGTTTTGAGATATGCTGTAGTTTTCTGAGACTGACAAATGCAGCCCATGAACCCTACCTGGGTTATGTCTTACCCTGATGGCTACGAGACTGGAACCTACCTGGCTCTTGATATGGGAGGCACTAACCTTCGAGTCTGTGAGATCACCCTGACCGATGAGAAGTCTGAGTTCGACATCATTCAATCCAAGTACCGCATGCCCGAGGAACTCAAGTGTGCCAAATCTGATGAGCTCTGGGAGTACATTGCCGACTGTCTCTACCAGTTTATTGAGACTCATCACGGAAGCTGTGAAAACATCCCCAAGCTGCCTCTTGGTTTTACCTTTTCTTACCCCGCCACCCAGAACTATATCGACGAGGGTGTTCTTCAGCGATGGACCAAGGGTTTTGATATTGATGGTGTCGAGGGCGAGAACGTGGTCCCCATGTTTGAAGCTGCCCTGCAGAAACGTGTAAGCCCCCCGGGTGCGTTTGTTCCGCATTTGATGATGCTCATTAAAACTAGGGCGTGCCTATCAAACTTGCTGCCTTGATCAACGACACTACTGGTACCCTCATCGCCTCTGCCTACACTGATACCCAGGTCAAGATTGGCTGCATTTTTGGAACGGGTTGCAATGCCGCCTACATGGAAGAGTGCGGTTCTATTCCCAAGATTGCTGACCTAAACCTTCCTCCTGAGACGCCTATGGCCATCAACTGCGAATGGGGTGCCTTTGACAACGAGCACAAGGTTCTTCCTCGAACCAGCTACGATATTACTATTGACAAGGATTCTCCCCGACCTGGTCAACAAGCTTTTGAGAAGATGATCGCTGGTTTGTACCTGGGCGAGATCCTCCGATTAGTTTTGGTTGATCTTTTCGAAAACAAGCACATGTTCGAGGGCCAGACCATCGACGCTCTCAAGAAGCCTTACTCTCTGGACGCATCTTTCCTGTCGGCAATTGAGGAGTATGTTTTAAAATGCCCGCTGATTTGACAGAGCTAATAAACGCACAGGGATCCCTTTGAGAACTTGCAGGAGACCAATGACTTGTTCCAGAACAAGCTCAGCCTGACTTGCACGCGCCCTGAGCTGGAGCTTATCCGTAGACTTGCGGAGCTTATCGGTACACGAGCTGCCCGTCTGTCTGCCTGTGGTGTGGCCGCCATCTGCAAGAAGAAGGGCTACGAATCTTGCCACGTCGGTGCTGATGGTTCCGTGTTCAACAAGTATCCCAACTTCAAGGAGCGCGGTGCCCAGGCTCTGCGAGAGATTCTTGACTGGCCCGAGAGGAAGAACCGCAAGGAGGAGGATCCCGTTGATGTTCGCGCCGCTGAAGATGGTAGTGGTGTGGGCGCAGCCCTGATTGCGGCTTTGACCATCAAGCGAGTGGAACAGGGTAACCTGGCTGGTATTCTGCACCCCGAGAACTTCCGATAATGGACATTTGGATGATAGAAGTGGAAGGGCTATCACGAGGGAAGGTACAAATATAAAAAAAACAGGCGAAGGTAGAACAGCGCAACTCAGTAGTGAGAGCGACCTTCCTATCGGACTACCAAATGTGGTGCGGAATGAGACTTAATATTTAAATCTTGAATGTGCCTCTAGCCCATGAATGTGCAAATTGGCAATCGGTACTCTGGAGAAACAGTTAGTTTGCAATGCGCATGTGATTTTAAGGGGTGCCTTACTGTCAATTGTCCAATATCGTCTTCGGACGCCTTCCCATTCTCCTTTGCCAGCCTCATTTAGCTTGGCCATGTCGACATCGCTCTCCTCCCACTCAAAGTCTAGGCCGGCCTCAACGCCCTGCATCTCGACCACCTTTGTGTAGACATCGTAGCAGATTTTTCGGTCTGCACCGAGGCCGTTGAAGAAGCTGAAACGGCCCTCCTGGTCCATGAGGCCGATGACGTACTCGGTAAAGAACATGCGCAGCTGAGAATAGTCCTCGCCAAAGGTGTCGAAATAGATGGCATCGTAGACCTCGCCCTCTTCGAGAAGCTTAGGAAGTATGTCCTGCCACCTGCCCTTGTGCACCTTGAAAGCACCCTCCTCCGGCCCGCTCTTTTCCCACTCGGCACCGAACTTGGAGCCCTCCTGGGAGAGGTGCTCGATGACGGAAGGGTGGGCCTCAATGATGTGGTGTCGCGATGGCTTCAGGTCGGCAAACATGCCGTCGACAATGCCCATGCCGAAGCCAACGTTGAGGATGCGCTTGCCGGGAGCCGAGTCCGGGATGAGGGCGGCGACGGAGCGGCGCATGATATCTGTCTCCCAAGCCATCATGACGCCGTTGAGATCAGAGTCGACGAGCTTGTTGTCGTCATATGTCAATTTGGAATTGAGATACTCTTCACTCGTTACGGGCTTCTCCCCAGCGTCCGGTGGGACGAATTTGGGGTCTTCTACAATGGCATCTGCCGCATTTTCGGCGGCATCCTGCTTTATTTCCTCGTCTTTTCCCTCGTCTTCGCCTTCATCCTCGTCCTCGTCCTCAGGGCCTGACCCCAGCTCCTCGTAGCCACCGGCGGCCATAAGACCGAACAGCATCTCTGCCCGGACGCCGGCATCCACACACAAGTTGTAGAGGGCCTTTCGCCCCAGACGAAGAGCCACACAGCCGGGAGTCTCATTATTGCTATCAACATCATTCCAGATGGCGCCCTTCATGAACAGCTCCTGCATCACCTCGCGCGCCTCCTCGACGCAGCCGTCTTCCTCGCCATCATCACTTTCAGGAGAGGCTGGACCGCAAGCTCGAATGGCAGCGTGTAAGGGTGTCTCGCCTGTCTTGGGATCTTGGGCGCTGGCGTCGGCTTGGGTTTGGAGGATGGGCTTCAGGCCTTCGAGGTCGTGGCCCCAGGCGTGGTAGAGGACCTGGCGGGCCCCCTCTGGACAATCCGCGGAAATGCGCGTGGGCATAGAGTCGTCAATGGCGCCCATGTTGGCGGAACGGTCGGCGGTCGTCGGCGGCGGCGGTGGTGGTGGTGGTGGGGAGGGGCAGCTATGATGGATGGCGATGCGCGGGGTCGCAATTTTTTTTTTCTCTGGAGGGGCAACACAGCAAGGATGAGAGGGCTGTGATGTTGTCCGCTGCAAGGGGAACTGGACACGGATCCGAGGGAATTCCCACAATGGCAACTGGTCGTCAGACCACAATCTCGGCCAGACAAGAAATTGCTGTACTAGATGCTATCAGCAAGAGCCGTGCTGGGATGTGACTCGGAATCTGGGACAAAATTCCAGTGGATGCGCAGGGGAAAAAAAATTGAAGTCTCACCCACGCCTGGCCCTGCCCCGCTTGCACATCTCTCAGTGGACCTTTTCGGTCAAGATGATCGATTTGAGGTCTCGGTGTCGTGTGCTCCAGTTAAAGACCAGGGATAACAGATGTGTGCATCTCTCTAGGAAAGCGAATCGTCGAGGGTGGTACGAATGCAATGGGACTCCAGTGGATTCCAGTGGGCTTCAGTGGGCTCTCCCTTCGCGGCTGGCGGGCCTGAGCCGGCTTTAGGGGGGTGATTCGGGCAATGGGGCCTTGGCTGCAGCGGATGGACGGCAGGGACGGCCACTAAAATATACGGCGGGTCGGTGGTGATGAAGGCTGGACCGGATTCCCACCCGTGTAAGATAAATTTTTTCTCCCTCAATGCAACTGAACCAGCAAACAGCTGGAGCTCATGGAACAAAGCACCACCTGGGGTGCTACGGCAATTGGGACGGGCTTCAAACAGCGCCTCGATTTGGATTTTCATGGTGGACCCTTGACGAAGCTGCTGGGTTTACTCATGTCAACTCGATCTGGTTACGTATAAGCGGCCGACACCCCTGGCTGCAGCTGCATGAGACAGGACGGGAACTTTAGGTGCATGTACATTACAGTAGTATGTACGTTTTATGATACAGGGTGCTTTGTGCATGGCTGGTATCATGATGATGTACAGCGTCAGCTTTTCCCTCCCCTTGTAAGCACCTTCGTCGCGCTGGATATATGGAAAATATATTGCTTGGCACCCCGTTACAAACGTCGTCATCAGAGCACAGCATGAGAAAAGCTCGAGTCGCGTTGGTCCCCGCACGCGCAGTGGGTTCTTGACAGCCTCGAATTGTGGCACCGCGCGCCCCCTTGTAAACAACGAGTTACGCACTGAATTGCTTGGGCCTAGCAGCAAAACAGCGCACGTTCCAGCCGGTGCCGCGGTGATTCGACAATTCCACCTGAGCCAACCAGGGGCCGCCATTTGCACCAACCAGGCTCGCGCTAGACGTCAACGGCCTACCTTCTCGCTCACACTTGAACCATTTTGACGGGTACCTCCCAGGACCGCCCTATCTCACCTAGCAAGCAGTGCAGCAGCATCATTCACGCCCCCGTCACCTGCTTCCGCACCGACGGACACCTTTTCCTCGTGCTTCCAACCCTCCACCAGAATCCCCCCCCGACCTTGTTTTTCACCAACCAGCAGGTAAGGACGCCTTCTTCTCCCGCTCCCGCGCGAACCTGCACCTCGTTTCCCTCCCCCCAACCACCAAGACAATCGTCGCAGTCTTGGTCTTCCGCGTCCGAATTGCACCTTGTTCTCCCGGGTGCACCTCCGATTTTCGCTCCATGCGCTCATGCTCATCGTCCAGGATCTAAAGACCCGTGACAAGACTTGGACCAGCACCCGCGCTGGCACTCCCAAGGTCCGCCCCGGCGTCGTCGTCATGAAGTTCGGCGAGCAGCTCCGTTCCAGCGTCATCCACGAGTACCAATGGTACTACATTGACTACGATGGCCTGAAGGAAGAGATCAAGCACGCCACCGGCTCCCCCAAGCCCGGTGGCAAGGGCGGCGCCCAATGGTGCGAAGACGACGAGGCTCGCTTCGTCGGCAAGCTCGAGACGGAGCTCGAAAAAGTCCACACCAAGCAGCAGGTCAAGGCCATGGAGATTTCCCGTCGCATTGCCGTCAGCGAGCGCGAGGTCAAGGAAGTGGTCAACCGCCTCAATGAGCGTGGTCTCGACGAGAACGGTCCTACTGAGGAAGAATTCATGCTGCTCGAGGAGGACCTCAGCGATATCATCGCCGATGTCCACGATCTCGCAAAGTTTGTTCAGCTGAACTACACAGGCTTCTACAAGATTATCAAGAAGCACGATGTGAGTCAATTGACCCCGAACAAAAATTCGGCAATCTAACACGCCCGTAAGAAAATGACAGGATGGCACCTCAAGCCCGTTTTCGATACCCGACTCAAGGCCAAGCCTTTCTACAAGGAAAACTACGACGCGTCCGTCATCAAGCTGTCCAAGCTCTACGATACCGTCCGCACCCGCGGCCACCCCGTCAAGGGCGACAGCGCTGCAGGTGGCAGCCAGGCCAGCTTCGTTCGACAAACGACTAAATACTGGGTGCACCCCGACAACGTCACCGAGCTCAAGCTCATCATCCTGAAGCATCTTCCCGTCCTCGTCTTCAACCCCAGCAAGGAGTTTGAGCAGCAGGACTCGGCCATCACATCCATCTACTACGACAACCCCGACACCTGGGATCTGTACGAGGGCCGATTGAAGAAGACGGAGGGTGCTGAGGCGATTCGACTGCGATGGTACGGAGGCATGCAGACCGAGACCATTTTCGTCGAGCGAAAGACCCATCGTGAGGATTGGACCGGCGAGAAGTCTGTCAAGGCTCGTTTTGCCATCAAGGAGAAGAATGTCAACTCTTACATGAAGGGAGAGCTCCTCCCTGCCGCCATCTTCGAGAAGGCGCGCAAGGAGGGCAAGAAGTCGGAAAAGGCCATTGCTGAAGACGAGAGGCTGGCGTCTGAGGTTCAGTACTCTGTGCTGAAGAAGGGCTACAAGCCTGTCTGCCGATCCTTCTACAACCGTACAGCTTTCCAGCTGCCCGCCGATGCTCGAGTCCGTATTTCCTTGGATACGGAGCTTACCATGGTCCGCGAAGACAACCTTGATGGCCGCAAGCGTTCCGGAGACAACTGGCGACGTATGGATATTGGTGTTGACTGGCCATTCTCCCAGCTTCCTCCCGACGATGTTGCGCGATTCCCCTACGCCGTCCTCGAGGTGAAGCTCCAGACCCAGCACGGCCAGGAGCCCCCCGAGTGGGTTCGTCAACTCATCTCGTCCCACCTGGTCGAGGCTGTCCCCAAGTTTTCCAAGTTCATTCACGGCACGGCCTGCTTGTTCCCTGACCGCATCAACCTGCTGCCTTTCTGGATGCCCCAGATGGATGTGGATATTCGCAAGCCGGCTACCCACGACTTTGGTATTCGCCGCCCCGGTCTTTCTGGAACGACGACAACCTCTGACGATGAGGACGATTTGGATTCCGATGACGAAGAGCTGACGACTTCCGGCCGTCCCAACAACGGAAACACCAATGGGGAGTCGAGCGCTCAAGGCGCACGCCGCCGCGGACTTCCCTCTGACGTTGAGGGACAGATTGCTGAGTCTGCGGCAGTGGATGACGACTACCCAATCTACGACTCGGATGACGAATACGATGAGAACTACGAGCTGGAACAGGCAAAGAGGATTGGCGGCTGGCGATACTGCACGACCTTGCTGGCGGTCAAGGGCCGCGCCATCGGACGCGGAGCCTTCCAGGGCCTGCAATATGTCATCCCGACCCCTCGCAGCACCCCGGTGCCCCGAAGCGACCGTCTTCAGGCCCTCTTCGGCCAGTCGCAGATTGAGAACAGGAAGTTCCGGGCTCCCAAGGGCAAGAAGATTTATGTGCCCGTTCGTGTGGAGCCCAAGGTCTACTTCGCCGCTGAGCGAACCTTTTTGGGATGGGTAAGTTTGGACGTGATAGTGATTGTTGACATGGACCAAATGCTGACATACGCGCAACAGCTCGAGTACTCGATTTACGTTGGCACCATTGCTGTAACGCTGCTCAACTTCGGCAGCCACCCTAGCCCCGCCGCCTTTTGGGTAGCTGGCATCTTTACGATACTGGCCATCATGAGCTTGTGCTACTCCCTTGGCACGTACCTCTACCGTAGCAATGCCATCCGTACACGCAAGGTGATTCAGTACTACGACCGCATTGGACCAAGTGTTCTCTGCGTGGCGTTTTTCGTGGCCCTGGCAGTAAACTTTGGCTTCGAGGGCCGAGAACGCCAACTTTGGTGAAGAGAAAACAGGATTGGCTTGTATCATATAATTCTCGAAGGAGTTGATTTCATTTGTTAGGCTGGTGGTAGTAGACGGCTGGTCACAAGCGAGAGGAGGGATTGACTGTGGCTTCTGGTTCAGTACATGCGTTTGTGCGCTGCTGGTGTGGATTTTCATTCTTGGGCTATAACTGGTTTGGAACTATTATTAGCTAGTGGGAAAAAGAGTAATTGAGCAATGTGATCAATCATCAAGACGGAAACTTCCCGTCTCGCCCACGCGTGATGGGCGGCGTGGCGGCTTAGGTGAGGTACTATGTATGATAAGCGGGCAAAAAGCACTCATGGGTAAGGGGCAAAATGTCTCGTGCGTATGCAAGCTTTGAGGAGAGACATGTGTTGAATAACACTTGTAAGTCAGACAGGTGGATGGATAGCTTTATCTTCTTTTTAGTGCTTCTCCGTGTATTTCCTCAGACTATTCATTTCTCCAGGCTTGTCCCAGACCTTCCTATTTGAAACGGGACTATGCATTGATTGATTGCACGGCATACTTTGTCATCAGCATGCCTGCCGCGTTGGCCGATAACCCCACCACCAAGGTTTAGCTCCATGACTAGTTGGCAGCCCAAGTTCTCACAGCTGAGTTGTGTGTGAATGCCAGCTATGCACAATGCCAGCTTTCCGTTTCAGCTCGACCCATTTAATAATCAAAAATGGAGAAACAAAGAAGAGAGAGAGAGAGAGAGAGAGAGACGAAATCTTAAAAAAAAAAAAACGGTATAAATATGGTTGGCTGCTGAACAATGTCTCACATTGCCTCGCCTCGTCCCGTTCCCCTCACAAGCAAGCTGGCTACGTCGGTAGGTAATTAGTTGCTTTTTTTGTCCTATTCACTAGGGATTTGCTTCTTCATTTGTGTAACCCATATTCTCCACGGCTCAGATCTCGAAAAGAGAGAATACAATGGTCGTCTTGAGGCCTCAGTCCGAGTTCGGCCACGCACCGCCGCCGCAGACGCCGTACAGTATCGTCACCAATCTCCCGACGTGGGCCAACGCCCTGGCATTCCGCGATGGCGACCCGGCGCCTCTCTCCAGGATTGTGCACCTGTATCCCCGGTTTCTGCCCATGCAGTTTGCTGCCCAGGTGAGAGAGAGAGCCGGTTCTGTTACACACAGGCCCTCTGAGGCCCTGCGCTGACTGACGACTAATACACGACCCCCCCAACAGCTGGAGCAAGCCATTCTGAAGCATGTCGGCATCGAGGGCCGGCGAGCCATGATCTATCTGAATCCCGAAATCTGGCCGTACACCCAGAACCACGTGACGCTGGAAGGGCGGGGCCCGCACCGCATGAGGGCCGAGGACGTGGTGTTGAAGGTGGTGGACGTCGCGGGCCACCGCGTGTACGCCGTCGTCTACGACCCCAAGCACACGTTCGGCGTCCTGCTCACATGGGGCAACCCGGGGGTGGGCATTTCCATCCGCGGAGCCGAGCAGCTCCTCGAGCACGCGGGCGGCATGAGAGAGGTGACGCTTGGCGGCGGCAGCGACGACGGCATCCCCGAGCCCACCTGGACCCCCGAGAGTCCAGCTCACCAAGGCCTGCGCGAGAGAATCGTCGAGCTGCTGCGTCGCTCGCCCATTGACCCGGACAAGGTCAAGTGCGCGCCCGGCGACGTCTACCTGTACCCCACGGGCATGGCCGCCGTGTACCACACCACGAACCGCCTGGTCAAGTACCGCCCGGGGTCCGTTGCCATCCTCGGCATCGTCTTCCACAACACGTACCACCACCTCCTCGAGGAAGCTCCCCACGCCATCAGGCACTTTGGCAAGGTCGACGAGGAGGGCATCGACGCCTTTGAGAGCTGGCTCGACGAGGAAGCCCAGGCCGGAAGACCGGTGAGCTACGTCTATGTCGAGATGCCTGGGAATCCGGCACTGGAGTCGGCCGACCTGGCCCGTGTAAAGCGTCTTGTAAGTCACAAGCGACCACCCAAGAGAGCCATGCATGCATATATCAATTAACATTTTCCTCTCCGCCAAACAGTCTGACAAGCACAGCTTCGTCTTCATCATCGACGACACAGTCGCCGGCTTCGGAAACGTCGACGTCCTCAGCCAGGGCGACATCCTGCTCACGTCGCTGACCAAGTCGTTTAGCGGCCAGGCCAACGTCATGGGCGGCTCCATCGTGCTCAACCCTCTGTCGCAGCACCACGCGGCGCTCGCGGCCATCTTCCAGCCGACGCACCGCAACGAGCTCTTCGCCCGCGACGCCGAGGTGCTCCTGTCCAACTCGCGCGACTTCCTGGAGCGTACGGCAACGCTCAACCGCAACGCCGCCGCCATGGCGAGCTTCCTGCACCGGGCCGCGGCGCTCCCGGGCTCGCCCGTCGTCGGCGTGCAGTACCCGAGCCTGCTGCCGTCCACGAGGAAGAACTTTGACGCCGTGAAGCGCCCGGGGACGCCGGAGCTGCCCGACCCGGGCTACGGCTGCCTCCTGACGGTCAACTTCGACTCGGTCGACGCCGCCGTCGCCTTCTACGACCGCTGCGGCTTCTACCCGAGCCCGCACCTGGGCGGCCACGTCACCATCGTCTTCGCCTACAACATGGCCGTCTTTGGCAAGAAGCCCGAGGAGCGCGCCCACATGCGCTCCCTCGGCGTGCTGGAGGAGGGCATTCGCATCTCGGCTGGCCTGGAAAGCGAGGCCGATCTGATTGACACTCTGCAGGATGCGCTGGACGCCGCCATCGAGGCCAAGAAGACAAAGCTGATCCTTATGAGCAACGGGAAGGCTTGAGAGCACCTAGGGATCCAATCTGCAATCAAAACGAGGTTGCGTGGCTCATGTAAACTACAATCGCTGATGCAGCTCCACGCAATGAAATAAATGATGACAAGTTTAGACGCCCCAACACTTCTGGTATTAGTCAGGTTGAAAACTGCTAGCTAGTTATGTATGTGTTTTTTTTTTTTTTGCATTACGTACTGAGTAAATGCCAACGCCTTGTGCCGCAAGCAAAATCCCGTCGAGTCCGAACCAGCCCGCTCATCTATCATTCACATTCATTCATCCTCGTCCACATTTCTCATGCCTCAAGCAATGCTCGTCACCCTGCGAATCGTTCTCCTTGCTCCATCGCCGCTGATCATGACCGAATTCTCCGCCTCCAGGGCCTTCATGGCCTCGTTGAATTCACCCTGCTCGACAGGAACGCTGGCTCCCTCGCTCAGTCTGCGAGCGACATCGCCCCATCGAACTGTATTACCTCCAGCCGTCATCTCATCAAGGAGGCGCAACAAGGCCTCCTTGAGCTCCTCGCGGCGCTTACGCTCGGCGGCGCTGGTGCCCTCGGTCAAGAGACTCATATCAATACGGCCCTGAGCATCAGTGGCCGCCGTCTTGAGGGCGCTCTGGATGAGGCGGTTGGCCTCGCGAACGTCGTCACGAGTGACAGTATCGGCAAGACGCATCTTGGCGTGGGCCTCAGAAAGACGAATCATACTCTCTAATTGACGAGTAGTAGCGGTGATGCGCTTGTCGGCGGTGCGGACATCCTGGCCGAGGGAGCGCATGGCGACATAGGCTTCGACAAGCTCCTCGGCGGCCTCCTGAGAGATGGTCGGTTGGATCTTGGAGCGTGCGTATGAAATGTAGAGGGTAAGGAACTCGACAGGGAGAATATCGTTGGTGGTGGGGGCAGACTGGGGCTTGTCTTCCAAGTACATGGAAAGAAGATGCTTGGCAAGGCGCCTGTCCGTCTTCTCGTCGGCTCGGTCGAGGATAAGGTAAACCAAATCAAAACGAGAGAGGAGGGTCGGTGGCAGGTCAATGTTTTGGGGAACAGGGAGGTCGGGGTTGTATCGACTGCCGATAGGGTTGGCGGAGGCGAGAATACTGGTTCGGGCATTGAGGGTGGTGATGATGCCAGCCTTGGCGACGGAGACAGTCTGCTGTTCCATGACTTCGTGAAGTACGGAACGTGTGGCGTCCGACATCTTGTCAAACTCATCAATACAGCAGACACCGCCATCAGACAGAACCAGAGCGCCAGACTCGAGCACCAGCTGGCGAGTTTCGGGATCGCGCGTAACATATGCCGTAAGACCGACAGCGGAAGAGCCCTTTCCACTAGTGTATACACCACGAGGGGCAATCTTGTGGACATAGGCCAGCATTTGAGACTTGGAAGTCGAGGGGTCACCACAGAGAAGGACGTTGATATCGCCTCGATACTTGGGACTTCCACCTTTCTGGAAAGTCTTGTTGGTGCCGCCAAACAGCTGCAAGAGAATACCCTTCTTCACATCGTCCATTTCGTAGATTGATGGAGCAAGGGATCGAGCAAGTAGCTCGTAAATATCGTCTCGCTTTGAAGTCTCGCGGATCTTCTCCTCCTCCTCGACGCTAAGAGTGCGAGTCTCCTCAATGTTGTCATTATTGCCCTCAGACTCCTCCTCACCAGCGATGCCAAGTGTCGATGGGTCGGCACCCATACGTTTCTTGTCAACTTTTTGGATATGCAAGACGTCGACATACGTCTTGTGGACACTCTTGAGCGCACGCTGACGTGGGTTCACACGCACCGGGCTGACTCTGAAAATGCCAGTCAACTCAACACGGTCACCTGCCTTGCAGAAATCAACCAGTTCGTTGTAGACACAAACCGAGACAGAGTGCGGCGTCTGACCAGCAGGCACAGCATCGGGAGTCTCCTGAAGCTTGATGACTTGCTTGTCCTCAAAAGAGCATCTGTTGTGGACAATCAACATTGAGTTCTGGGAATCACATGTCTCACGAGGGCACACGGTGGGCTCGCGGATCCTTCCACGGTCAAGTCCAACATTGACTGAGTGATTGCAGACGTTGCAACGGAAGAATGCATCCTTCATGTCGGGGATGACTGGCGTTGTTCGAATGACGAGACCCTTGATGGAGATGAGGCGGTCCATATCTAAGAAGTGTGAGCACAAGCGTTTCCATCAAGCAGATTGTTAGCAACATACCGGAGGGGTTTAGGTCTCTCAAATTGATCGTCTTGTCCAAACCGAAGGGACGAACAACGTAGATAGAAGATGCCACCTGGTCTTCTAAAGAAGGCTGCTGGTCCTGCTGTGGGCGAGGAGTAGGGGGCTCCTCAGGTCTGTCGGAGCTAGGGAACACCGGCTCTGAGCTTTGGGTGCTCTGCTGAGAGGCTTGGTGACCGGCGCTGCTCTGGGAGGCTCGGCTCCTTAGGCTTTCAGCCCGAGCAAGCTCAACCATCATGTCGTGAACTGACTGATCCATCACGGGCACAATTTCCTGGGGATAGGCTTGGATCTGATGCCACAGCTTTCGAGTCGGCGGGTACAGGTTGAGATCTGAGATATCAACATATAACCTCGTCGTACCCAAGAGGAGCATATTCTCGAGGGCCTCCCAATACGGTTTAGATTCTGCCTCAGGAGACTCTTGCACCTCAGCGTCGGAGAGGCCATCTCTGTACAAACGGTACTTTTCTGTAAAGTTTCGGAGGAAATCTTTGAAGGAAGCAAACGTGTCGTCGATGGACACAGTCGTACCCCAAATCAAGCTCTGGCCTTGGCCACCCAGTGCATCGGCTTCAGAGGTGTTGGGATCTCGGTTGGCAAAAGAGGCAGCATCTGATCCATCAACTGGTCCTTCGCGCACCACACGGCCTGCGTCATCGAGAATGATGCGGCGTGCAGCACGGGGCGTGCGAGCAGCGTCCGAGTTGATGTCACCTCGTCGGTGCGGCGCGGAGCTGCCAAGCTGAGATCCGAGAAAGAGACCGCTACTTTCACTTCGCAGCTCCGATTGGTGTCGCAATGATCTGCCGGGACTAGAACTCTCGTAGCGAATGGGAGATGATTCTGAAAAAAAAAAAAAATTGTCAAAAACGTCCGTCTAGTATCACAGGAATGACACCTTACCTCCAGGGAGTCTTGGGGTGGCTCTGGGAGTTCTCTGAGGGTCGTCATCGTCTTGCGTCTCAGTCATCTGACGCAGAGGTGAACTGGGGATGTCGCTGCGAGAACGGGTGCTCTGGCTGTTGCTCATCTGCCTCAAGGGCGATGAGACCTGGCCAGGAGTCGGAGCATCGCTGGGCGTTGGTGCATCCAGTTCGTTGCCGGAGGCGGCAGGGGACGACTGGTAAAACAGCGGGCTGGAGGCCAATTGCGAGGGCCTGGGGTTTTCGCGGGGGGTGTTCTGGCGAGCAGAGCGGCGAGGGGTTCCTCGGCGCTGCGAGGGGGACGACATGGTGGTGTCGCTGGCTGTGGGCGTTCTCGCACAAAGATTTCTTTGCAGCTGTGGATTTGTTGGTGTTGGCAAATGGAGAAATCGAGGGGGAGGGGACTCACCCAGCAACAGGCGGGTCGCGTCCCCTTTCGGCCAACGCGTAAAGCACTTTTATGCACACGCGGAAGATGCCAATTAAAGATTGGTGGCGGCCCGTGCACGCGCGAGAGCTCTGTTGTCTGTCTTCTGTCTGCCAGGTACAGCCAGCGGGCACCGCTCGGATGATCGGCAAAACCATTTAGCCGCATAGGCTCCCCCCAATTGAAGAGGTGTGGCATATGCTGGCATCTGGGACGTCGGTCTGGAGGGGCCGCCTCGTAATAGTATCGTGGGATCCAAGTGCCAACGTGGGCTTTCGCAACTCCCCAAAACCGCCGCCATGTCTCCCGGAATGACCCTCTTCTCCATTCAGGCCATCCTCATCCTTGGCACTGAGGATGGCGCCCGGATATTCACAAAGTACTTCACGCCGCCTCACACGGCCCCAAATGGTAATTCGATCCCCAAGCTATCCCCTTGGCGCATAGCATGCTGACCATCTGGCCTCGAACAGCTTCCTCAGCTTCCTCCAACCCCTACGCCGATGCAAAGTCGCAAAAGGCCTTTGAGAAGGGTCTGCTAGAGAAGACCGCCAAGCAAACCGGTGACATTATTCTTTACGACAACCGCATTGTGCTGTACAAGATGGAGTCGGACGTCATGATGTACGTCGTGGGCAGCGTCGACGAGAATGAGATTCTCCTCTACAACACCGTCCTCGCCCTGCGAGACTCTCTCCACCTGCTCTTCAAGTTAGTCCCTCCCTCAATTCGTTCCCTGCATCGCCGCCGTGCTGACCTCCCGCGACCAATAGGCAATCCGTCGATAAGCGCACCATTGTCGAGAACTACGACCTCGTGTCGCTTGCCATCGACGAGATTGTCGACGACGGCATCATCCTCGAGACCGACCCCACCATTATCGTCCAGCGAGTCAGCCGCGCGCCCACCCAGGACGCACCCGTCGGTCGCATCGATCTCAGCGAGCAGGGCGTCAACAACCTGGCGCAGCTCGGAAAGTCGAAACTGGCCGACTGGCTCCGACAGGGCCTGTGAGAATAGAGGTTTGGGAATGTCTGTCTGTCCGTCTGGCATTTTGGAGTTTTTGTCATTATTCTAGCGCCGCATGCAGCAAAAACTACAAGCTTTAAAAAGAAACGTCTCGCTGTCGGGTTTGTCACTGGCACAAGGGTTAGGCGAGCTTATCATACAGGGAGGTGCAAGGAAAGGAGGGGGTCTAATTGATCTTTTTTTTTATCATTCATGCTCTAATCTCTGAGGCCGCCTTGCGGAGGCGGTTCATGACCGCCGCGGCGATGTCGATTCTATCCTCTATCCCGTCCACAAAGATGGTGTGCGCCCCGCGCCGATCAAACTCCCTCAGGGCTGAGAAGAGACCCCGAGCAATTCCTTCGGTGTCCTTGCCGAGATCAATATCCAAAACTTGGCCAATTACTTCTCCTGTTTCATCCGTGAGCTCCCCTTCGTAGACTTCGAATGGCGTTCCGTTTAGCTCCTCTCCCTCTGCTTCCTTGGAGGATGGCTTGAGGTTGGCACACTGTAGGCCAGCCCCTGACTTCCATCGCTGGGTGCGAATCACTCCGATTTTCTTTGCTTCCTTGTGCCCATTTGTGGCGGCCCCGTTAACAACACCTTTGGTGGTCTCAAGATCAGACGGAACAACCCCTAATAACCCTTTTTCGTAATTAGACTCGTAGAGCACCACCCTTGCCTTGGGACTATAGTGTTTGTACTTCATTCCCGGCGCCCTGGGCGCAGCCTTGCCCTCTTCGCTTTGGTCCTTGTATGCTATCACGGCGTTCTCCCATCCTGGGCAGGTTCTCAACTCGTCCAGCCCGATTCCGCCAGGTCGGAGAATGACTGGCGGGTCACAAAGTCCGTCCACAACGGTGCTCTCCACTCCGACATCGCAATGGCCACCATCAAGAATTAGTTCGATCCTCCCGTCCAAATCGTCCATGACATGCTGTGCCGTGGTTGGCGAGGGCTTGGTAGAGGCGTTCGCAGAAGGCGCGGCCAACGGGACACCGGCCAGCTTGATGAGAGACAGGGCTAGGGGAGATGAGGGCATTCGCACACCAAACGTCTTGAGGCCCGCCGTGACCTCCGGGGCCAGCTTGGATGGTTCTGGGTTCGGTAGCAGAATGGTCAGAGGGCCCGGCCAGAATCGCTCTATCAGCGTCTTGTATCTGCTTGGGATGCTGTCGTGATCTCCGTTTGCCTCACTGCTCACGCCCACATATTGTCGCAACATGTCCAGGTCGCACACATGAATGATGAGAGGGTTGTCCGAAGGCCGCCCCTTGGCAGAGTAAATTCCCTTGACAGATCCAGTGCGTGTAGCATCCGCACCGAGTCCGTACACGGTCTCGGTGGGAAATGCGACAGGGGTGTCCTTCGTCTTGAGTTCCTGAGCGGCATCCTCAAGCACGCTGAGAGCTTCTTTTTGCTCAACCTGGATTTCCCAGGAATCCAACTTGGCCAGGCCTTCTCCCGGCCGAAAGTGGCCCAGGGAGCCCTTGTTGGGCACCCTCGCGATCCGCGTCTCCATGGTTGGCGGCGCTTGAGACGTCAACCTCCGTACGAGGGCCGATGTAAGTGCCGGCGAGGCGGGACGAAGAGCCAAGCTGAAAGTCGATGGTGGTGAAAACTTGTGGGTGGAAAAAGGCGAGTGTGAAAATGCCCCGTCTTTTTTCTTGCAGGCAACAGTGAAGCGGAGATGTCTGCAGCAGCTTCGTCGTTTGGTCAAGAGGGTGAGGCTTCTTTGAGTCATGGAAAAATTCATCACTCCAGGCTTTCATGCTCACTCATCATGGCCAAACTAGTAAAAGCTGTCTGTGGCCCCGTTTGATCAGAGTAGCGCCTAAAAGCAGCCCAAGGCACCGGCGACAGCTCCATTTTAGCGCCACTCAGAAGCCAATTTCCAGTGTAACCCATTACGGCTCAGTGCACGTTCCGCTAACTTAAAAACTCCCAAGGCCCCGGGACAAAAAAGTTATCAGATATATGGAAGCCTTCAAGGGTGAGAATGTGTTAAATTTTGCTTTGTGATTTTAAAATTAATGAGAACCGCTTTATGTTAACCCCGTCATGAATTTTATCATCATTCCCCGCTCTGTGATCTTCCTATATAAACTAATCTCTGTAGCTCCAAGTAGATCAGTTTCGTACTAGGTTTCTGGCCTTTCTCCTTTCATCCTCTGTGAGAACCCAGTCTATACCATCGCTGCCCTCCAAAGCCATCAGTTCATCCCATTCTTCATCTTCCATATTTGCAACCATGAGAAGTTGCGTTACCCTAGAAAAGACCTCTTTGACTGCATAGTTGCCCCGCGAAACGATATCCACCAGGGCACCAAAGTCTCGCTCTATGCGGATAGCTCCAAATGCGTTGGTGCGCCCACTGTAGCTGAGAATCCTCTTCTCCCATATTTTAGCAAGATACTTTGTCGTCGTGTCTAGGAGCATGGCATATGTTCCAGGCGTCATCAGTCTAGCAATGGGCTTCATCAGTTGGTCCCATCCATGCTCGAAACGTCTTGGAACTTGTTCCAAAATATCTTCTTCATCTTCGTCATTTTGCTGGGCGATGTCCGCAATATCATCTTCAGTGAGTGTATAATCCACATCTCTGAAAGTCTCTCCCAGAACAGGACGCAGGCGTGCCCTTACAACATTTTCGAACAGCACTGTATGAATACCTTCGTTCAGGAATTCGTTGGTCTTTGAAATAAATGAGGTTTGAATTCGCCTCATTTTGGTTATGACAAAGTTTACATCCTGTCCAAATGGGAATGAATCCTTTAATAACCCTGCTTGTGGCTCACCATCAGACTCGCCTATGCGGCCGTTGATGACACGAGTGAGATATTCATTTGACATGTCGAGACTGTTGATGAGAACAATAAATTGGATAATTTTGTCCTCTGGCGGAAATCCTCCCTGCACAGTTGCTTTGGGGAAGGATTCATGTATCATCTTGTTTTGTATCATGCGGATAAAATCCGAGGTCAAGATGCGTTCAACCGTGAAGACAGCGGCGGCGATGGCATCTTTCTGTGATGTTCTGATGGACTTGTCAATGACACCATTTACAATGTACATGACAACATCCACGGCCATGATTATAAATGGGGAGTTGGCCTCTATCGATTTGTTCATGTTAAGTGATAAGCCGGTGGGATATTCATCCATCTGAAAGGCCTTTTCCACGGATCGACGGAAGAAAAAGTTGGTCATTACGTCGTAGGGTGCAATTAGTTTGTTGGCCACTTTTCGGTAAAGGTTTGACTTGAGCAAAACATCAGGGATGACAAGCGGTGCGTCATCTGGTGCGGTTGGGTCCTAAATCATGTCAACAAATACCCAACGCCGAAGTATTGAAAAAGAAGACATACTCTGCACTTCGCCGCAAGGAAACGGGTATACAATGCCCAGTGGCCAAGCATTACAGAAATCTCACTAAGGAGGCCATCCACCTCCCGCATATTAACACCCTCGTCCTCGCTTTCGCGGGGGTTATTAGGCTGCCCGGGTGCAGGCGAGTTCACTCTTGGAGTGCCGCTTCGCGATTGTTGGGGACGAATATTCTGTACAAGAAACGAGAAGGGATAGCTTTTGACATCGGTAAGCTTCCTCCCAATTCCTCGCTCGTCACTCCAGGTATCAATCACTATGCCGCCTTGGACATCCACTTCCATTTGTAATCGGTCAATGACACGAACCATCTTTCCAGGGCCATAATGTCGCTCGACTAGCCCTCCGTGGCCCTCGACAATTTGCGCAACGTGCTCAAAAAGCTTCGTCAGTGCAGTGGCATAAAAGAGTCCCTCGGTCCGCGCTTGGCTGCCCAAGCTCTTTAGCGTAGCTCTTGCGTGTCCTGCCACTCCCTGGCACACATATCGTCCATAAACATCCAGGCCGGTATCTGATCTCCCGATCAACGGGAATAGCTTGAAAAACCGCGTAACCTTTACTTCATCGCCATCCTCGGTTGCTTTCTCGAACTCCCTTAGGAATAGGCCGCAAAGACTTTCCCTCGAATTCTCAAGTGTGACCCACGGTGGATCGGGCACCTCGACGCTTGGTACTATGTCGGATGCGAATGACCCCTTGATGATGTCTTCCGGCACTTGGCTCGCCCTTGACAGGTATCCGGCCGCCGCTTCCCAGTCCTGAGGAGCTCCCATGGACCCGACAACGCCATTGACGCAGGCCTTGAGCTCCGCAACTTGCTCCACCACCCTAAGTGTGTCCTCGACGCGGCTCTTCTCTAGATCCAGCTCCTTGACCTTGTCGCTTAGTCGTCCAGCTGTGTCTGCGGCGCCAGCGAGCATCTCATTGCCAACGGACCGTGCAGCAATGACTTGTGCACCAAGTCCAGCCCGAAGAAGGTCGAGTCGGCCGAGGTCGCGGGAGAGATCTGCCTGTGAGGCGACAAGAGTTTCGAGTTGGGATGTTATCGAGCTCTCGCGCGCGTGCAAAGCCGCCAGCGCATTCCGGATTTCAGCTTCGCTGGTGGCATTCTGGAGGGCCATGGTGGGGGCGTGGGCGACGGTGTGGTTGCTGTCAGGAGCATGGGGGAGGCCGTTCGGAAGTGCTGGCATGGTCATTGAGGGCGTCCAGATAGCGAGCGCATTGCTACCCGGGCTTTTCGTCTGGGCAGGCGGGCAGCTTTCGAAAAAACGGGCGTGTCGGCGTGGGGAGTTGGTTTGCGCACACCGCGCGGGAAAGATACCAGGTAAGCTCCGTCCGCACTGAGGATTGGGGACACGCAGTCCATTCTCCCCACATTCAAACATGCCCACACTTACCCTGCACCATGACCACGGCAATGCCATTCTATCACCACTCACCAACTATGTAATGTTTGAGAGTCTTATTGGAGATCGAATATCATAAATCATAAATTCTTCATATAATTATTACTATGTTCGCTCTTTGTGTTTTTTCCTCTAGTAGCCGCCATGCAACCAAACCACACTCCTTCTTATACACAGCATAATAGTACAATTACCTTCCAACATCTTTAGATATTTCGGCTTCCATTTATACTGCCTGACTATATCCGCTGTTCAAACGCCTCGGCCCATATTTGAGATATTTTCTCAATTCATCCGCCCAGAACACCGTGCTGCACAACAAAACTAAACGAACAAGGTCAAATAGCCCAAGTGCCTCGGTCTGGAATGTCTCCTGAAGCCACGGGAAGTAGATGACGAGTAATTGGCCAGCCAAACTGAGAGAAACGGCCCAGTTGAACAAGTTGTTGGAGAATAGTCCAACCTCACCTCGTAGTATCGACTTTGATTCAGATCGGCAGCTTAGCGCATTGAACATGTCGAAAAGAACGAAACAAGTAAACGTCATGGTGGTATCTCGTCGTGTAACCTGACCATCAAGCATTTCGCGGCTATAAATAAACATGGTTCCGATCATGATGATGGCGGCGGACGTGAGAACTCGTGAAATCAGAGGGCGTGTCAACACGGGATCTCCTCGCTTCCGTGGGGGCTTGTTCATGACATCGGGATGCACAGTTTCAACGCCGAGTGACTGGGCAGGAGGTCCGTCCATGATAATGTCTGCAATTGTTAGAAGGATCCACCGTCAGAGGTAAAATGCCAAACTCACTGATCCAAAGAATTTGCATTGCATTCAACGGTGTCTTGAAACCGAAGCAGGTGCAAATCAGAACGAGGGCTAAGCTTGCGGCACTCGTGCTAAGCTGGAATGTCAAGAAATTTTGAATGTTGTTGAAAATTCCCTTGCCCTCCTCAATAGCATGGAGAATCGTTGAAAAATCGTCGTCCGTCAAGATCATGTCCGCTGCTTCTTTAGCCACGTCAGTCCCATGACGTCCCATGGAGATACCGATATCAGCCCTTTTGAGTGCAGGGGCGTCATTTACACCGTCGCCAGTCTAATCGTGTCACGCATGTTAGAAAATGATCGTTGAATGAATTGAGGGTATTGATGCCCACGCTACTGACGCAGGTATAGTGAGATTGATTGTAACGCAGCACTTACCATGGCAACGATATCGCCTCTTGATTGTAGGGCTTGGATAATCTTCAATTTATGATCGGGGTTCGTTCGCGCAAAGATGGTCGTGTACTGCAGAGCTTGCGCAAGGGCGTCGATAGACATGGCGTCGACCTCGTCACCTCGCAGAACAGGCTTTACGGTTCCCTGACCATGCGTGTGGCTGCTGGGGACCGCGATGTTCATGCCCAACTGTTTACCAATAGCGAGTGCAGTCGTCTCGGCGTCGCCAGTTATCATGATGACCTTGACACCGCCGCGCATCAATCGGCGGATGGAATGATCAACTCCAGGACGGGGAGGATCCCGCATACCAACTAATCCAGCGAAAGTGAGACCTTTATAAATATCCTCTGGGGCATGGGAAGCGGGGCTATCGCTCCTCTCCAAGCTGGGAGTTCCACGGGCCGGTCGTTGGTTTTTCGATTTAGAGGATTTTGAGACTGAACCACTCGCAAAAGCCAAGACACGGAGACCTTGGACAGCCATGGCTTCGGCAGCCTTCATGGCTTCCTGGCGTCGGGTGGAGTCCAAGACAATCTCTTTTCCATCCTTCTCAAGATAAGTGTCACATGCAGCAAGAACCTTCTCAATAGAGCCTTTCATGTACGCGTATTCCTTATCAGTCTTGGGATCGGAACCAATAGTGACGCCCATCCATTTTCTTTCCGAGCTAAAGGGTGTTTCGCTAACGCGAGGGCCGAGAGAATCGCGGACATCATGCTCCTTGAAACGATCAAGCAAGTCCAACATTGCCACATCGGTAGGCTGACCGACCCAACGCGTGTATGTTGACACTTGCTCGCGGCCCAGGGTTGAAGAGAGAACGGCGCTTGCAGCAGCCCCGTGTTCCGTGTACTTCTGAGCAAGACGTGCGTTGTTGGCGACGTTTCCGATTCGAAGCACCCGAAGACAAGCCGGGTTGAGATCTGGATTAGTGTCTGAGGCAACATGATTGGTATCGACCTGCACAGGATCCGAAGTGCCAAAATACCACATTTTGGTCGTCGTCATGTGGTTTGTGGTGAGAGTACCTGGAATTCCGTGTTAGCCGTGCTTTTCATCAGTGCAAAAAAGTAACATACCAGTTTTGTCAGTGCAAACAACATTTACGGAACCCAAAGTCTCAACCTTGGGCATTCTGCGTACAATCGCATTGTGCTTAGCCATGCGATGCACACCGAGTGCGAGGGTGACGGTAACGATGATGGGTAGACCTTCCGGAATAGCTGCAACGGCTAGAGAAATCGAGATTTGGAAAATCTCCAATAGATTCTTGCCTTGCAGCCATCCGATAAGCGAAATGAGACCAATGACCACAAATGAAGCCTTGCTGAGCTGGGATCCGAGATCGTCCATGGAGAGCTGAAGGGGGGAACGAGGGCTCTCGGTCCCCGAGACGCTCGTCGCAATTGTCCCAAAATGGGTATGTCCACCAGTTGCAAAAACAATACCTTGCCCGTGACCAGATTTGATAAGCGTTCCCATATACGCAATGTTGTGTGTGGCCTCCTCTGTGTGTTCAGGGTGGGAAGGGGAAAGAGAGCCTGATATATCATTCTGGGGTTTGTCGAGGCCATAGGAGCCAAATCCTCGCCGGCGGGCCTCGGGAGTGACCCTGACAGGTTCCGTCTCACCAGTCAAATTTGATGCGTCAATGGTGAGGTCAGCAGCCTTGGTAACTCGAATGTCAGCCGGGATGCGATCGCCAGTGGTGAAAAGGACCAGGTCGCCAGGAACCAGCTCTGAAGCCATGACTTTGGAAGAAGTGGCATCTAGTACATCGCTAATCGGAGTGACGGAGCCGGGAGAAGGTGCCGAGTCGCTTGCGTCGTCCGAACGGGGGGGCCATGCGGCAGTGGCACCGGCCGACTTGTTGGATTGGCCACGGACCAGATGAGCATGGTTGGGCACCAGATGGTTGAGGGCCTCGATGGATTTTTCGGATCGATATTCTTGAACGAAGCCAACCGTTACCACGATCGTGACAGCCACTGTGATACTGATGCAATCATCTGTGTTTCCAAGAAGCATCGATGCACCCGCTGACACCAAGAGAAGTACAATCAACGGTTCCTGAAACTGCTTGAGGAAGCGCAGCCACAATGGCTCAGGCTCTTCGTGAGGGATCTCGTTGGGGCCGTGCTCGCTTAGTCTTGTGAGGGCTTCAGTCGGCGTGAGACCATGGGTCAACGAGGTTCTCAGGTTTGCGGCGGCTTCGCTTGGGGTCATGTAGGAGAAGTTGTCCGCGACACTCTGCGAAAGGGATCAGTACTGGGTGCGCAGTCCTCGGGATTATTGCAATCTCACTCTCGCATGGGAAGAAGTTGTTCGGACATGACGAATGGCTCGGCGTGGGCGGTCGGCATCGTTCTGGTCAGAATTGTCGGCCTTGATGGTTGGGATGTTGGAAAGAGGCAGGAGAGAATCGTTTCCGGGGCCGTCGCGCCCAGCCCACGGTAGCTGCATAATGTCGGCGCGCGGAGAGCCTCGTCACGGTGGAAGAGGCAACTATGGACGGGCGAGAAGCATGGGCGATCAAGGTTGAAACGGGCAGAGAATGCGGCTCGTCATGAGCGTGAAGCCGGGCAAAAATAAGGAGGCCAGGGCATCAGCAGCTGAGGTGTCGTGGCGAAAGAAGCCAGAATTTGGTTGGGGGCCGCTCCGGGGCCGAAGGGGTGGGAGAGCGGGAAAGGAGGAGGGTTATAAACTAGAGAATAACGTCGCGAGACAAACTGACCATACGGCTGGAGGACCGAGAACGGAAATTGCGTGTTGGACTCTGTGAAGTTGAGGTGTCCAGATGGCTTGGGGTGTCTCTGATCTGGCCAAGGTTGCGGCTAGTCCATTTCCATACTGCGCCTCCCTGAGAGAGGCTGCTTGGCTGTCAGGGGTTTGCAGACGCTCATTGGGACCAATCGCGGTGGGATTTGCTTGATTGCCACGCCTAAAATGGTGCCCTAGCTGCCGATGTGGGGAGTGGTCATAGCTTAATCAGTGTGTTGATCGAATTGGACATTTTAACTCGGTTCTGGGACGGATATTAGGCAATAGTTTCTTTCAGTTCTAACGCTGTCAAATTACGTACCACTCATTTATTTCCATGGCACTCTCAAAATTGCATTCGAGCTTGTATTTGGTTGATAACTGAGGGTTTCTAGCAGAGCGGACGACACCCTCAATGGGAGGTATGGAAATCAATCTCTGCAACTGCCGCGGCGATTCATCATTTGTCATGGATATTTGTTTTGAGTACCCGAATATTCATTTGGCTGTAGTTTTTGGATCGTCGGAGCTTGAGCGCCACCGACCCATGATCGAGGGACACTAGTTTTTGGACCAGAGTATTTTCCTCTGTTTGAAAAGCATGGCTTTATAGTTAGATGTCGGTGTGCTTGGCGCCTCCTTGCTTGGGCCACTTCATACCTTCGACTCATTCGCAGGGTTGGTATTAAACCATTTATGATGGGCCGAGAGTTACATCTTGCAAGGGGCGTGTAAGCAGACCTAAAGACTCCGCCCTTCACGTTTCCTGATCCTTGAGGGTTGTGATGGGATTGAGCTGAGGAACCGTCTGGACATCTCAGTGCGGACGTCTGCCTTTCAATTGGTTCAATTGTATCAGTGAAATCTTTCGGAGAGTGAATAATATCTTGTGGATTTGGGATCAACTTGGAATATGATGCTCGGAGATGCATTTTTCAGTCAATGCCGAAGAATTGGCTAAGAAATGGCCGACATGCGTTGTGTACAAGTTGAGGTGAGTTTGCGGTGTGGGCTGAGAATCTATGTTTCATTACAGGCGAGTCGGTTGCTCAATAGCGATGTCCTGAATTTGAATGCGCTATTCCGCGGGCCTGGAGAGTCAACAGACAATGTGCGGGCTGGCGTCACAAAGGTGCAACAGAATGTCTCAAGAGGCACGTCGAGCGCAACGACCGATGATCTCCAGCCCATGCATCCATGCAAAGCACTACGTTGCAGGAGATATCCCGGAAATGACACCTACTGCTGCTTGCTGCCCGGAGCGACAGCACAGTTGATTATTTTCCCGGGGTAGTGCTCCTTATGGTTGGCTGGTGCTTGCTGCTAAGCCTCAAGAAGCATCGGATATTACCTTTTTCCGCAAGCGGAAGCGCTCTGTGATTGGCCAGAGCCGCCGTGCCGTGCCGCAGAATGTGTGTGCGAGCCACCAAAAGTACTTAGGTACTTACACTCGTAAGTCCCCAGCCACGCCATTTACCGTTGGCAACTCGGCCCAGGCTCTCCCCTCAAGGCTCCAGTTCCCAGCCAGGTCCGGTCCCCATCCCCAACCTGAAAATTCCCCTTCCAACCCCGTCGCGAACATCCCGCACACGCCGTCTGCTTCTCGCTTTTCGTCGCCGTCGCCATCGGCATCGGCTCTTGTCGCTGCAGATTTCTTTGCCACGCGCGATTGCCTCTCTGTCGCTTCATGACTCTGCGCTGCCTCAGCCGCGCGTAGAGTACTCCCGCCACTGCGCTTGTTTATCCGCCTGAACGCGCCCCCTGGTCTTTGACTGTTTACCCACACCACTTGTTCTCGACACAACCCGCACCTTTTCCCCTCCGAACCATCGGCATACCTCGCCTTTTCGACGCATACCTATTGCTGTGAAGCACCCTCTTGCTTGCTTGTGCATCGCGTAACCGCGCGACGCCATCATGTTTTATTCCGAGACGCTCCTCCAAAAGAGCGGGCCGCTCGCCCGCGTCTGGCTCTCGGCCAACCTCGAACGAAAGCTTTCAAAGAACCATATCTTGCAGTCCAATGTCACGGACAGTGTTGAAGCTATTATTACGCCTAACCAGGCACCCATGGCCCTGCGATTAAGTGGCCAGCTATTGCTTGGTGTCGTTAGAATTTATCAGCGCAAGACGCGTTACTTGTTGGATGACTGCAATGAAGCCATGATGAAGATTAAAATGGTTCGTATCGCAACTCACCCCCTCTCCCCAATCGCGTCGCTAACCCTTTCCAGGCGTTCCGATCCAGCGGGAACAATGATATGGCCGTTAACCTCCAGATTCCTAACCGTGAAGCTCTTCTGCTTCCAGACAAGATCACGCCTTATGACAACTTTGAACTACCGCCTCCTCCGGATGCCTCGTGGCTTCTATCACAGGTTGATGATGTAGCAGCAAACCCCGTCGGTCGCAAAGGTCGCGTCAGCAACACGCGTGATATCAACCTTCAAGAAGACTTCGACAACAGTCAATTCCTCAATGACAATCTGGGCATGGACGAAGACGCGTTGGCCCCCATGGATGATCTTGATCTCGAATTAGACTTTGGTATTGATATGGATGGCCCCAGTCAAAGTATTGAAATCGGTCTAGAAGCGCCACCTCAACTGTCCGTCGAGGATGATATGTTGAGTGAATTCGACCTGAAGCCCCCACAGAAGGATGGCATGGACGAAGACACGACTTTGGGAATGGAGATTGGTGGTGATGGTGTGAGAATCGCAGATGCCGAGGGAGATGTTGCTATGGGCGACGATGACTTCCAGTTTAACCCCGAGGACCAGTCAGCGATGCCCGAGATGGCCGCTGCCCCCGAGATGCATCGCGCACGAATCTCTGAATCGCCCCTCTCTGATATCGACGAAGAGTTTGCGAAGGAGGTTGAAGCCGAGTACACCATGCACCAACAAACCGATCTCTATGAGCCAGATGAGGAAACCGAGCACACTCTTGTCCGCCGACCCGCCCAACGCGCCAGGAGGCAAAAAATCTTGACTCCTGATGACGAGATTGCACTCTCGAGCAACCACATTAAGCAGCAACAGGCAAACCGTGACAACATTATCAAGGCTGCCACGTTCCTTCCTCGTGATCCTTTCCTGCTGGCTCTGATGGACATGCAAAAGAGCGGTGGTTTTGTTTCCTCGATTATGATGGAGGGACGAAGCTCTGCTTGGGCCCCTGAGCTCCGCGGAATGCTCTCTCTGGATGCTGTTCGCGGCATGAACGAACTCAAGCGAAAGCGTGACAGCGGCATTGCCGATGTGGACAGCGACCAGGGTGCATCCAAATCACCTCGCCTGGAGCTTGGCGATGACACAGAATTCGGCCTTGACGGCGGCGCCCTGGGCAACCAGAGCATTGCTCCTGATGGCACCATCCTCGAGATCCCTGCTGATGACGGCATGATTCCTGGCGACGGTGATCACGCTGAGCGCGAGATGGGTAGCCCCATGCCTGCATTCGACGAGACCACTGCGCCCCTTGTGCATCCCGCCGACAGCGGCCCTGTATCCATTGGCACAAAACATGCCGTGCACATTCTTCGAGATCTCTTTGGCGCTGAAGCCGCCAACAGCCCAGATAAGCGAAAGAAGACCTCCGTCGTTTTCCAGGACTTGCTGCCTGAAGAGCAGACAACCAAGGCCGAGGCTACCAAGATGTTCTTCGAGTGTCTTGTTCTCGCCACTAAAGATGCCATCAAGGTCGAGCAAGGCTCTGGCCTGGGTGACCCCATCCGAGTGCGCGGCAAGCGCGGTCTTTGGGGTGATTGGGCCGAGAAGGAGGCCGGCGGTGAAATTGCTCACGAGAATGAGCCTGAACCTGCTGCAGTGAGTGCCCCTGCTGTTGCTGTGTCGGCTTGATCTGATGCGGTAACGGAAAAGTAATGGGCAGATATAACGAAGACTCAATGGGTGGCATGGTTGGTCATGTAAAGTATTGGATTCATGCATTCTGGGGCAATTGGCTGTCGAGGTCGCTCATCTGGCGTTGCCGGCGTTTATGGAGATACCATGGCATGTGGGAGTCGGATCGTGGTTCTGGAAAAGGGGACTCGTGCGAAGACGGACATGGATTGTCATTTCTACTTGTCGAGAAGTCCACAGCTAGTCGAAAACATTCAGACTATAGGTTATTAGAGACTTGTTCGGAATCAATTGTTTACTTTAATTCATCATGATAGCTTCGAAGCACCGGTGAATACTTGGAGGACAGAAGATAGCATTGGTTGATGCATGTGAATGTGTTGGTGAGAGATGATTTAGCAAGCATTGTATTTTTTGTCTGTTTAAATCCCTTGGATATTTGAGCACTTGTTTGAATAGAAAACCCCAGCGAATCAATATCAGTTCAACTGTCACGCTGCTGTGCCTCGACGCGTTGGAGAAGCGCGTCATGCTCGCATGAAGCTGGGCACAGCTGCCCCGCCATTTCAACCCCACGTACAGCCCATGATCTCATTTGCTTCCCCCCCTCCACCAACCTATCTATCCTGACTGCAGGCACCAACTTTCCCGCCCCGAAACTGTCGATCGATCCAATATACCTTTCACTCGTGCGTGATCTTGCATCAGTCTAGAAACCCAGCCCGGCTTCTCGAATTCTCAATCGTTGGTTGCTCGGCTCGCCCTCGGTCCCCACGCCAGCAAAACACCCACCACCCACCCACCACCCACTCACTACCCCCTCACTGCCCTCAACATGCCCCCGCCGTCGCCACTCGCCATCGCGACCGGTTCCGTCAACCGTCTCCTGAAGGAGGAGGCTTCGTACCACAAGGAGCTGGCGGACCAGGAGGCCAAAATCAAAGGCCTCGAACAAAAGATTGCCAGCGGCGAAGGCAACGAGGACGGCAACGCCACCTTCATCCTGAAGCAGCATGTGAGAACGATGCCCTATGTTTCTCTCTCTTCCCCCCTCCTCCTTCCTTTTTCTTCTGTTCTTCACTTGCTGCAGCCTTGCTAACCAAGGACCTATCCGGTGTAGCAAACCGCCGTCGACCAGACGAAGGCCGTCTTTGGACCTCTCAAAGAGCGAATCGGCGCCGCCGTTGCAAAGTTGGAGGATCAGATTCAGCTGGGAGAGGAAAACGGTGCGCCTGAGCCTGAGCTGACCGCGGCCAAGGAGGCGCTTGCAAAGGGCAAGGCGAAGGAGAGCGATTCTTCATAGGCTGGCCGACGTCTATGGAAAAAATTCTCGAGAGGGGGGAGCAGTCCACGAAGCAGCGATACAATACCATAATGAACCAATAGACCGAATGCGATCAAGTTGCAAGGCGCGCCTGGAACTGGAAAATTTCGAGGGTATCATGAAAGTTATTATTACAGCGGATCTTCACGTAGAACCCAGGCCCTCTGCGTCCTAATTATCTACCTCCATCTTGTCGTCATTGTCCTCCGGTGGATGAATGGTCACCTGAGGGGCATCCTCTCCATCCTCATCAATCTTGCTTGCGGTTTCGTCATCCTCCATGTCAATGTCCTCCCCAGAATCGTCCTTTTCATCGTCGTTTTGGGGCATTGGGGAGTTGTCTCGACTTAGCGCTTGGCTTCCGCTTCGAGACATCGATCCCAAGTGACCAGGCAGTGGCTTGAGCGAGTCTGGCCCAGGTGTCTCTCTTAAAGGTGTCCTTCCATCGTGGGAAGCATCTGGATGTGGTGTTCCGGCGTCGAGTTCTCCTTTTGATTGACTGTCCCCGTCAGGGTGAGGTGTTGCGTTGCCGCTGGGATCACCCTTCGGAGTCTGACCGGGCTTTTCTGGTTCTGCGTCCTCGTCGTCGCCTTCATTCATTCCTTCTCGTCGGTCAACTTCTTCCTTTTCATCACGAATCTGCCTCCTCAAAAGCATTCCCTCCTCCATGATTCTGTTGAACTGTTCTCTCCGCTCCCTCCATGTCTCGCTATACGTCTGGCTCTCTCGTTCCAGCTCGCGACATTCGTCTTCTAGTTTTGCCAGGTTCACGATCTGATCCTCTCGAGGTCGCAGCAAACGATTTGATGTGATCTTTTCCGCAAGTTCGTCAAACTTCTTCCGCTGTGCGAGGGTCGCTTGGGCGATCTCCAGCTGCTCGCGAAGCTGGGCATTATTCGCTCGCACAGCTTGACACTCTGCAAGAATTCGATGTTGATCTTCGCTGTAACGCTCGCGCTCTCGTGCATTGGCGTGGTGGAGGAATTGTAGACGCGTAATGGTGCTATCGAAAGCGGCAAAGTCGAGGGTTAGATCTTCTTTGAGCTGTTCGATTTTGGACTGAGGGGCGGCGGCTGGGTGGCCATTTGAGGTCTCGGAAGGTTGGGTCAGTGTTGAGAGAGTATTGAGACGCTTGGTTATACGCTTGAAGGGTTTTTCTTCAACGTTGAGTAGACGAGTTTTGTGCAACTCGATCTCGCCCTCTTGGTCCAACAAGTCCCAAGAAGCCGCCATTGCGAGTAGAGATGGCTGTGACTGGCTTTAGAAAAATAAAATGGCTTGAATGCGAAAATTTGAAACAGAGATTAATTACTAGACAGCTTTTTGGGCGGACTGCGTGGAATCGTGGATGACGCGACGTGATTGACGTCGCTTTGTTTGAATGGCCTGGGTGGTAGACACCAACGCTCAGCCTTGCGTGTTTGGAGCGCCGAGCCAATCAGGCTTATTTCAGCAATGACTAATGGAACCCTGTCGGCGCATGAGGTGCCGCCTCCCGCCTCCCTCTCCAGCATTACTTTCTTCTCTCTTCTCCTCTTTTCCCACTGGATAGGGAAAAAAACCCACTACATCTCTCGACTAGACCTCCGGTTTAATACTGAAATAGTACATCTAGTATTCAAAAATGTCTGAAGAAGAAAAAGAGCTTCTGGCGCGCATCAGCCAACTTGCGGGTTCGTACCCTAGCATTCACCAGGTTTTGGGGTCAAACGCTTACAATATGAAGGCCAAATTAATCGGCACAAGAATCAATCGGCACAGCGCCAGGCAGTTAACCATCACCCGGCCCATCATCGTCGTATGTTTTAAAGACGCCGCGCTCCCATGCGACGCCGCGCCTAGCTAACACTCGTTGAGACAATACATACCGCCATGCGAACGCACCCTACCCACCACGAGCGCACAGAGCTTCGCGACCGCCCGCGATTCACCACAACCGCACACTGCATCTAAACTCAGCCGGAGCTCCCTCCAGTTCTTCGTCCAGAAACGGGTCTGAAACTCCTCCCGGTTGGGTCTCGAGGAATGATCGCCACCGTCAACTAATCAACGCAAGCGTGTACGAGAAGGACAATCAGAACAGGACCAAGGCTATCGAGGAAACCCGGCAGAAGAAGCTGAGCAGTCAGCGGAATCGCGAAAAGCTTCAATTCACGGAGTTTATGAGACACCAGACCGGTGCTTCAGCCACTACTAATTCCGCAGTCGCAAACGAGCTCACAATTGAAGGCATCAAATTTCACGTCATGGACGGCGGGAAGAAGTTGGTGAAGGTTGCTGGTGAGAATGAACCCGAATGTCAAATCCCCCACGGGCGTACCTTACGCAAAATAGGTGCCCCTAATTCATCCTCCCAAACACCAAAGACAGCCACGATAGCTGGGGTCAAATTTCACCGAACTAAGACAGGAAATCTCGTGGCCAATCGATTTGTCAATGACCAGCGGTATGTAACATGGTCCAAGGCGACCAAGTTGCTGACATGTTGCAGGCGATCTGGCACCGTGAAGAAGACAGCCGAGCTTTGCAAAGTCTTCTCAACGACCGGTAATTTCTCTTCCGCGATAGGAACCGCCCAACCACCGATAAATTGGTCCGGTCCGGTGTGGATCGGATAAAGATACTAACAAACTACCCCTTTAGGTTCATGCCCAAAAGGCCCCCGTTGTCGTTATACCCACGATCCTAACAAGGTGGCAATTTGTAAAGAGTTCCTGAAAGATGGACGATGTGGCAGCGGCGAGTTTTGCGACCTCTCCCATGAACTTACCCCTGAGCGCATCCCAAATTGCGTCCACTTTGCCAAGGGAAACTGCACCAAGCCTGACTGTTCCTTTGCTCACTCCAAAGCTTCCCTTTGTGCACCTGTATGCAGAGCCTTCGGGTTCAGCGGGTATTGCCAGAAGGGGGCAGACTGCACCGAACGCCATGTGTTTGAGTGCCCTGACTTTAGCAATACCGGAAGGTGTAAGATCAAGGGGTGTAAACTCCTTCACCGCGAGAGGGCAAGCGTCCTTCGAAGCCAGGCCAACAAGACTGACGAGACCATGGAGGATGTGTCGAGTGGCGACGAGGCAGCCGATTCTGACGACGTAGACTCAGATGAAGTGGCCGAGTTTCTCGATGCGGATTCCGATGCCTCGGATTTCGAAGACCAAAAGGATTTCCTTTCCATTTGATCCGTCCGATTCAGGACGAAACTCCGACAAGGAGGACAGATGCTTGATATGATTCTTAACTAGCCCCTTTTGATTTTTCGTTTACTATGAACAGGACAGGGACCTGCCGCTTGGCTTCGTGTTCCGTTCCAGCCGGCGTTCGAGGATTATGAAGAGTGTCAAGGCTAGTTGCTTGAGATACCCTTTGTTCATGAGCACGATGATGCCTTGAAAAATTCGAGGCGATGAAAGAACGAGAAAGAAGAGAAACAAAGTAAAGAAGCAGAAGAGTTTTTGGAGAGGCAAGCATCGATTGATGATAGAAAGGATAGAAGAGAAGAAGAGTAAGAGTAAAAAAAATAAAAAATAAAATGAGACAAAATTCAGTTTTATGTATCAATAAAGATGCCACAAAGTGTACAACATTTGCTGATGCTGCCCTATTCCGTGAAGATGAAGTCAAGGATGGGATTGATAAGAGTTGCCTCTGGCCAGCCCTATGGCGACTCTATTTCAAGGCTGAGGCTGCGGGGGGACCCTGCCAAGATGCTGCTGCAAAGCTGAAGCGGGGCGCCTAGAGACGGAAGCGCAGTGGACGGCATGAGCACAGGAATGCGACGCCTTGGAGGCTCCGGCGCCTTTGAATCCCAGACACTGGCGTCGCCGCCGCCGCCGCATCTCCCAGAGACGGGGGGGGGACTCCTGCGAGCGCTAACGCGAGCCTATTGCAGGCCCTTTCGGTGCACTTTTTGGGCGCAGACGGAAGCGAACAGATGCTCTATTCTTTTTTTTTTCTTTTTCTCTCTCTTCATGCTCCACCGTCGTGACACGGCCGATCCCCTGCTGATCTGTCAAAACGCTCTGTCTCTTCCCCCGCAGCCCAACTTTGTCCAACAGAGGGGTTCCTGGGTGAGAGAGGTCCCCTATTTTTTTTTACTTCTTCTTCCTCTTTTCTTCCCCTTGTATTAATTTTTTCACCTTTGCGAGTACGAATGAGAACCAGGCCACATCTGAAATCCTATCCGTCGTCTTTACGAAAGAGTGCAACCTCGGCCTGCACGGTGATCCTGCCGTACAGTCTCCCCCAGCCGGCGCAAGCCACGCCCCAAAGCTGACAGGGCCACGGCCTCGACACAGCCCCCCCTCCTTGTGCAGAGTTGAATACTTGGGGATCAAAGAATCGCGCCGTCCTTTTCACCCCTTCTCCTTTTCATGAACGGAGCCCGAAATTACAACCTCATATACATAATATCTAGTCCCTCAATCGTAAGCGCATTCGTGTCCCCAACCACCGTCTAAGCGTGCGTGGCGACGCCCTTTGCCGAACCCCAGCGAGAGTCCTACCTGGTCTCGTCTAGCACCAGACCCCACCAAGCCTCCAACTTGGCTCTTCCACCGACCTCGAAATCACGACTGCATCCGACGCTCACAATGGGTTTACGAGACATTCTCAAGAAGAAGGACGGACTGGAACACAGCCAGGGTTCTGGCGGGAGCGACTCTCACCTCAGCACCCCTGAGTTTACGTTTATCCGCTCAGACACGACGTCACAGGAGCAAATCCACCCACCGACCTTTAGCGTCAAGGACGACAACAGCCTCCTTACGGCCAAGGAGCCCAGCAAGGCGCGTCGCAGTCTTGACGTATTTCGCTCCAACCGCTCCCGCAGTACATCGCTCTCCTCCCAAGCCAGCAACTCGACTCCCAATAGCAATGGCAAAGAAAAAGATCGCCGCCTTTCGCACCGTTTGCATCTCGGTCGCGGCGCCCAGGAGTCGTCCGACAGTGTGCCCACCAACCTCCCAGACATCGTAACGACCGATCCCAACGACAGGGATGGCAACGAATCGCAGTGGGAAAAGCGCGCGACCATGCTGGCCAGCCAGAATGACATGGCTCGCAGCAGGCCAGAGACTCCCATAGAGCGTGGGCGCATGGAACTCCCTGCTTCGGGCCAGCGAACAAGAAGCGCCTCGGTTGGCCCAGTCTCGTCGAAGGCCATTGATGAAGATATCCAGGAGGCCATCCGTTTGCACGAGGAGGGAGATTTGGAGAGGTCGACTCGCATTTTTGGAAAGTTGGCGAATCCAAATGGTGCCAACAACCCGCTTAGCCAAGTTCTATATGGTCTTGCTCTTAGGTACGTTATGTCAAATGTCTCGGATAGCTGTCGCACCGTTTGGCTGGCCTCGACGTCCAAGTGAGGAGCTTCTCTGCGTACAGATGCGACGCAGCGCGACCCAAACTTACCTCTGAATCCTCTCTCTACCCAAAGTTGGGCATCATCCTGCTCTGAGGAGACAACATCATGTTCGGATGCTAATAAAACAATCCGCCATCATACAGGCACGGATGGGGCTGCGCACCGGATCCGGCCAACGCCGTCAAATATCTTTCTGCGGCGGCCTCGAACTCGGCCTCGATCGAGGAGCTGGCGCTCAAGGCGGGAATGAAGAAGGGAGGTGTTGCCAAGGGAGAGCTGGTCCTGGCAATCTTTGAACTGGCCAACTGCTTCCGTAACGGCTGGGGTATCGAGAAAGATGCATATGCCGCTAAGCAGGTAGGTCGATGGCCTCTGGGCTTCAACACAGTAGCGAGTTCACTTAAAATGGAAACGGAGAAAACGGAGAAGAGTGAGGCATGCTGACTGAGTTGTTCTCGGTGAATAGTATTATGAGACTGCGGCCAACCTGGGCGACACCGGTAGGTTATTGGATGCGCAAAGTTGAGGCTGCACGGTGCTGACTCGCGTTATAGATGCCATGAACGAGATCGCCTGGTGCTACCTGGAAGGCTTCGGATGCAAAAAGGACAAGGTATGTACGTCAGCAGTCGTGTTGCCGGCCGCGTCCCGAGTGGTGCAAGTGCTGTCCATTCAGAGTCGCATCACCAGTCGTGATGTGACCAAGGGCGCAGCTGGCTACTCCTAGGGGGGTCGCAAGGTTCGCGAGTTCAGCTGGTTTGAGGCTTTACTCGATGCCCAACGCTTAGGCATCAGCCAGGCTTTTGAGGGATGTCGGTACGCAAATGAGCGACGGCATTCCCTTGACGGTTGGCTGTGTGCCCCCCCACCGGCAATCACACACTCCCCCCGGTCTTGACCCATCACATGAGGCTGATATCCTGTCCTCTCTGGTGCAGTACGCAGCAGCCAAGTATTATCGACTGGCTGAGAAAGCCGGAAACAAGACGCTAGGTAACTCTTGGTAAGTGTACCAGACTTGATGCGCTGTCGCTGCCCCCTTCTTGCACACATGCCGGAGCCATTGGGGCGGATCGAGGCGGGCTGTTCGTCTCGAATGACTTGAGCAGCGAGGATTTGATAGGGCCTTGCTGCTTCGCGGCCCCGGCCGGTGCGCTCGTACCAGCCCTGGTGTTGGGTCTGCGAATAGAAGCAGGTCGGATGGCTCGGTTGTGGACTGATGATGCCCTCGCGGTGCCAATTGCCGCTGAGTACATACATTCGGGGAGGGGCGCACGCGCGTAACAAACAGTGAGCCGATGATCAAATGCTGACCCGGTGTGTCTTTGACAGGATCTGGAAGGAAAAGTACGACCCGCAGGCAGGCGGCGGCAAGCGCAAGTAGCGCAGCGATGCTCGCTTTTGTGGCACCGAGCCCGCAGGAATAATCGGGCGATGCGATGCAGGTGCAGACAGGCTCCGTATGGGCTGCTCACCGAGGCGGGATGCATCTGAATGAGGCGAAGATGAACATGGCCCCTCAGCCAGAAAGGGTTTGCCACAACTCGAGGCGTTTCCTCAGTTGGGAGGGACATGTTCGTTTCTGCGCCCATGTAGATGTACACGAGGAACGGATGGCTGGTTACGCTGGGGATAAGCTTATGGCCATAGCTTCCCCTGAGGGGGTGTGTACAAAAGGAAGGCAGGCCGAGGTGGTGGAGAGATGGTGGCTCAATGGCACTGACGCAGACAAAAACGGCACGCACGACTCATGTTTCGTGATGCTTTTGTGTGCGGTTTGCATGCGAGGTGGTGGCGCATGGCAAACGCAACGGCATGGCTGGCAAGGTTAGCTACATGGCTAGCAGCTGGCTGCACCAACGATGTCCACCTTGGGCAGTATAGTACATACTTGGTGCCGTCACGTTTTCCCACTGATAATCACTGCAGACCAAGGCGGCGCGGCGCGGATGGTGCACTAGGTTGGGCTCTTTTTCTCTGTTGGCGGGACGTAGCTAAGGGCGTGCGTGCTAGCTTCATGTGCCCATGACACTGGCGACTTTTGGATTTCTTGTCGGTATCAAATCATCTTTCATCCATGTTCTCTCTCTTCTCAATTCTCGCACCGCACTTGCCATGCACAACGGCCGAAGCGAAACCATGACGCTTTGGTGCCCAATGGCCGCGGCGGCCACACCTAGTTTGCGCTTGTGTATGTGTGTTTTGAACGATTGACCCCCCCTGGACCCCGCGTTAGGGTCCGCAGGTTGCTGGAAAAACAAAAATAAAAATAAAAATAATAAAAGAGGCCTTTTTTGTTCCTTTGCTCTTTGTGGTTCGCGTTACGGCGCGCGGCACGGCGCGGCCGACGTTCGCGGCCACCCGCTTTTTGCCCTCGAGGCCCGGCGAGCTCATAGCGAATGGTTCGTTGCTGCACCCACGCACCCCCTCCCCCCATTCGTTCCCCTCCTTGTTGCGTCTGCGTATGCGCTCTGCATTCTGCATTCTGCATTCTGCGTCCTGCTGCTTCTTTTTTTTCTGCCACTGCTGCTGCCGCTGCCGCTGCTGGTACTACTGCTGCCGCCGCTGCAGCACGAACCTGTACCGGCGTACAGTGAGTGCATTAGGTCGTCCAAGATGAACCTGGGGGGAGGGTCATGCTGAAGAATAAGGGCACGTTTTTTTTTTTCCTGCCGCTCACCTTGCCACATGCCCTAGTGCCCATTGAACGAGGAAACGTGCCTCAGACGGGCTGTGAGGCAGGATGAGGAGGAGCTGTAAGAATGCCCAGGCTACTGTAGGACGAAAAAGGACGGGACAGTGTCTTCTTTTTTCGATCTGCCTGCCCATCTCGGAGTCGCCACCACCACCCCTCAGTAGGTCCGTCCGTTCGCTCCGTCCCCCTACCGTCCGTCCGTCATCCACTTCTTTATTTTGACCCTCCCCCAAGGGCCCTCCTCGGAGCGGTGGAAGGAACCGTGGGTAAATAAAATTATTAAAATAAAAACAAAAACATGACGATAATTTCTTGGCCCGCATGTGCCGTAAAAATAAATCTCTGGAGCACAGCCATCATGGTCCCAGGCCAACCGGCCGGGTCTCGTGGAAGCTGGTTGGTACTTGGTGGACGCGGGAGTGCGGAGTTGGCCAGGGTTCAGTGCTGGTGTAGCGTCCTGACACCAAGCCTGGATGGGGATCACGTATTACGTACGTGCCGGCCATTGTTGTGACGGTATCTCTGTTTTGGGGCGCAATTTGTTTTCTCGCCGAGAGCCCTTGTTTACTTTTATTTTATTTTATTATTTTATTATTTATTTTTCATTATCCGAATCGGTGACGACATCATTCTCCTTCATTGTTTATCTTCGGATGAAGTTGGTTTAGATGTCAACGCCCGTGCCATCACAAGGCCCACTTCTCCCACGCTTCCCTCCCCCCATCACATCCCGTGCCCTTCCAAAGGAACCCCAAAGACGAGCGGCGCTGCAGCACGCCCCCCTCCTCCTCCCGAGTCCGTTCCTCCGCCCCGGACGGGAAAGCAAAAATGTCTGAGACATTCACACACACAAGCTGCCAAATAGAATCCGCCAGATCCAAGCCCCAGGCCCCGGGAAGCCAGTCCAGTGGCCGTGTCAGCGTCCCCACCCATCCCATCTGCGAGGTCTTGTCTCACCAGACACAAGACACAAGACACTGGGCTGCCCACCACCAACCAGCCCGCAGGAGCCTGTCGCGCCTGGAAAGGCCTCCAAGGCCGCCCGTTCGTCCCCCACACACACACTGCTGAGTCGCTTCTGCTAGGCGGAGCCTGATGACGGCCACTCTGGCTCCGATGACCTTGTGGCCGGGGGGTTCACTGGTCCCAATTCGTGATCCCTCCCAGTCACACTTTGTCCCTTCCAACGTATAGCCATCCTTCCTTGATACACATCCTGCCCTAGTATTCCTGCAAGGTGAGAAACCATGACCACGAACATCCCCCTTTTGTCACCTAGCCACAGATAAGCTAGGTCTCTCTCCGGAGGCCTTGCCTACAACGGCGCATTCCTCGGCACACATGGCCTTTAGAGGCGCGCTTCACGAGGCAAAACCGACGACCACAAAGCCTGAATAGGAACACACCAACCCAAAATAGCAAGTCTTGTCGAATTTAAAATAAAAAAAGTGCCTTGTGAGAAAAATAGTGAAGAGTGTGAGAGAGGGACAGAGACAGAGTGTGAGAAGCATCATGTTTCGCTTTTAAAGGCTTGTAAAAGAGCTACCTAGAAATCCTAGCTATCCTCATCGTTGCCAAAGAATACATCATCAATCATCAAAACAAATAAGTGCCTTGCAAACCATCAGGCCGCCTGGGGCTGATTCTGTTGCCAAGAATGTAATCATAAATAGAAAAAGAAAAGAAAAGTTTCATAGACGATCCATATGTCATCATCATTGTCCGTTTCATCATCGCTGCCAAATAAAATCAAATCACGACCAAATTCCATCTCATCTTCCTATCCGTTCCGTGGTCCTTTCTCCATCCTGTCAAAGTATACCACCCTCCGTATGCATTCGGAAAAAAAAACAAAGAGAAAATTCAGTCCCGTCATTGTCCACTCTGATGGACTTGGGAACCCTGTAGAATCTGTCTGCTGCTGGCTGCTGCTGCTGCTTGCCGCGTTCGTTGCCTGCACCGCCCATCCCCAGTTCGCCGTAACCCATAAACAACACAAAAAAGGTATTCAACACAGGAAAAAATTCCACAAAATAAAATCAAAAACAATGCTCGCTCGCTTGCTAGATCCGTAAGGAAATCAAAGAGACTCCAAAGTAGAAATCCAGAAGGAAAGGACAAAAAAAGAAAGAATCCGTCCGTTTGGGTGCGTGAGCAACAGGTCTGGAGTGCGCGAGAGCGACGTCAAATGTATTGCGGCTCTTCCCCCAGAAACGAGGTAGGAAATATGAAAGCCGACTCAAGGAGAAAAAGAAATTAAGGAAACACAAAAGAGATTGATTAAAACAAAACAGCCGTGAGACTCGTCATCGTGACTTTTTTCTTCACTTCTTTCATTCAAGCTCTTGCTTCGTTGCATTGCTGCTCATTCTGTGCGCTGTTGCAGTCGGCCACCATTTTCGCAAAGTTTCGGACAACATCGTTGGGGATCTGGTCCCAAAGGAGAGATCGAGTGTACACCTCGGCAGCGCCATTCTGCTTGCTGGGGGATCGCATGTTGGAGAGAGCATCGGCTAAGTTGCGGCGGCCCTGGCTGGCGGTGGACCTCTCGGGGGCGTTCTGGAGGAACTCTTGCGAGCTGACACCGTTGTACTGCGCAGCCGAGAGGGAGAAGATCTGCTCGTTGGTCTGCTCCTGGGACGGCTGGGTCAGGACATCGCCGAGCTCAGAGAGCATGGAGGGAGCGACGCCATCCATGGCCATGTCGTTGACGGGCATCGAGTTGACATTGGCCCAGTTGGCACCAGAGGGCTGAGGAGCGGCGGCCTGAAGGCTAGCGGACTGGGAGTTGACGCCGGCCTCCTTGAGGACGTTGTCCAGCAGGGTGGCGGAAGCAGCCCTGACATCCTCGGAGACGCGAGGGATGGCGGGAGTGGAGCGGCTGGAGAGAACGAAGGCACCAACAAGGAAGAGCATAAAGAGGAGGCCACCTTGGGCGGCAGGCTTCTCGCTGCTCTCGGTGAAGGAGTTGTCGTTCTTCTTGACGGAAACAACGGCCATCTCCTGCTTAACCTCAGGCTCGACAGGGTACTCGTGGAGGAAGCTGTTGGTGTCCCAAGCAGCGCCCATGGTCATGCCCTCCATGTCGTCGTAGGCACCAGCGAAGGCGTTGGATCCAGAGTTGGCAGCGGGCACGGCATTGCTCTCGAGGCGCTGAACGTGGTCGGTCAAGACGCTAACCTTCTTCCTGAGCTCACCGGTCTCAATGGTGTGGGATCGAATCATTTCCTCCTTCTCAAGGTTGAGCGTCTCAATGTAGTTGGTGTAGGACTGCTTTTCAAGCAGGAGCTGCTCAAGCTTGCTGCGAAGGTCGGACATCTCCTCCTCCATGTCGCCGATCATAGCAGTGTACTGCTTCTTCTCATCCTCCAGGCGCTCAGTGTGCTGCTTCTTGCGCTGTCGGGAGTCAAGAGCTGCCTGTCGGTTGCGGAGCAGACGCTTCTGCTGCTTGAGCTCCTTGATCTCCTGCTCATCCGTTGACTGGGAAATGAGCTGGTCAATGTTGCTCAAGTTGCGCTCAGCGGGAATGTCGAAGCGGGCATTCTTCTTGCGAATTCCATCACCTCGGCGCATGTCATTGTGAGAGCGGATAGCAGGGCTGCTAGGTCGCATCTTCTTGCCGAGGGCTGCTTGCTGGTTGGGACTCATCCAATCCTTCTGGGGAGATGTGGGGATGGATTGGTTGTTTCCGGGCAGGGAAGAGAACATGTTGCCAGGGTTGGAGAAGGGAGTCTGGGTCTGCATGGGTCTCTGGAAGATGGAGGTGCTGGGGTCGTACTCGGCCGAAACGTTATCGAAGGGCTGGAGAGGGGTGCAAGTGCCAGAACCACCAAGCGACCAGTTGCTGGCGGGAGCCGCAAAAGCGCTGGGCTGAGTCTGATCGAGACGCATGAAGGGGTTGTTGCTGTGCTGGTCCATGAAGGGGTTGTTGGAAGGGACGGACTGCATGTCGACGGATTGCCAGTCTTCAGTCTTGGGTGAGAAGAGTGGGGGACCAACGGCGAAGGACTCTCGGCGGCTACCAGCCATAGGCGGGGAAAGTTCAAGTCCCGAGTCAATGCCGCTGTGGTCGAGGATGCCGTCGTCTAACACACTGTTGTCCTCCTCGTCGAAGAGTTTCTGTGCGTGTGTGTCCACGGTCAGAGCTGAGTGGCGGTAGAAGTGTTGCATGGGAAACGTTGAAGCCATTGCGGGCAACTGTGAATGTGTATGAAGAAAGAGGAGGGGGAGGAAAGAAGGAACTAGTGAGAGGTGGCTATGAACAAAGCCAAAAGGGGGGAAAGGGGAAATCAGAAAAAAGGAAGCTGAATATCCAAGATGATGATAATGTGAAGGTGAAGGAAGAGCGCAAGAGGGAAGAAGTTGGGGGGGCGCGCGAAATAATAGTCTTTTTGAGGGAGTCAGTGATATGTTTGGTGTGGGCGGTGAAAGAGAGAACAAGCGGGTAGAGAGTATTTTTGGGCCCAGAGGGCGTGAGCGCTGAGGTTGTGGGCTTGGTTTGGGCTTGGGGGGGAGTGGGAAGAGGGGAGGGAGTGGGCGCTCGCTTTTTTTTTTTCTTTGGCGTGGTGAATGGGGCAAGCGGGGTGGGGTCAGACGAGAAACTGGCAGGCAGAGCCAGGACTAGCGAGACCAAGGGCAAAGAAGGAAGGCGGCAGGCGGGCGGTGCGGAGACGGATCGGAGTGCGGGTGGGTGCTGCGCATGGATGGGATGTTTCTTGTCGTCCCTTGTTTCCAACGATCACGACCACGATTGCAGTGCAGTGCGTGATAATTCGCGGGGCGCGAAAGACGTTGAGGGCACCGATGATGATGATGATGATTGCGATGGTGGAGAGGGGGGAAACAGGCGAGAGGGATGAGGGGGCGATGGCTTGATAAGAGCGCGATGCCAAAGGCGTTTAAGAGGGGGGGGGGGTTGTGGGTGTGATGGGCTGGGCCACAGGCGGGATGCCGGAAGGCGTTTGTAGGCACGGCAAGCGGTGGATAGAATAGACGAATCGCAAAACGATGTGGTGCAAGTAACGTGCGCGAAAACAGAACGACATGTGCAGGACGACAAAAGGTAAATAAAGACTAACCAGAGTGCAGGCCTGGCCTGGGCAGTGTTGCCGATGCTGAAGATAGGGGGATTTTGACGTGATACGCAACGGGGAAACGGTGCGATTTCGGGTGGTGCTCGTGTTGGTCGTGGTGGTGCTCGTGGTGGTGCTCGTGGTGGTGTTGGTGTGCTGCACTCCAGATCTAGGGCCAAACGGGCGGGTACAGTAAGCAAAAAGCAGGGAAAATAGTCGATAACAGACTGCTTCTTTGGGATGTGCGATAGAGACAAGGTAGTCTAAGAGGAGGACCAGCTTTAGTTATGTACTTGAACGTCCGCCATCTAGGTCCGAGGTACTGACGCCGCCTATTTCGATGGACGGCGGTACCTAGACTTCGAAAATATCGTCCTTGGCTTCACTCGCAGGGGAAAGGATGCTCCCCACCAAGCGGGGGCCATGTCAAGGGCCGCGAGAGACCCCCCCCCCCCCCCCCCCCCGGGGGGGGGGGCTTGACAAAGGGGTGTTGTTAGTGGTCGGGGGTGGCGCGAGTGCCGACTTGATTCAGGAAGAACTGTGTAAGTGAAAAGCCAAGGTGTGGTTGCGCGCGAGCAGAGACAGATGAGTGAGCAGGCTCACAGCCAGTGAGTGCCTCGCGTGGGTGTGGAGGCGTCACTCGCGAGCCTGTCATTCGGACGGATGGTCTTGGTCAGGCCCTGGCAGGCCTCATAATGGCCCAGTATGGGAGCCTAGGGGGGAGGAAAGAGGAAATGGGTGGTGTATACGAATGACCGTGATAATGGTACTCTCTCGTCGCCCGTCATAATCATGATCATCGTCTTCAACAATGAGCGGTGGCCGCGAAGGTAGCGGTAACAGATGGAACCGCAACATCATCACCACTTTGACCGTAACAGTACGCAGGTAGCAGCTCATGCCGCAACAGGAACCCTGGGCTGGATGCGAAAAGTGTGTGGTAGATGTGAGGTCGCAGCGACCAGCATGGTTGCTGAACTCCACCTCCACCATCAGCACCTGCTCCTCCACTCCCGATGAGCTAGATGACAAGATACTACTGACCACCCAACCCCGTTACCAAGGTAGAGCGCTGTAGATGCCAAGCATGAGAGGCACTGCGCATCGGCAACTATCATTCGCCGGGGGCCGGCAATCATGGAGCTCGTGTAAACGAGTGTTGTACGTGTGCCGAGCATGTATGAACCCGTTTGAGTCTGGAGGTGGTTCGGCATCGTTAGACCACTGCACCCGCGGCCTCGATCCCCTTGGGCCCTAATGTGATCTATCTTAGAGCGGTGTTGAGCATTATGAGGCCATCATCAAAAGCGGCCTGCGATGTTGCTCTATCTAGTGCTCATAAACTGCCCACTAAGCCACCAACCCATGCCAGACCCGAGATGCCTCAGCCAGTGGCTGTCCCTCAGTGGTGTCATGGCAGAAGCGGCGGGGAGGGGCCAACGGGAGGACGGGGGTGGTTCATCGCCGGAACCGACACGCGGGCGGCGAAACGGGAAGAGGGGAAAATGGAAGCCAGAAAAAGCAACAAAGAAAAGCAACTTTTTTGCCCGGTGAGCGTGGCAGCCCTGTCTCCTCCCCTCCCAAAAAAAAATTATTAAAAAAAAACGAAAATTAAAAATTGGAAAAAAAAAAGTACTCCCAAATTAGCCTATACACAACTGGAGCACGCCGTCGCGTACCAACATCCAATCTGCAGCCAGATGTCGAGAACGAAGCTGTTTAGCGAGCGGCTCAGGCCCTGACTCGGCCACTCATCACGGTGGCTCAGAGACAATCCAATCCTTCTTGGTCCTTCTTGATTCGGGTGCTGACTGGACCGGGCCGGCCATGGCCCAAAACCTAAGGACGGGAACGACGTTGGGCATCAAAAACGGACGCTACTTTGCCTGATGCCGGATGCTAAAACCGTCCACTGGGCCACCCCGATGGGCCACGGCCACTGACTGCAGCAGCCCAGTGCCACTAGGTTGGTTGGTGAGCTTCCTATTGCTCAGCGAGCTCATCGCCGTGGGTCGTGGGGTAGCTAGAGGGGTACGTGCCGACGCTTCGCCGAGCAGCGATCGCGAGCCACTGCAGCCAGTCGACGCGAAGGAAGCATCGACGGCGATGCGCCCTTTCTGCCACCATCCCGCGGCCTACTCCAGATTTTGCCATGCCACTGCCATGCCTTTCCCTGTACGCGCATTGCCGCGCTATGTTTTTTTGCCTCTGGTGCCGGGAGCCTCACGCGTTCTCGTCCTTGCCGTCGCCGTGACCACACGCGACCATGCGACATGCCCGACCTGAGGCCGATGCGGTCCAGGGCCTTGTCGATGTACGTAGATCAGGATCTGGGGGCATGTCCCTTCGGATCTGCTGCGCGCGCCCAGATGAAGGAACCTGATGGGGGCGTACTATCCACAGTCAGATCCAGCCCAATTCAGCGCGATCGATTACACACGACTACAATCCTTGGATGTACTATAAGCGAGTCTGCCTCTCATAGGTTGCTGCTCTGGCCGACTCTCCGAAGCCCGCACGAACTCCCTGAATCGAGTCTAGATTATGGGCGCCTGAACTGCCTCAGGCTCTCCGACGTAACCCTCTGAAGCTGGAAGCACACAGACGATGGCCCCAGCACGGGACGGTGCCTTGGCTCGTGCCTCAGGTACCTCCTCACATTGATTAATAAAGAAAATTAAGCTATGCTGACGGCAGCCAAACAAAGTTATAACACTGGTAACCAAGTTTCCATCCTGATGTTCCGTTGGTGGTCTGACCTGACTCTCCCCAACTCCCCGTCACCAATCTCGTGAACGCCTCTCCCTCCTCTATCATTCGCTTCCCATCAGCCAGTGGGTGGCTGGGAAGAAAAAAATTCACTACGGGTACATGCGACTTCCGTACACTCCCGCACACGCCCTCCACAACCACTAGACTCATCAGCCTGACAATCACAGCTCCACTGTGCTTCACGGCCGCATAATGGCCGGCCATGGTGCCTCGCCATTAGAAGTTTTTGTTTTGTCGGTGTGTTTCTACTTGGCCCCGTCACGCGTGCGCGTCCTTCCTCTCTCAAGTCAGGCACCCACTCATCCCGGCACCCATACTCCCTGCTGGTCCGCTCGCTCCTTGTGGATGGACCTTGGCGTCATGGTCACGGCCATGGTCCAAACACAAGCTCGGTGTGCGCCTTGGTCCATGCTGGACCTGCCATCCAATGCTTCAGCGGACTCGACTCCGTTCGGCTTACGATCCGGCAGGACCAGATTGGGCCCCAGGACGGCCGGCGCCGTCCAAAACGGAGCAAAAGACCTAACAGCCAATCACTATTGTGAGGCGAGTAGCTCTGTTGCTTCACAGGGCTGGCCTCTGTTTGGCCCAAGCCCACACACTCATCCCCATTTGCTTCCTAAACCGCCCGTCTGAGCAACCAGGACATCCCCTTCCCCTTCCTGGCGGAGCATCTTTAGCCAGATTAGGTCATGCCCTTCTCCAGTTACCGGGGACCTGTGTGCGCTTCCAAGGCACTTTGGAACCCAACCTGTGGCTCGACTGCTGCAGTTCACCTTGAGGCCGACCGCTTCGGGGAGAGATTGGCCTGACCGTTTTCTCTGCGGTTTTCTCGTCACCGCACTAAGGATTGATTGCTCACCGTACCCGGTTGCAATTCGGCCCAAGTGTCGCCTAACTGCCTCACCTTGCTTCATTGGTGAAGACGTTGCTACGCCGCCGTTATGACTCTTGTTCACCTGGCGATGTCGGACTCGACGTCTCCACGGCGGATACAGGGCGCCGTCGCCGTGCCAGCCCCCCTCACTTCCATGGTTTGTTTGGTTTTTTTTTTTTTCCCAGACCGACCCTGATCGGCTGAGGACCCATGACGTCCCTTCAGTCTACTCCTGTGGGCGTCAAAATATTGGTCTACGAAACATTCCGATAGAATGCCTTCCATGACGCAGCCCGGAACGCCGAAACCATTACCTTAATCGTAATAGAAAGCTAGATATTCGCCAAATTCAACCTTGATCCTGGGGAGTGAGGATTGCCCACCCCAGCCGATTTTGACAGGCGGCAAAGAATTCCATGCGTCGAAGCTGACGTCCAACTGAGGCATTCCATGCTCGCTTCTGCGTGGATGGGGCCACCCTGGATCATCCACGACCAGGGTAGCGGCCCTCAGATCTAAGTACAATGCGGAAGAGAACGGCGTACTTCGGCTTGGGGGATCCAAAGAATTCCAGGCCAAGAGGAATTTTTCCAGCCGCAAGTGCGTAGTCCGGGTATCCCTGACCAGTGTCAACTCTACGCCCACAACCCGCAACACCTGATGCCTTGATGGTGGAAGAATTTTCAGCATAATGCTCCTCATATTACCCCACCTCGCTGGAGATTGGCATTGCAAACGGCAAGTCGTGATATCAACCAACAACCCCTTGGCCTGTATTATGCGGGTTCACGAGGCTATAGACGAAAGAGGCTGGGAAACCTTGAGTCACTCTATTTTCGTCCTTGTATGAGATCCTGTACGAGACGATGTTCCCCGCCATTTTCGTTGTTTGGCACATCTGAAACTTGGACAGGTGTGGCAAAAATCCTGCTTCACGCCATGTTTCTGTTTCTAGACCGCGAGATGGCTGGGGGGCAGTGCGCCGTCCATTGCATGGGTTCCTGTTCTAGTGAACAGGTCATTCACAACTCTAAAAGATGTCAATCCTTATTGACGGCGGGCCTGCGATATAGCGGGATCTGCAAGCGCTGGTCCAAACAGTCCTTTCAGACACAACACAAAGTGGTCTGTTTTGTGCATCTTCGTTCACCGGAACCCGCGAAAGCGAAGTTGACAGGGTACCAGTGTGTTGCAAGTGCAATATCAGGTTGGCCGGATGGAGTGCATTTTGCGAGGGTCGGATCCGATCAAGAATGCACAAAGCCAAGGTGTTGATGCAACAAAACTTGCTCCCAAGGCCTTGAACATGTAAAACCCTGTCTTTGGGCACAGAAACATGCATTCGGTAAACATGCAACGGTAATGTTTGTAAAGCAAGCGTACATAACATTCTCCGCATGATCCTTCAGATCGAGTTACATGTGCAGACGAGTCCCCATCCACGCCCGTCGCACAGAAAAAGCAACGAGCACAGGGCGCAATACGACGGCCTTTTAGTGAGGAGTTCCAATATTGGAATCACGGTCAGCTTGGTTGGTTCTGTTCTCAGCTGGAGGAAGAGAGCTGTTGGTTGTGGCCGAGTGTCAAGGTTAAGCGGTGAAGCAGGTCGGGCGCGCTGCCCTCTGCCACATTCTGGGGACCCGGGGCTATGGTCAACTAGGAAGCAGCTTCATAGCCACTCGATCTCACAACGGAACAAGGTTCTGAAACATGTGGCTTGAAGGCTGATGGCTTGTTTCCCGAAGTCTGGCGAACCCAGAGCTGGGATATCCCTGAATCAATAGCCGAAGTGGATGACGTTCCGATCATCAACCATGCCCCCGTGAGTGCAACTGCGGCGGTGGGACTGCTATTTGGGGGTTACAAGAACTTCCTGCTCCATGTTTCACCGTCTGAAGTGGTGGTTGTGGGGGAATAACCCGGAAGACTCGGGCAGACGGCGGTTGGGAGGGGGAGGCTGGGAGGGGGGGCCAAGAAAACAAAAGCCTCGTCTGTCGTCAGCCGCTGTCAGCTTGCTTGCGGCTAAACACCACACTGCCATGAGGGCCTCCGAACACTGGCAATCCCCAGTCCCATTCGTGGCCTGAGATGCATGTGTTTCAGTCGTCGCTCACCATGCAAGGCTCAACTGCAATAGAAGGCTCGCTATACCACTCAGGACTCCGACCGGCCCGGTATAGTGGCGTTTTGTTTTTCGAGGGGGCAAAAGTGGTGTTTCGCAGCGCGCAACTCTCACAGTGTTCTAAAAAGCCTCAATAATACGTGGGCAGTGCATGAAGGTCCGAATTCACTGTGGATTATGTCATGGATTGTTCCGATCAAACCGGCAGCCGTCGGGCAAGCACGAAATCTAGTACGATGCTAGTTGCTTTTGGCGATGCTGGATAGGAACCCAGCTAGCCATGGATGTGGTGTTTTGTTGCCGTGGACCTTTTATGTGACTTGTTCCCGACGGCGGCCGTATTACCGTTGAGTCCCGGGTTCCGTCCATGGAGCACCAGTGCCTGCCGCCGCCGCAGGTGCAAAGAGATGCGATTCGATAGTAGTCGTCACTTCTGCGGCAGGCTTCTTCTCCCACATTGTGGAGCTATATTTGCGCATCTCGACGATCTGGTCCTCTCGTTCTACCTATATGTGCGAAACTCATCACCCAGCTTCGTCTCATCAGTGTTGGAATAGCTCCCGCGTTAACTGCAAAACGCGCCCCCCGTGTTGACCATCTATGTCCCCCGTAGCTCCCTCCTCCCACGTAGTCTTTGTCACACAAGAAGGCTTGCTACGAGAGATGCAGTGCCTTTTTTTCGGCAGATACGCTGTCAGTGCCGCATGTGTAGCCATTAACCGATCCCGATGCTCGCTTGGGCTTCCGCTCCGTCCGCGCGGGTTTGGAATTCGGCTTGCGGCCGGCACAAGATGATGGGAAATAGAACAATGTTCCTAGGTGACAATATGGTGAACAAGGCGAGACGAGAAATATAAAAAGATTGGATCTGGCTTGAAATGATGGCCGCTCCAATGCCAACTAGCAAGCAGCAAAGTGATGCTATTCACACTCGAGCTCAACCGCCGCACCCTCCCTTTGTCCTCCTCCTCCTCCTCCTCCTCGGCATTGTCCAGAGAGATGCGATCAGACGCAATCCAAGACGCTCCGCATCATGAAGTTCTCCAACTTCCCTGTTCTAATCCCAGCATTTACTGCGCATGTACACATGATCCCCTCCTCCCCTCTCTCTCTCTCTTTCCTTGATCGTCTCGACATATCCGCGCAATGCCCGACTAACACGGTTTCTCCCTCGCGCGCGCAGATCTACATCGACCAGCCGCTCCCCATCACCTCGGACCTCCTCAACATCCCCTTCCTCTCGCGCGAGGGCACGCTCGTCTCGGAGCCCGACTACCGGCCCTCGCTGCGCGCCACCTTTGTGCACGGGAGCGACTTCCTGCGGCGCGACCCGGGCGGCCAGGTGGTGCGCCTCGACGTGACCAGCGTCGCCCGCGATGCGTCGGGCGCCCTCCTGCGCTTCAGCTACAACGGCGTCGTGGGCATGGCGGGGGCAGAAGGCAGGGTCATCCGCGGGGATGAGAATGCCACGACGACCGGGTTTGGGAACGCCTGTGAGTTGGCAATTTCCGTTTCCTTTCTTTTTCTTTTCCCCGGTTTCTTGCTTCTTTTTCGTGGCACTTCCTACCCTACACTCCGATCACCCTGTCAGCTCGCTCATGACCGTGCATGGCAATCAACGACTAACTTGCTCAGTCGTACAGGTTAGGTTCGAGACGGATAGTGCAATTCTAAGGTCACTGGAAGATAGGATGTATGTGGGGTCGGGGAGGTTCATTGTCGAGGCAAACCAACCCACCATCGTGGAATACAAGATCAGCGAGGTCGCCGCCTCTTGCATCGAGGAGATCAGAGCAGACTGAGGCTGTATTCAAAAGCACCAAAATTGATGCTACTGGGAGACTTCTATTTTGACATGGATGCTCACAGCGACTCTTTAATAGTTTGAAACCAATCCATCGCCAGGAGAAACAGGGTTGTTGATATTGTCGATCCTCCACCGAAAAACGCCAGCTACTACTCCTCTTTTTATCTCGTTTGGCATTCGCACTTGCAACCGACTCCCATATCCCACGGAGCATCCGAAAACTCCATTTCTGCAGGTAAATGTGTCTGCACCACGCACTAAAGCCGCACCACATATCTCTCATATCTCCCAAGTACGCGGCTATATTGCCTATACAATTTCTATTTGTTTCGCGGAACGAACACGGCGGGACGGGTGATCCATTGTTTTCCGTGTCCACATGTCTCAAAACATGTTCTTGTGCATCGTTGCCCTGGTCCAGGGTGCACTTATTGCGCAATGTTGGAAAGCTGCAGCAGGCGCTCGCCGGCGCGGAGATTGGCGTACTCGTACGCCTTGGATTCCGGCGGGAAGGTTCCGTTTGCGGCCCAGAGGTCAATGAGAGGCTGCATGGGCTCTAGCTCGGAGGGCTTGAGCATGTCCAAAGCGGTGGCAGTCAGGACAAAGTGCGAAAAGCAACTGTTGAGCTGCTTCTCCAGGTTAAGATGGTAGAAGGGCTCGGTGAAGTGAGCCCAGTAAAGGTGGGCGTAGACACGGAACATTTGTCGGAAGATCATTTGGCAAATCTCAACAAACTTGTCGGGGAAGCCGGATCGCTTGCCGATCCACTCGGGCTCGCCAGGGTTAGAAAGTTGAGAAAGTGGTGTGGTTGTGATGGCGGGGTTGTGGGAGTACGACACCCCCGAAGGGTCCGTAGGGAAGATGTTGGTGTCGTCAATCTTTCCAGAGATCCATCGCTGCATTAAACTCATGTATTCATACGCAGGGAGCTCGACAGGTTCCCTTCGGCTGTTCAGCCAAGTGAAAGAGTGGTTTCTGGTGTCTTGTAAGCGTTAAGCCTGTCTGGAAGCGAGGAGATACTCACGTTCCGGCCGACATGCGGGGGCAACTTGTTTGGTTGCAGATGGAAGATCCGTCTTCCTCCTTCTCATGCAAAACACGAACAAAGTTCCAAAGGTTACGGTAGTGCTCGACAACTGAGTACAGCGCATTAGCACGCTGCGGATAGCTCAAGTAGCTGATGGGAACGTACCTTGGTGTGCCACCCACTCGCCCTGCTCTACAGTCTTGGGTCGTGCGCTCAGGGTCATGAAGTTACCTTTGACAATGTGCTTGCCATACTGGGCGTTCAGCCAGAGAGGGAGAGGTCGTGGCAAGTGATAGGAGGCAATAATATCGTCGCCGCCCGCAATGACACCACTGGACTCATCCATACCGATAGTCTGTGCGAGTGAAGGAGAGTTGGGCAAAGGAGGGACCTTCGGAGCCAAGCTAGCAGAAGACGACTGACTCCCTTGAGAAACGTGTTCCTGAGGAGGAGGAGGGGCTTGATTGCTGGAAGCGGTCGAGGTAGTAGGACTCTTAGGTGGAGCAGAAGGTTTTCCTGACCCGCCTCGAAACCTGGCGTTGCTAAATGTATTATCCTGTTAGTAGTTGGTCGTGTACTCGCGAGAGAAAAACAGTGTTAATGCGACAAAGACCAGCTCTTGAAGCCGACATTGGACTCTTCGCCGCGGATCAGCACACTACGCCGAGACGGGCGGGATGCGAGAAGAAACATTCCCAAACCGGGCATGAACTAGAGCTGCGAAGTTCGGGGTAATCGATAGCATTTGCCGCGCCACTTGGTGGAGTAGGAATGCATTGAGTTGGGTGACGTCCGTCTGCATCTTGGAAGCTAGGGGGTCGGAACTGCAGTCGCCGGTACCTCGGTACGATGCCGTATTAACACTGAGACAATAAAAGGAGCCTGCAGTGTGCCGCCAGGTTCAGATATATGTCTTGGATGTTGCACCGAAAAGCCACATGGTAGTAGGCGGACCTGGTTTTGTTCGAGCCGGATCATGGAGGTTGGGCTTGATAGTGGTCGCGCGACCCAGGAGCCATGGGCCTCGAGGCATGCATGTGATTGAACTCGAGGACGCAATTGAAGAGTGCCAGCACCATGGCGGAAACGTGCAGTCTGATGTTGCGTTTGCACACAGTAACGGCTGAGGCGAGGTGTGGCATGGGCGGCACTCGCCACTTAGCATGGTGCTGGGGTGGCGATATCTTTCCATCGACAGGGCCCAAACTGGCAGCGTGGCACCCAGGATCCGGCAACCGTAACCACAGCGAAGCCGACCATGTTTTCCCTCTGGGTGTTTTTCGATTTGGTTCGAAGGTCTGGAACGAAGAGAGATCTAGAATAAAGAAATTCAAAGAGTTTACTTACATGCCGGAGAAGAGGTTCGACATTTTGGGCGAAAAGGCGGGGTGGAAAGTACTGGTCGCGAGGGGCGAGGAAGGGGAAATATGCAGTGGCGGCCGGACGTAGGTTGGGATCGAGCGAGCTCTTGTGAGAAATATCGCTCGAGAAGGAGGGCGGAGAAGCTCGAGACTCGGGCGTGTCGTTTGGATCTCGCGGCGAGGCTATATCAAGCAGGACGGAGGGCGCTTTTGCGGTCGCAATTGTCGAGAAAGGGGGTTTTGGAGGTTAGGAGGTGTCGGTGATGGAGATGAAGCTGCTGCGCGGCTACTGACTCCGCTAAGTCAACAGCCCAATGTTCTAGAGCGAACGAGCTTCCTCCCTGACAGACTTGACGCGGTTTCGACGTACCTGAAGCGCACTAGACTGGTTTTGGGCGCCTAAGCGAGTTACATCCGCCGCCTTGACCCCTTTCCCTGTAGTCAATTAGAAGCCAGGATGGGTTGTGGCTGGTGACTTGCATGCCCGTGGCTAGTGCGCGCTCAGCCTCAGATTTAGCGCCTGCTCTGCAAAAGGTGTTGTCGCCAAATCGAGCTACCAGAATTGAAGCGCCGCGACCGCATACCTTTGTCGGCTTGCCAAACTGGTCCTGTTTTTCAACGCGCTTTCTCCATCGCACCAACCCTCTCTCTGTTAACCCCCTCACCACGAAGCCATGTCTGACTCGGAAGACCCAATTGATCCCCTCGATGAGGGCGGCGATGACCTCTTCGGTGATGAGGCCGACGAAGAGGTGGCGTCCACCAAGGAACGCGTTCTCGACGATGATGACCTCGCTTCTGATCCCGAAGGGGATACTTACGCGCGCTACCGCGATGATAACGAAACCCAGACGCAGCATGAGACGAAGGACAGAGTTGTCATGGCTGTCCAAACATTTCGGCACAGAATCCCAAAGCCCAAAGACGGCGCTGTAGGTTCAACGAGGCCTGGTAATGTTGCGTGCGCTGACAAGATGCAACTAGCTGCGAGTCTTGCGAGTCCCCAAGTTTATCAAAATTCTCCCCGAAGAATATGACCCAGAGACTTTCCAACCGACCGATTTCGACATTGCCAACGCCAAGTCCCAGCAGCCCAAACACGTCGCAAGAGTGCGCAGAGACCACGGCACGGGCGAGCTCAAGAGCAACACCAACATCTTTCGCTGGAGCGATGGCTCTGCAACCATTTCCATTGGCGGAGAACAGTACGAAATTTCCAAAAAGGCCCTTGCCCCCGCGCCCGACAAGCCATACAACGAACTTCATGATGGTCACTACTACGCTGCCGCTGCCGAGCTGAGCAGCAACTTGCTCATGACGGTCGGTCACATCACAGAGCAGTACAATGTGCGCCCGAACAAAGCTGTGGGCGATGATGCGCTATCGATGCTGGCTGAGAGAATGGCACTGGCAAGTAAGACCTCGTCAGGCGGTGACATGATTATCCGAACGACTCGAGACCCCGAACTTCAAAAGAAGCAGGCTGAAATGGCCGAGAAGGAGAGGATAAAAGCTCAGAGACGCCGCGAGAATGCAGCCTTCAAGATGGATGATGGATACGGGAGGTCTAACCGTGGAGGTCTTTCTATCAACGACCTTGAGGGTGGTAGGCGAGGAGCAGGATCATCTCGGAAACGCGGTGCTCCCGGGTCGAGCAAGCCCAAGAAGCACGCGGATGAGTACGATTCCGACGATGACCTACCTCATGGCCAGGGCCGTCACGATGACTACGAAGAAGACGATTTCGTTGTTGGTAGCGATGAGGATGAGGAGGTCGTGAGCGGAGGTGACGAGGACGAGGACGTATTGGATGACGCTCCGAAACCGCGCTCTAAGCGACAAAGGACTAGGGAGCCTGAGGAGGACGAAGATGCTGAAGGTTCTGATGTTGAACCCCATGAGGCATCCGGTAGACACAGGCGACGCAACGTCATTGACGACGATGACGACTAGACGGGCTACCGCTGGTACATGGCGAAGGTAGCTCCGCTAAGCGGACGCGAGGTTTATTTTACAGTGTATCATACGTAATTGGGCATTTCTAGGCAGATGGGGCCACACTCTTGGGGCGGCGTTCAGACCAGAATGAAGAAAAATAGACGTGGTTAGCGATGGTCATTCACATTATTGCATGAGCACCCGGGCTTGGGGTGCACCCAGCCCGTGCATTGGAGTCGCAACGGGCCTATAAGAGAGCTGGCGCGCTCACGGCTTGGCCATGTGCACTGCACATTCGCATTCTTCGCAGGCGACATGGAGCAATTGTGGTGCTGAGAGGTGGTATTGTGGCTCAGCCAAGGGACTCTCCGGCCCGAGCTGGTCGCGCTGGTGATTTCATTGGCAATCACATGCCTGACTTTTAGCGTTCGCTGCTTTCACGGCAAGGCGGGGACCTCCACGGGCCAACAACAACCGTTCAACATCCTTTTGCGCGGGCTCGAGTTACTCTCAGCCCTTATCAATCCGTCGCGAAGACCACTGCTCCGTCTTGCATGTGGCCCGGCGGTCCCTACAATGCCCTAGATACGCGCGCGCCCCGTTGCTTCTGCGCTCGACCCTAACCCCGACTCCATAGCTTCCGGCTGCCTTCGATGGTGCTTGTGATCGTCCCTCGGCAATCATGGGGGTAGTCGTGGCCGTATGGGGTGTCGTCGTCGACGTAGCCCAATTCTGGCAAAGGGTAAATGGCGCCACTCCCCTTTGCGACTACACGTTCTTCCTCTAACGATGCTGCTACAGAAGCTGCGCAGCTGGTACACGCGCAAGAGCCCCGTCGAGCTCTGGCTGGACTTCTTGCGCCACGCCGAGACCTATGAGGACTGGGAGGAGGCTGCCCTGCACCTGGACAACCTCCTCGCCCTCGATCTCTGGTATGGATATGCCTCCCTGGTTGGTGTTGAGGCGACGCGCTTACCCGCTCCTGCAGGCGAAATAACCCAACCTCCAAGTACTACGACTGGCGCCTCATCAACGAACGACTCGACTCCCTCGCGACATACAGGGAAAATGGCAACTTCCAGCAGCTCGTCAACCTTTTGCGATCCGGCTTGGTTCGGAATCTTGGCAACATCACCGCGCCGAAGCTATACAACCGGTCCTTTGCCGGCACCAAGTACCTCATTGAAGAATATATCACCCAGCTTGCCGAGTCGGTGGAAGACATCCGCATGCTCCCAACTAGCCCCTCGTCGGCAGGGCATGCCAACGGCATCACCTTGACCACCCAGATGAAGCTGGACTGTATCCATGATACCAGGCAGGCCTTTGGCAGAAGCACCCTCGTCCTGCAGGGCGGGGCCATCTTTGGAATGTGCCACCTCGGCGTCGTCAAGGCCCTCTTCCTTCGCGGCCTGCTTCCACGAATAATTACTGGCACAGCTACTGGTGCCTTGATAGCAGCTCTCGTTGCCATCCACACAGAAGACGAACTGCCAGCTGTTCTGAGCGGTGAGGGTATCGATCTCACAGCCTTCTCGTCCAAAAGCGGAATAGAGCCCCGGAGCAGCCAGACAACTCGCTCGCGATGGGAAACCTTACTACGAAGGATCCGTCGTTTCTCGCGTGAGGGTTACTTTCTCGACGTTACGGTCCTGGAAGAGTGTGTGCGAGCCAATGTGGGCGATTTGACGTTTGAGGAAGCGTACAATCGCAGCAAGCGAGTGCTGAACATTACGGTTGCCACGGAGGGACAAGGCGGCGTTCCCACTCTGCTTAACTACTTAACCGCCCCTAATGTTGTAAGTGCTCATGAATCGTCTCTGAAAGTCCTCGTCTAATTTTGTCCCAGTTGATTTGGACCGCTGCAGTGGCGTCCAATGCCTCGTCCCCGGCGCTATATGGCCGGCGTAAAACAACCATGCTCTGCAAGAACGTCCATGGGAACATTGTGCCCTGGGAACCGGCCAATACTATCGATTTCCGCCATTGGACACATACATCATACTCGGACCGTGACTCTCCTCTGCGTCGGATCGCAGAACTTTTTAATGTCAATCATTTCATTGTTAGCCAGGCTCGTCCCTACTTGATTCCATTTATTCAATCCGACATGCACGGCCCATCTTTGGTCGAGGCTCGCAGCAAGACAACACAGGTATCTGCGTTTTTGGTTAGAATGGTAGGGTTGGAAATACGACACCGGCTACGCCAGCTAGACACTCTACGCTTGCTTCCAGCGGGCATACGGCGCTTTCTAGTCGACGAGCAAGTACCAGCAGCGTCAATGATGCTCGTCCCAGAGGTAACAGCTGGAGACTTTGTGCGGCTTTTGGAGACGCCCACGCGTGAAACGTTAGACTACTGGATACTGAGGGGGGAGAGGAGTGTGTGGCCTGCGGTGGCCGCTCTGAAGATCAGATGTGCGGTGGAAAACGAGCTGGACAGGTCATACCAAGTAGTGCGTAAATTGAAGGCCCCAGGACTCCGGAGGAAAGGCAGCATGGCGGCAACGATGGATGCCGAGCGAAGGGAAAGGGAGCGCATGAGTGCGTTTGGAATTTCCTTGGGTGCCGATTTTGGTGGGACTTGATATCTAGCATTGTATGGGCACTGATGCAAGATGGAGTAAGGCACAAGCCATTTATAATTTGTTTTTACGGAGTTGAAGCATTTCATCTTAGCGAGTATGGTTTTATTTGTGTATTCGTATTTCTTGATAAGTTTCACGTCCAAGTTTGGCCTTTGTTGACCGAGTAGCCTCAAACAATCCTCGCCAATATTACCCACGGCGCCTCACAAGGCCAGTAAGTCTATACGTCAGAGATTAAATGTGTCCCAAAATGCCCCTGTGGTACATGTCACACCAAGTGTGTCTTATTCCACACTTCAAGCGTGAACAGGTGATATACATGGACATGGATGGTGTTTATATGCAAAATGAGTGAGTACAAGGGTGAGCAACGCCCGAACAGTAACAAATTGAATCAGGGGCAAATCGCTCATGGTCGAAGAAAGAGAAGAAATTGATTGCGATTATGGCGCGTTGGTGTTTCTCTCCCCTTATTGTTTGTCTACTCCTCCTCCACTGTCCTCCACTTTGGACTCATTTGAGCTACGATTTTTGCGACTGCTTTTCCTATCGCTAAATAAAACACAAGGTTTGTTTGTGACCATGCTGGTCTTGAGAGTGAAGATCATCGATCCTGTTGATGGCAGTGAGAGCAAGATTCGCGCATCCCGTCGTGGCCTAGCATGAATCGATTGTTTGTTCTCAGAAACATCTTTCTCATTGGAGAAAAGTCTAGAAATACATATCAACAGACGAGTTTTAGGAACCTCTATGGGTGGAGAAGACTCTGTTGGGGAGAGTTTCTCTTCATGGCCAGGCATCAGCGATGAAGCTTTTCTCAACCCACGGTTGAGAGACAGTCAGCCATATGCACCAAAGTTCCTTGGAAGCCGTCATTTGTGGCCAATACATATGGCCTTTTTTTCTTACCTGGGGTCGGCCGCAGCTTTTATCTGAAGCATGTGCCTACAACCATGAATGGCCGTGGCGCATTCTATAAAGGGGTGGCTTGGAAGAAAACGATATGAACAATGTTCCTTTGGAATAAAGGTACAACAAGAAAAGAAACCCAGGAACGTGTGTGCCATATCTATTGCTTTCCAATCCTTCATAACCCCAGCTCAGCATGAAAAACAACCACGAGAACTTGGCCTATATTAAGCTAAATTAACGGTAAACACTTTTTTACTTATTTATTCCATGTTTTAGCCATAAACTTCATAGTGATTGCATACTAGCCAAGCCTGTAGCCATTTCATGCTCCTGAGACCCATGCCGGCGCAGCTCTTGTACAGTGACCAACCCAAATCTGACAGGAGCGTGTGGCATCAGACGCTGAATATTGCACGAGCAATGAAATGATTTCAAGTTCAGTGTAATAATTAACAAGCTAGACTTATTTGCTTATAAAAAGGTGTAGCACAAAACATGACGTTGCCAATGGCAAGTGCAGCACAACATTCCCACCTGGCGTCGAGTACACGCTGCGAGGCGTTGTCAGGCTCTCAGCCTGGCATTGTACGCTTTGCCATCCTTCAAGACAAACCACGACTATTCTCCAGTAAAAAGAACATGGAAGTACTTGGCCCAGCATCCATTACCGTGCTTTTCTTTGTCGAGCGAGTGGCAGCACTCTCGAGTAATCTGCGATAGTCCAGGTGACACCACGATGAGGCCGATATTGCCAAGATTTGTTTACCAGACACAGATTGGCATCTAGATCGATCCGACGACGACCTTGGTCATTCGTACTGCAGAATGAGACACTCCCAACCCCACGGGAACAACACACCCATTCCAGTCGCCCTGCTCTACACAGACCTGGACATGATTGGCTCAAGCGAGGAGGCAAGTTTTGCCTCTCCTCCTCAGCGAATCCGAGGCCTTTGAAAACAAATGATATATCATATGGAGCCCTTGGAGCCGTGGCCCCGGTTTCTTGGTCTTTTGATAAAATTAGCCTGCGCCGACGCTGAGCTGGCAGCACGCCAATAGCTCGCGCGCACAAGTTATTGAGACGCTTCTCTTGTCCCCGCCCATCCCATCCGTCGTCGCCGGTGATACCGGGCGGCTGGCCTGGGCACGGCATGGGAGAGCTGACTGGTTGATGCGCCAAAGGGTGAGTGAAGTGAAGCGGTTTGGACCAGTGCGAGCGGCCCCATGATATCCGACCACGCTTTCTCCCCCCGCAACGAGACCGGTGTGGCTTCAGAGTGATGCAGTCCGGCAGCGGCTCCAGAGGCGCCATCCTCTCGTACAGTCCACCCCGGAATTGGAGTCGTCCGTGGGGGTCGCGAATGTTGGTGCTGCCGAGAAAGTCCGTTCGGGCCTTTCTCATGGCCCCCGTCTTGGGAGACGCGGCCGTTGCCAATTCAGGCCTGTGCTACATATGCTGTGTGCTATATATCTCTTCCGTGGCCAAGTTCTTTTTAACGGGTGCGAGTGGGAAGGGCGTGCACAGACGAGCAAGCTGAAATGAGTGAGAGAACAAGGCTGGGTGAGCCTCAGACAAACACATGCAAGTCGCCAAGAATGGCACACGATTGGCACTCCACGACCTTGGACAAAGGAAACGTGGTATTTGAATCCTTGATCCTCGATCTGATGTGCGCGCCCCGAGCCGCAGCGTCATGTCCAGTTACCTGTGTCCGCCATCAGCAACATCCCCAACAAACCATGAATGGTAATTTAGCAGTTGTTGCTCTCCAAACACGGTTTTGCTCCTCCCCAACAAACTACAAATCGGCTTGGCCGTTTCAGGGCCTAGCCATTTGTGCAATCACATGTATTTATCATTTTTTTTTAAACCAGCAACGTGAGCCGCTGATCCGTCCCAGTCAAAATCCAGCCTCGACTTGCACTTTACGAACCTTCCATCCACCCCCATGCCCATTGACCAACCACGGGGCGTGGCGTAGAATATTGGCCGATCAGCATGACATGCATCAACAACAAAAATCCCCGTGTTCATTTTTTTTTTCTTTTCCTTTCCCAAAGCCGTCGTCGTTGGGCTCTGATGAATCTGACTTCTGGTCGTGTGCTCCCCCAAATGAGAGTGGGGGGCTCCGCGCAGCAGGACTTGTGCTCTTGCCAAACAAGCCAAGCGCGAACCCCTCATGAAGGCCTTCAAGGGATGTCCTAGGACTGACCTTTGGCCTTGGTGGATCGGCAGGACTTCAATGCAGACGAAGGAGAAACACTCTCCCACTACACCTGACAGCAACAGCGGATCCGAGGTCAAAGTCGTAGGACCAAAAAGAACAGTCTGCCGACACCACATGGCGATACTTTTTCCTGGAAGGAAAAACCAATATAAAATAAAATGAAATAAAGATAGATTGTTCGTTTTTATGGTGAACAAGTGAAAGTAAAGCCCTCAGCTCTTTTTTCGGGTTGTTTTCATAATACGAGAACAATTTTAAACTGCTGAGTGTGGCAGAGTACAAATACTGACGGTGACGGTGATGCCAGGTTCTTGTCCGACCACTGTACGTCACTTGGTTTTGAGTTTTGTCACTGCAGTAGCGGTTGATCCATGGCCTGTCATCGCGTCTCTCGGTCTCTCAAACTGGAAGAGGCCGCAGTGCACCTAATGGCCGGGGAGCCTCAGAACCAGGCTCCGGGCCATCGTCACATGCCTCTTTGCCGTCCTTGCTCGTCTGTTTTTGAGTCTTGGCGAGGCCGGGCCCCGGCACCGGCATGGCACCGGCACTTACCGACACTATCACGGCCTCTTCCGTACGTCTCCCCCCTCCCCCTCCAGCGACTTGATGCCAGGCTGGTGGAAATGAGTGTTTGCGCATGCCTCCACAGGTGCGGGCGAATGGGATGCAAGAGCATGCAGCCTACCCAACACGTCGCAGTACCTGAAACGAACAAAGGGTCCTCGGTGTCTTACCAGGAAATAATCAATGACGATACCAGGCGTCGGCTCTCTATTTTTTACCGCCATGAATCACGCCGGAGCAGAGCATTACGCGGCACGTTGTGGTGAATACGAGAGGAGGAACGGCTACATTCCAGAGCACCGTTAGCTGCAGCGATGGCGCCCAGTAGCCTGCAGCCTCCGGGATATTAATAGCCTTTTCAGCCTTTCCAGGCTCAAGAGTTTCCTATCAAACTACGTACGTAAGTGCGAATCGTCCAGTGGCTCGACCAGCACATACAATTCTTGGCAACCTCCAGGCACGCGTGCTGATAATCCTAGTTGAGCTGAATTCATACTTGTCGAAGCAAGTCTAATGCAGCCGCATGTGAGTTAGAGGCTCGTGCTTGCGCCGGTTGTGTGCCAAAAAAAAAAATCGAAGGACGGGGAGAGGATGGCGTGTCACCCGCCTAGCCCTGCGTCAGTGTGCTTGTGTGTATGTGGTGCGGTTGCTTTAATGTTTTACCTCTGTAGGGCTGGGTTTCTGTCATTTCTAATAGACCCGGCCATGCTAGTCCTTGGACGGGGGGGAGCATGGGGTAGTGGGGTGAGATGGGAGGGAGGTTTGCGCGTACCCGCACACAACGTCTTCAACGTTGTGCAACGTTTCGCCCCGGCTGTAGCCCGCATTGTGAGGAAGAACAAGGGGGGTCTGGCGAGTCCTTGAGACACGTAAAGAATCCCGCTGGTGGCGCGCAGAGCAAAGCTTAGCTTGTAAGCATACCCGGTCTCCTCCCTTTGCTACCTTGAAGCTTGAGCCGAGAGCAACGGAGGATGCGGGGGAGGTGGAGGAGCAAGCTCCTCGACGCTAAGAAGAAGTGAGGCGAACAACGGTCAACTATCTCGAATCTGGCAACAAGCAATGGCTCGATAATTGGCGAATGGAACCCCTCCCTCTCGCCCGAGACGTGCGTAGTTTCCGGACCATATGCGCCCAGCGAGGGATGAAGTCGGGCAGGTATAGCTCGTGGCTGACGAGGCACGGCAGAGAGAGGGGATCCGTGCGGCGAGAGCATCGTATTTCCGTCATCAGCATGTATGGGGGGGATCGATGGTCGCGAGGGATTCCGCATCAAGACCCCTGGTGCGTCATGTAAATTTAGATGTTGAGGAGCGCCGTTGTGGATTGATTGATTGGGGGCACCTTTTGCTTGGGTCTGCGGGAGATGCGTAGGAAGCTCCTCGGTCTGCAAGCATTGAATCTGCGTCATCGCGCGAGAGCGCATACGCAATCTGGGATGCGCCAAAAGGGAAAGGGAAAAAAAAGCACCGGTGCTCCAACTACAGCCAAGACGACGCTTCGGCAGCAGACCCGAACATGGCTGGCCAGGGCCTCTCATCAGGCTGCTTTCCTGGAGATGTGGATGGTCGGGACCGACTGCCAAGGCCCGGCGTCGTCCCCAGTATCGACGGGGCCCTGCAGCCAAGTCTACGTCGCATGCGCATCAGGGCAGCCTCCAACTCGCATCCAGTCATCGGCGCCCATTAACCCCCCCCAAAGATGCGGTACGAGTCTCGAGGCCAGTCGTACTATGTTGACATTCTTCACCGAAGGCCCAGAGATGAATATAAGCCCGTCTCCTCCCCACTCCCTTACTCTCATCTGCCCTAATCACCATTCTACCTACTATTACTATTACTTGACCAAGCATACCTGCGAGGTATCTGCTCTGCTCCTTCCCCCTCCCCAACTCGCATCACTCAGGTGCAAGAAGCCACAACGCCTCGCCCGGTCATTGTGCGTCGCTCCATCCAACGCCCGCCCGCCGCATTCTGCCAGGCACTGCAGCGGATGTAACCAACCACCCGGTTGCTGTCGAAGCAGCTTGACCAGCACATTGCATTGTATCTCTGCATCCATCCCCACACGCCCAATTTATCATATCTGGACACCTGCTCCAGCGATAGATAGCATCGCATCTGACACCTGGGCCGAATCCATCTCGGCAATTTTCAATTTACCGCCTCTCTATCATCATCAGCCGTCAACACCATTTCAACCATGGCTCAGAACGTCAACATCAAGCCCGTCAAGAACAACAACAACAACATGGGCGATGCCATGATAGCAGCTCTCCCGCTCAACCGCCACCCTCCAGCCACCCAAGTGACGATTTCAGCCCCTTCGACTTTGGACTCCTCCGCCGACAGCGATGAGACCATAGATGCCGGCTGGGAGAATGTCACGTCGGGGCCATCCGAGGCTACGGCCCCGTCCGCGGCCGACACCATCAACGTCAACCCCACTCCAATCGCCGGCTCCGTGCCCAGCTCAGCACCCGTGTCAAGCATCAGCGCCGCTGCTGTTGCTGAAGCCATGAAGCTTACATCCGACAACATGTTCCTCCACGACAAGATCTACGGTCCCGACCGCCCCCTCCTCGAGCGCCTCTGGGGCCAGCGCGGCCGGAGTACCGTCGCGAGCAGCAATCTACCTCCCGATCATGCCTCGTTGACCCATGCCTCCGACATGACCAACGACCTCGGCGAATCTTTTGCTCCCACGTCGGTTGATCCTCCAGATTCCGACGTGGCTGGCATCGGCGCCTGGGCCGATGTTGCACGTCCTGCCATGTGAATGGAAGAAAAAAAAGAGAAAAATAGAAGGAACCCCGGCTTTTTTCTTTGCAATCTTTTTTTTTAATGAGAAACGGTGTTGCGGCGTTCTATTATTATCATTATCAATATTCCTTTCTTCATCATCACATACCTCTCTGCCCGTTTTGTTTCATCGGCTGCCGAGTACTATTACAGGATTGTTCAATGTTTGCTCCAAAAATAACCAACAGATACCACAAATTTGTTTTATTATTATTATTGTTACTATTATTGTCCATCTTCATTTTTTTCCTTTTCTTTCCTTTTTTTGTACCATAGAGAAATGTTTCACGGTCAGGCAAAACTGGGTCGTCCAATGTGGAATTTTATCTATTCCAGACACCAAAAAGCGCGGTCACTGGAGGCGGGGAGGGAACGGGAGGGAGGGGGAGAAACGCCGTCATCAAGAATGTAGCCACACATCAAATCACACTTCCCGCAAGCGCCCTTGCCGGGGTTCCTATCTCCCTCTCTCCTTCTTGCATTCCAATTCAACTGTGCGTGTCCATGTTGCAACTAATTGCGCAAGCCTGGCCTTTGCTGCCCAGGATCGACGTGGCCATTCCCCACCGCGATCAAGGAAATTATACCCCAGGAGGGAAAGGGAACATTTCATCCCATGTCGAGCAGGATGAAAAATGATGACTAGATCTCGCGGAAGACATCCACCCGAGAGGAGGACGAGGGGGGTGGAGGGTGCCCGCAAATCACCTGGATCTTGCATGTTTGGTAGCATCGTCGGCCACCACCCATGTGGTTGGTCCTGGTTCCTTCGGCTTATCGGTCCCTTCGTCTGTCTCTCTATCCCTCTATCCAGACGTATCCTGGTACCAAAAAAAAAAGGACGTTCCGCTTTTCATTTCATCGGAAATACCCAGGCCGACGCGCGTCGCCAATTAACCGAGTCCTCCCATGCCATCTTGACCGCCACCCAACGTCAACGGAAATAAACCCTTCCCCCTGGCGCTCGTCTTGTCATCGGATCGGGCCTTCGGGAGGCGTGGTTGACCATGACCGTTGCCGTGCACGGGGCAAACTGCCAATGGCCGTTGCGTCGGTGCGTGTGTGAGCCCATGGCCTGACGTGATGATGGCTTAATGTCCGTCGCTGCCGACGAAACAGGTTTGCAGGGTTGGATTTTTGACTCGCCTTCTCCACAATTTGTCCGGGATACAGTTATTGTCAATGCAAGACACCCACCAAAGAGGCGAAGTAAAGCAGGTACCCGTGAAAGCACGAACCCTACAATGCACAAGGTGAGCGCCGGTTGCCAATCAACTCGCGCTCGAGACACACACAAAATACGCACATAAAACAGACGACACAGATAATGTAATGGGAAGCGATGATTGATAGAAAAGTTGGCGACCAACGTTCAGGTGCCAATTATTGTTAAATACTTGCGCGAGCCACGCATAGAAGCCAATAGACCCTCGTCCGGTTTATCCTTGCCTTAGACGCCTCCCGGGGTAACCGTAAAATGAAGAGAGGTCATCCAATGAACTTATGTACAGAATCCTAAGCCAAATGCTCATCAAACACTCCCCATGCGCTCACTCTACGCGTAATTTCATGTCCATCAATTTAGTTAAGGTAGACCATGGCGGCGACGGCACCAGCGATCAGAGCGATGGAAGAGGAGAGACGGGCAGCACCGCTGCTGGGGACAGTGGTGGCAGTGGAAGAGGAAGAGGCACCAGTGGAGGTTCCTGTGCAAGGTTAGTGATTGCGAGAGTAGAGAAATGCAACGTTCACGTACCAGAGGCGCTGGTCTCATCAGCAGCAGAGGAAGTCTTGGACTTGGTGGCAGCAGGGGTGGTGCTGTTGTTGGCAACAGGGGTGGAGGTGATGGCAGCCTCAGTGGTAGAGGTGACCTTGGTCAAGGTGGTGGCCTTCTCGCTGGGGGTGGAGTAGGCGGTGGTCTTGTCGGCCTTGGTGGAAGCAGCAGAGGTGGAGGCAGCGGCGGAAGTGGTGGCGGCGGCACCGGTACCGGTGTAAGGCCACTGGGAGGAGTAGTTGTACTCGCCAGTCTCGTTGTCAGTGATCTCGAAAGCGTAGTCGTCGCTGGGGATGTCCGCAGCGGTCCAGGTGAAAGAGCCGCCAGAAGCAGAGGCTAATTAGGGTCAGTCTGAGATTGACCACATGGGCCAGTGTTGAATCTTACCGGTGAGGGTGTCGTAGTCCTTCAGATCAGTGGACTTTCCATTCTTGAGCTCAATGGTGCAGCCCTTGGAGCCGCAGCCAGAGAAGGTGATGGTGAAGGGCTGGCCCTCAACGACGTCCCAGTTGGAGTTGGTGAAAGCAGGCTTGGCAGCGACGGCGGCAGCCAGGAAAGAGATAGCAGCGACAGAGTACTTCATTTTGAATGGTAAAGTGAATCGGTGATTCGGTTGTTGTAAAGAGTGACTGGGTATTACTGTGAATCGGGTGTCAGCGATGTGCGCCCTGCAGGTGTGCCTTGGTAGACGATGCGAAAGTTCATGTCTGAAGTGCGAGTGTGGATGCGAGGAAATTGCGGTCTCAGATGCAGATACTGGATAGCGTGGCTTTGTTTGTCAACAAAGCGTGCTGTCAACAACTGCCTTCAGCCGGCAGGTGCTCGTGAGCAAGCGCTGCTGGTTTGTAGGCCCGTGACCCAGTTATCCGTCTTGCAAATCGACTGGTCCATCCTCGCAAGCCAGGGCAGCGGGTAGGTTGAGATTGGTGGCAAGGGACGATGATCGTGTGTAAGGGTTGTGCAGTGGTAGTAGCGATAGTGGTGTAAGATCGAGATTGGCAAAGTCCAATGTTGTCTTGTGTCGAGATCGGCCAAGGGTTGCAAAGGCTTACTTACATTAAGATAGTAGTAAAGAGCAACGGAGCGATTGAAGACGTTGATGGAGAGGAAAGAAAAGTCGAGGATGGGGGGCAGGAAGGAGGGTATTAAAAGGTCGAGGACGAACACTGAATGTGAGTTGACTCTGGGCCAGCTGGGGGTAGGACGGGGAGGCAGTGGGCGTGTGTGGACTGGCGAGAGATTGGATGTGCCCCAGATTGGATTGGATTTTAGCCCAGATTGGGCAGGCGCCGGGAAGAGGCAAAAGCTTGAGGGTCCCAAGATGGAGTCACTTGGGTGGAAAGGAGGGGGGTGTGTCCAAGGAAAGGGGTGAGGCCTAGCGGAAGCGAGAGAATGAGTCGAGTCCAAGAAAGGGTCAGGACGGTCAGGACTCGACTTAGCAGCAGGGAAGGAGGAGGTATGGAGTCCCCGTCATGGCACTCCTACTATGTACATGCAGCGAGACATGGAGAAAGAAACCTGACTCTGGCCGTGCTTCGCCTCGCCTCGCCTGGCCTTGGTTCGCAATTTTCCGATCTCTCCGTGGCTGCAGCATCTCTGTTTTCCATGATCTGCCTTACCTGTGTCTATCTTTTACTTGGGTCAGAAGCGTTTGTATCACAACATTCCAAACCTACGGCATCTACATACTGGTCCAAGAGCCCCAAGACATCCGCTCACGCGCGCACGCACACAAACAACCGCCACAGACATGGCTAAGGACAAGCCCGAAAAAAAAAAAAATAACCAGAGAGACAGAAAACGCCGCTTGTTTTCCACCCCCGATTCCCAACGGATGGTGGGCGATGCGAACCCCGGCATGGGGAAATTGGCCACGCCCCGTTGCAGCATACCAGCGCTAGTAGAAGCCATAAGGGACCCCTGTGCACACATGCTCTCAGCCCCACAGCACATCTCCTCTCCAGGTCCAGGGCCCACCGGTCCACCCCCTGTGCCTGGCAACAAGGCCGGACAACCCCAGCGCTCACTGGTCCATTATCATCTGGGATGAAATGCGCCCAGAGGCAATAGACTCTTGGGAGGATTATCCCGCCAGGCCACCGAGGCCGAGCCCCCGTCCGAGCCCCATGGTTGGTCCATGCCGACATGACATCGAGGGTAGCCTGCCCACCCACACCTTCAGGTACCTGCAGTCGACTCACAGCCCAGCGCCGCAGTAGTCCAATATTTCGCGGCTGCGCAAGGACAATCGCTCCAGCTCGACCAGCCCAGCTTCGAACTATGACTCCAAATGCAATGATTTACCTCGGGGCATTGGGCCCGGGCCTCGTAGCAGAGGCCGCACCTTACTAACTCTGTACCCAAGTAACGACACGGCAGACCAGCCAAGGGGAAGCAACGTCGTTGGCCTCGTCTCCCAGAGCCTTACCTTACACAGACAGAATTTACCCGCCCTTTCCCTCCCCCTCCCGTGCCCCGCTCAGAGCCTTGCTGTTTGCCCGCGTGCTGGGCCGCACTCGCGTGCTATCGGCTAGCTGAGCACTCACACTCTCATCTGGGGAGTACATCATGATGTGCACGGCTTGCTACATCCGTTAGCACAAGTCCATTCCAGATGCTACGACAATCGCGGCTATGCTCAGACGTGCAACCGCTAATCCCAACTATTGAGTATTATTTGGCCCCTGAAGGGGCGCCGCCGCTTGTCTCGCTGGTCGGTGGCAGACGGAATGACCGTGCCATGGCGACGGGCCATTGTTGCGGGAGTCCCCCTTGGTTCGCTGCAGCTGCTTGTAAGTCGAGTCGGCATGGTGCACTATCGAGTAAGATTAGGCGGCTGCGAGCGGTCCAGACACCGACTCTGTTGGCCTGTGGCGACCATCTCCCGAGCCCACAACGCTTCGCTGATTGGGTCCAGTGTGGGTTGTGATTGACTCCCAGCCTGCTCTACACCGTTGGACAGCGCTTCTTTGGCCACCGCCTGCCTCATTTCACCCTGCCGGCCTCTCACGCGCACAGCCCGTCCCGTCTGCTGTTGGTTGATGCCCGCGCTGGTTGCCCCAGTCTCAGGATTGGGGTCCAGCGCTGCCAATGGTGTTGGTGCTGGTGCCGGGACTGGCCCATCGCAAGGCCTGCGCTTCAGCCTGGCGTTCACTAAAGTCGCCTTGCGCAGGGTCATGAGAAAAAGGAGGGTGGTGTCGTGGCGGGATTGGCTTGAGCTCTGGACTGGTCTCAACGTTGACGTTACTATGCAGCTTCCCATGGATCTTGTCTTCCCACCCACACACACCCACACACACAAGCGGATGCTCCCTGGAGACTGATGTGTATCGCGCATTGCATCGTTGGCCTCGAAATAGGTCGCTCAGACAACAGGCAAGGCCGCCATTTGCGCCCAGTATGCCACACAGCCATGAGATGGGACACAAATGGCACACCGATGGCTTCAGCATCTGTACGACAGGCCGTCGGAAACACCAGGTCACAAAGGGCCAAACAGGAATACCAGGGTTTCCAGTTTTCCCTTCATCGCCAACCCCTGCTTGAGGGCCTCTGCAAAGTCCTCCCGATGTACCCCTGCGAGCATGCCCGCCGGATAGGGACTCAATCACTCCATACCAGACCTGGGGATGACCAATACTTTGGAATCCCGCAACATGATGCTATAGGTCAAGTATGTGGTTCATCAAGCAATCGAGAAACTTGAGAAATAAATCAACCAGTACACGTTGGACACATGTACGGCGTCCACCAAGTGCAAACCATTGAAAGCCAACCTCCACTTACTCTGCAACTCGACACGAATGACGCCTATATCTTCCAACAGTATCGGGCAAAATAATTACGTGCGTGGGCAGTGCATTGGCAGCTAATGCAGCCGTCATCGGGGTTCAGCCCTTGAGAAGCCGGATGGATGCTCTCATGCAGGCCGACAGTTTTGTTGTCACAGCTGACATCTGGACGGGCACGATGTAGCACAAACTGGGCCATCAACTTACGATCAATGCCTCACTAGAGGCCCAGCCTTTCAAGCAGAACGGATGTGTTCCCCGGATAAAGTAAGATGCCAACGTAATCCCCACGGCGCAGCTGGATGAAGGAGGCATCGTGTTCGCTCTGGTGTCCTGCCTGAGAAGAGTTTATTGAACAAAGACCAGGCAGCTTCCAATGGTGGTTGGTGCAACCCACGCACTACTTGAATCTTGCATCCGTAGGGCCATAGGGCGCTGGATGCTGGGCGCGGGAAGACGACAATGGGTGGTGGGCGTGGTAACTTTCGCACACCACTACCACCACTAGCGACGCATGCATTCCCAACTGGCGGCATACACATCATGCCCCCCGCACTGCGCCACTAGAAACAGCTGAGAAGGCCGTCTCGAGCGGTTGTTGTTGTTGTATCGCATCGGGTTTCACTCAGCCTTGACCTCACTTTTGTTTCTTCCCCGTCTGTTCTCGGGGGTGAGTGTCATCATCAGTCAATTCCCTCGCCGCCCCCATCCGCGCACTCACACCATGTCTCTTACACCCTTGCTTAGTTCCATCGCTGACCACCGCGCGGGCCAACAGAGTGAGACGCATGAAGTCCAGGCTCATGGCTCCGAGCTCACATGAGCATGAGGATGAATTCAGTGCGGAACGTGATTTTGTTTGAGCCGACACAATTTGGCTGTCAGGGGCTTGGCTCAGTGCTAATGTGCGGTCAATGATCTGCTATCTTGGCCAAGTGCACGGGTGCTTCGCTAGTTGAATGAGCAAGACGTGGCCCAGACGCGGCGGACTCTTGGCAAGAAGATCAGAGGAACACCAGACCGGGACACGCAAGCCGGGTGCGGGAGTTGCGGTTACGATGTTTGCGGGCAGTTTACATAGGCCCAGGCAGCTTGCAGCCGCATCATCGAGGATGGGGGCCTGGAAAAGTTTCTGACCAGCTTAGGTTTCCGTACGGACTGTCCCCTGAGGCCTATAAGCGAGCTGGGCACTGGCCGTGGGCGAGCTTGCTGTGCTGTACCGGGTAGGTCAGCACAATTGGCTTTTTTTCTCGAAGCCAAAGATGGCGTAGCCGAATGGCCCCAAAAAGTCTATACTGACGGATTACAGTAGCTTCGGATGCCTCCGGGGCTATTTACAGAAATTAAAGTGACACTGGTGCTGTTTGATCTCCTTCTCATCCCCGTCCCCAATCTCCAATCTCATCATCTCCTTGCGTCCCCATTTCCCAGTGTTTCCACCTGCTGCCAACTTTGTTTCCGCCCCCTCACTGCTTCTCGCTCCCACTCTCGCGCTGTCCTCCTCGTCTTCTTTTTTGTCTTTGATAAACCCATGTTCAACGTTGCATTAGCGCACCCCGCTCCCCCCTGCACCACCACCCCCACTTCTTCAAAAATCCACATTTGCTCGACCGTATGGGAACGGGCTTCCGGCTTTCGAGGCGCCCGAAAAGCCATTGTTCCTTGCTTCGAATCCTCCTTCGTGCCTGTCTGTCTAATTACTGCTCGGCAGGTAGCCCGGGAGTCCCAGAGTTGCTCGGCAGGGCGGTGGCATTTCTCAATCTCTCTTCTACCCTGGGCGCTCAATGGCCGCGTACCCTGCATAGTGTTATTTTCCGACGGCATTCTCTTGTAATTTCGGTCTCGCTCCCAACGACTCGCATTGCCCGCCAACCTGGGGACGGCAAGTGGGGACTGCGCTTGGGAAGGATCATCAAGAGTAGCATTCTGTCCACGTTGGTGTCCCAGCGTGGAAGCGAAAATGAAGCTTGCAGAGAGAGAAAAAGGCGGCTCGAATGGAACGATGCGATTCGTCTCCCCGCAGTAGTGACTGGCGCCTCAATCAATCCCTCACGTTGCTCATCTCCTGCAGTAAATGACATGGCTGGCGACAATCCTTTGGCAACATTCATCCCACCTTGTCATTTGCTGCCGCCCAATCTATCCCAAGACGTGATACTCAATCAGGGTCCTACGCAGATGCTCATCTGGTCTCGCAATTTTATTTTTCGTCTGTTGACTCTATCTGAACCTTTTCTTCTTCTTTTTTTCTTCTTCTTATTCATTAATTCGGCACCCTGGTCCTTGATTTGTTTGACAGAGAGGCAGTACATGTCGCAGCAACACGCAGAAGGATTGTATGCTCTTGAACCTACCTGGGGTCCGTCCGCATACACATAATTACACACGCCCCCTCCATTTCATGTACAGCTGGCCCAAAAAAAAAAAAAAGAATTAATACCCATCCCAGGCAGCGTATTCTTTTTTTCTGGTTGGCTTGCCCGCTGACATCTCTGTCCAGGGCTATGGCTGTAGCCTGCAGCATGACACCACTCAGTGAGCCTCGCCCGCTCCGGTGTGGCACAGGGGTGTGTGGGAGCGTATAAGAGAGAGTGTGTGTGGGCTGCAAGCAAAAGGGCCAAGGCTGAAGGGAGAGAGAAAAGAAAGAAAAAAAATCTTCAAAGAATAGCGCCGAGAAACCCATCACCAACAAACAGACTTGTTGGTTGGGAGGCCTGCTTCAGTATTTCCCCCTCCCCGTGATCGCCGGAGCGCATTGCATGTGGTTGGTTGCACATTGTCCATTCTGATACTAGCTCAGCCCCCTCCTGCGATAGTGCGCACCCGGCGGCCAATGTTTTGTTTCGTTGGAAACTCTGGGGTCTTCTGGATCGGCCGTGGGCGATGCAAACTATCCCCTCATTCATCGTCGTCCATGTGGCTATTCCCGCTGAGCAAATTGTCTCTTCATTGCCCGAGTTCTTCCCACTTGTAGATTGAAAGTGGTCCAGATCGCCGCCAGTAGGAAACACCGTCCAAGTCTTGGCCGCCCCTCTCCTTCTCCGGGAGTCTCGCCCGCCGCCGGCTTTTCAGCCTTGGCGCACTTGGCTTGCTGAATGAATGCAGTTTTCTTCCCTTTTGAGGAAAATGGATCGTTCTTTTTTTGGCGCCCGGAAAAGACGACATGCTCCGAAAGCTTCCCACCACCCACACACACGCCCTCTTCACCCAATAGTGCTGTGCGTCCACACACACACCCCTTCTTCTGCTGCTGCTGCTGCTGCTTCTTCTTTTACTTCCTCTTCTGTCCGACAAAATGACGCGCGGTCCAAGCCATGCATGCGTTTTGAACCTTGGCTTGGCTTCAGCCACGACTGCTGTCGAAACAGAGGGCCCGCAGCCGATCGGTTTCTTGGCGATGGCGCCCAAACGCCAGCTCCGCCGCTGGAACTATCCCCTTTCCCCCCCTTCTCTGCCTCAAAGCTCTGCCATCAGCCCAACCTTCGTAGTCAACGTCTCAAGAAGGCGCCGGCGTGTCCCATTGTCAGGTACAGGCCATCCTTTCCAGCCTCACCACACAACCCCTTGCTTCACTCGTGCGCTGGAACTAGTCATTTGTGTCTTCCAAATTTTTCCTTCAATTAAAATTTTTGTATGTACCTAGAAGTGGTAACTGCCTTGGTATACTTGGTCCCGTCCCTCTCTCTTCTTTGTCCGACAAGGGCTTGACAATGGCCGGTCAGGGTAACGCAACCATGACAACACAAACCTGTTCTTGTCCAACATATTAACACCCCCCGACGGCACCCATCTCTTTTTGCCGACAAATCTTTTCCCCCGCTTCGTCATGACACATTTTATGGCCCCTCTTCGGCTGGTTGAAGCTTGCAATGTTACACATGGCATTGCCAAGCAAACGGCCTTCCCCATTTAGTGCTCAAGCAGACGCAAGCTACCCTGCACAACCACATTCTCCAGGATGGAGCCTGGGGGAATGTCAATGGTGCTGCCCTCGGTGGCAACAATGATGACGGTGCCCTTGAGTGTCACGCCGCGGCCCAGGTTCACAGCACCAGTGATGGTGAGGTGGTCGAGCTCCAGAACCTTGGGAATCGAGGGGATTCGCTTCTGGAAGTCGGACACCTTCTTGAAGTCACCACCAAGCTTGATGAGAGGGGCGTCACCGAAACGGGCGGCGCTCATCTGGAGCTGACCGTGCTTCAGGGTGTAGAGGTCAGACTTAACCAACATCAGGTCGGAGCAAGTCTTGACGGGCAAGAAGCGTCGTCGAGGAACGTTGACACCGTGGGCGTTGTTGAAGTGGCGGATGGCAGCACCAACCGCAGTCTCGAGCTGGACAATAGAGATGTCCGACTCGCCCTTCTTGTCGCCAGGAATGGTCTTGCCGTTGGGGATAATCTCCATCTCAAGCTCGTTGTTCTCAACCACACGCTTGATGGCCTTGAGGTTAAGCCAGATGTTGTTGGTGTTGAAGTACCTGAACTTCTTGATCGACTTGAACTCGTTGACGTGCTCCTTGGGGACCTGGGCGATTTCGAGCAGGCGGACGGAACCCTCGTAATCGATGATGGTACCACCCTTGACATCGGCCTTGGTCTTGTTGGTAAGCTCCATGATGTACTCGGCGTTGGTCTCCATCATGTGCTGCAGGATTCGAAGATCCACAACGGCGCCCAAGTTGTCGACGTTGGAGAGGAAGATGATCTCGATGCCACGCTCGAGGAGCTTGTCCAAGATACCGGAGTTGTAGAGAGACTCGAAAACGTCACCGTGACCAGGGGGGTACCACTCAGTGATAGCACCGTCGTACTCCTTGGGGACGGGGAGGAGCGAGTCCTTGTAGATTCGGGGGTATCGGGACTGGTTGAAGGTAAGGATGTCGACATTGTGGCCCTCGTACTTCTTGATGATGGCAGCAGTGTCGTCGTTGGTGTTGAACGAGTTCATCAGGAGGAAGGGCACGTTGACATCGTAGGTGCGGTTCAGGAACTCGATCTGTCGAACCGAGAGGTCAAGGAAGGACATGCCGTCACGGACCTCAATGACGGACTTGGGACCAACACAACCCATGGAGGTACCAAGACCACCGTTGAGCTTGAGAACAGCAAGCTTGTTGAGGAACTGGACGGACTCGGTGTTGGCAAGGTCTTCGTAGTCAACAACCTGGCCCTGGGCGGGGGGAGCAATGCGGTCCCAGTCGCTATCCATTTGTTAGCAAAGTTCCACATCTCTAGATCTTGATAGGTGTAGCATACACAGCATTGCCCTTGGCCTTGTCATTGAGGTATCGTCGGAACAGAGCAAAGAAGTTGTCCATCTCAGTCTCAAACAGCTATATAACACCAAGTCAGTCGATGCCGAACGATCCATTATTGTTTCCGAAGCCGACTTGCCTTCTTCTGCTGGGGGTCCTTGACCGTCTCGGCGAGGTTGGTCAACGCATTTCGCATCTGGGCGGCGGCGACGTTTGTGGAGGTGTTTTCAAACGCCTGCGGAAGGTATTATTAGCCATTCATTCGAAAATAAGATCCAGGTGAGCGATTGCGTGGCCGAGAGAACAGTGAGCCGCCAGTGACTGGGATGTAGCATTGAGCTGGGCGAAGCCTCTCGCTAATCTCTGGGCATGAGGCGGTCAAGCAGACCGATACTCAACACTTTGCCAACATGACAAAGGCGGAAAAAAAGCTCTGCCACGACTTGCGCATTTGGTTTCCAGCCCAGAATGCCCCAAAAAGCTCAGTTGCTCTATCGTGCACCGACAATGTCGTCGTGTCGCTCCGAGACCAAGCATACAGCTCTTAGCCCCGAAGCTTCGCGGGCGGTAGCGGAGCGCGGTGCACCAGAGGCTACACCACTGATTTGGAGCTTGAGAAGCTCCCAAAAACTGCACCACACTGCCCGCGACCGCGTAGTCACGATATGATGAAACGGTGTCTTTGAGAGTGTGCGTGGAACGATGGAGGATTGCACTTACCACGTGGCTGCGAGTCTTTCCATGGTGACGAGAGGAAAAAGAGTCCTCCTCACCAGGGACGACAGGCTTGAGGTGAGTGGGCAGCGCGCTCTTGATTGCACCGGCCATTGTGAAGGATCAGGGTGTGGATTGGGGTTCGAAAGGAGACGAGGTAGACGACGGTTGAAGAGCGAAAAAAAAATTCACTCGGAGATGGGTTGGGACGAGGACTTGTCGAGCTCAAGTATGGGCCAGGTGTAAGGTCGAGGAATGAGGTAGGGAGGTGGGTGCGGGGCCGGCGGCGAATGGCTTGGTGGGGTTGCTTGATGTTGAGGGAGCTTGGGCAGTTATTTTACTCCTGGGATTAGTTGAGGCCTGCACCAAGAACGTTGCTGTTAGATTTTTTTGCCTTCCTGAACAAGCTTTGCCCCCCTTGGCAGATGAGACCGGCATGGAAATAAGAGTAGGCTTGCCACAAGCGCCTGCGAGGAATTGCGATAGCGTCTTTTTTTCTTCCTTCTCTTTCTGGCCTTGCCCTCTCTCTCACTGCGGTGACGGGCAAAGGGGAATGGAGACTACTCACCAGACTTGGATCCTGGCTAAAAGGGGACGAGGATGGCAAGGAAGGGAGGACAGATGGGGGCAGGCAGACCAGAGCGGATGCCCAGAGACCCTTTTATGTGTTTCCAGATGGCGGTACAATGCGGCGCTCTCTCCTCCTCCTTCTCCTTGTGTTGGAGTGTCTCCCTCTCCGCGTCGTAATAATTAATTTACAGTTTCGTCGTCCCGAGAGCACACCCCACCGCACCGCAGTGATCTGTGGCGTGGCAACGGTCCAGGCTCCCCGGCTACCTGCTTCGTTTGGGCCCAATATCAACTGCTTTGTTTCTTTTGTACATGAATAGCGTCCAATCTCATGTACGATGAGTTCGCTTTCCCTTGGTGGTGATCCATTCATAGCACTGGATGTGGATTCCGGGTGGATGAGTCGCGACGGGGGTGGATGGGGATGATGTGGATATCGTCATTCAAGCTCGACAGAGGTACGATCTGTTCCCCCCCTTCCCATGAATAGCGATTTGTGTTGCAGTCGAGGCCGAGCAAGAGCCGGTTTCCTGCGCTGCGATACCTGGCGAATCAGGCCATGAGTGCATCCGTTGCTGCTTTCGCTGCTGCGGGTGCTCCTGTTTGCCACCATTCACAACACCATCACGGTACCGAGCATATGTGCGCCTGCACCAATGCAGTACAGTACAGGTGTCATCACGAATGAGACGGGTCCCCTGGCCCCGTCCGCTATCCAGCATTAGCACCACAAAAAAAGGACTGTCGAGCCCGCCGTCGGCTCGCCCCTGCACTGCTTTCAAGCTATTGCAATCCCGTGGAGCTATCTCTGTCCCTCACTGCTTCACTGCCTCACTCACCCCCCGAGCTCCTCCACCCAAGCTCCTCAATCGCTTCCGGCTCCCGTGCGTACGACAGCTTACAGGGATGAGCGAGCAGAATTTAGAAGCTCTGGCAATATCTCCCCCCTACAATTGGCCCGTCTGGGACAGCTCTTGTTCAGCGAAATGAAGAGTGGGCTCCGTCCCGGCGAAACGTGATGGCCAAGGAACATTGCCATGACTTGACCCCGAGACGGCCTCGCAGCCAGTGACCAAGGTCATCTCAATGTAACAGGAAAATCCGTCCATATCGCATTTGGTGGCGGCCTTTGGCGCCATCTCTAATCGAGCAATCCCTGCATCGACAGCTTCCACCTGCTTGTCGCCGACCCGGAGGCATGGGCAGAAAAGGGGGTAGTCGACATCTGCGTTTCCTCTTTTCATTCCTCGCTGCCGAATGGCGGTGCCCTCCAGTATCGTGACCCAACACCCAACAACCGAAAAGGAGGGTGCCGACAGCTGACTAGCCTGTAAAAAATACCAATGAGGAATATTTCCCGCACCAAGCTGATAGCCGGCGGGTTGGGTATCGAGGGCGAGCTACAACAGAGAGAGGGAAATAAAAATGGAGGCAATTCACCTGCGGCAATCATTAATCGCCCCTTCATGATAATGACTCGACAGTACGACGATCTACCTCTACAATCTCACCGTTCCCGCCACGTGGGTGTAGCATTGGATGCAAGCAAAGCCGCCGTGATTGGCTACCCTGCACCACGACCAAGTGTAGAGGGCATTCGCTTGCTTGCTTGCTTGCATTGCGAAGTTGGAGAAGACATTTCACCACCGCCCAGATCCACTACTGGGTTATTGCTCTCGAGGAGACGAGCCAGACACATTCCCGGCACGACGACCGTGAAGTCATCCGATTTACATGATTGGGCGAGTCGCATGGCCGGCTTCCGTTCGAGAATCCCACGGCCCTCTGTAATGTCTAGATTGTATTTCGTCAGCCAAACCCATCAACCCAAAACTGGACAAGCTTCATCCTCGGCGTCGCAGACGGGCCTGCAGCTGCCTGCCTGGTCAAACCGCCTGGACGAGCGCGGCAGCTAGACAAGGTGCCAACCACGCGGTTTTGACTCCCGGCAAAGGGATGGCCTTGCCGTGCGGCGCGCCGGCGGCTGGGTGGAGGTGCGCGAGCTGCCCACCCACAGGGCTGCAGCACTGATGGGGCCAACTCCCCGTCTGGGTTGTTGCGGACGGCCAGCTGCACAGAGCACCCTTTGCTTGGCATTTGCGGGGGGAGAGTTTCCAGACGTCCCGCTCTTCAAATAAACTACATGGTGATATCTCAACCCTGCGACGCTTAAAAGCTCCAATGGCCGAGCGGGCTGCCTGCGCCCGCCGTCCAAGCCCGCGGCCATGTAGCACAAGACTACACAGGGCTGATTCACATTTTTGCCACCTAATCAGCCAGCTCAGCCATAGATAGACAAAGAGCGGGTCGAAAAATGAAGCCGTGCGAGCAGCCACATTTCCCCACGCCGTTGGCCCCCCGCCAAACGTCAGCGCCATCTTCACCCCCTTGGGAGACAGTCCAAACGGTTGGGATCCAACTTGCCAAGAATCATTGTCACGGCCCTGCTACGGCAAACCTGCCCTCTCCCCGTCCACCGCACCGATTGCGTTTCGAGAGAATCGTTGAACCCGAAAGAAGAAGCAGAAGAAGAAAGCCGCCACTTTCAAGATACGATAGGTGCAAGCTCAATCATCAAACATCGCTACCACCACCACCATCGATTACTCGAAACAGCCACGAAAATGTCGGACATCCTCGCCGCTGCCTCCCACCTCCAGACCCTCCCATTCGATCGGGTTACATTCATAGGAATAGGGCCGGGAAGCCCACTTCCGCACTGGCATGTCAACGTTCCCGAGTCCGAACGGGAAGCCATGTGTCCTGAGTACCTCCAAAACCTTTCCGCAAAGGACCTCTCCATCATCTCCACACCGGACTCGGAGTATCGGGTTTCCACCTGGGAGGAGGTGCAGACCATCGCAAAGGCCAATCGGCTGGACCTGTTTCGGAGGATCCCATCGGATCTGCGACGCTACCTTGGTTATACTTTCAACCTTGCCAGAACGTACGGCAGCGTCGGGGACTACGTCCTGAACCAGCGGCTGCAGTGGAATGCTCCCGTCCAGGCGAGGGGGGCGCCGTTTGAGTTTGAAGACGACTACAAAATCATCTTCAACGATTGGCCCTACGGCATCGACCCTCGAATCGTCCACCTCGTGGTTTGGACCAAGTTTGACCTCGAGGAGGACCCCCTCACCGGCGATCTGAGCCGCCGCGGCAGAAAGGAGATTGACGACTTTGTGACGAGGACGTTCCGACCCCACGTCACCAACGATCGAGTGAGTAGCATGACCCAATTCCGCATCTATATATAACCGAGTCAGGGGGCTAAATCCGAGCAGATCATCTGGTTCAAAAACTGGCGAAGCCTCAAGTCGGTCGGCGCCGTGGAACACTTCCACGTCATGATGTACGACCCAGACCCAAGCTTCATCCGCAACGTCACCAATGGCGACATTCCGCAGTGCGAGGTGTTCAAATGATTTCTTCCTTCTAGACCGGGCATACAGGACAACGGGGTCATAACGAGAGCTTCATTCATGATGGGCAGCATAATTTTCGGAGTTTCGTTAGCACAGTCACATCGCATAGGATCTCATAGATAATATCGATATAGAGAGTCCGCTTCGGCTCCTTTTGATCGGCTATCCCCCCCCCCTGTGGTGTCGTGGTTAAATGAAACTTGCGGTGCTCGTCCTGAGTTCCACGTGGGCAGCATCTGCCAAGGGCACCGCCGTCGGCTTGTCCAGACTGATGTCGAGCTTCCAACCTTGTGGATCAGGAGGTGCTATGCCGCTGGATACCAAGTGCTTGGTGATGTGGGACGCAAGGTGTGTTGTGAGGGCCTCGAGGGTCTCGAAGGACGATTTCCCCATGGTCTACATCGGAGAATCAGTGACCTGGGCGTTTTTTTTTCTTGCTTGCTTGAGTAACTCCTATTCACTTACATCAACCACAGCAGCTTCAAGGGGCGCATAATCATCCTCGTGGTTTTCGTACTTGTCCACGCGAATGCTCGCCACTACAATCTGATTGGCGAGTCTTTCGTTGTCGTTTACTCCGATGAGTGTCGGTACTCTCAGTTCCTGAAGTTCCAGGGACAGGCTCCTTTCCAGGGGGGTGGAATCCTCAAAGACGGCAGACGCAGTGAGGCCGACTCCGCTCCCGAGCAAGGACGCCTTGGTCAGCACGATGGAAACAGTCAGGCGCCGGACGAAGCTCAAGGTTAGAAAGTGTTTCTTGTCGCCGCTGCCGTCTCGTGCTCCCGACACGTCAAAACCGGTGAGATCCTTCCAGATTGCGTTCATCAGACCGCGGAGCGAAAGATGCTCGCCCTGCGCAGCCTGGGCGTCCACGCGGCCGAGAGTGGACAGGACAGCTTTGCTGAGCAAGCCGTAGTGCACCGTGTCGGATGCCACGACATCCCCCGATGACGAGGATCCGAACGGCTGCGCGAGCGAGACCTCGGCGGTGATGAGGGCGGGCTGAGGTCTGCCGCGGCGGCCCCAGGCATCTGACGGTCCTTGGATAATGGCCTGGATGTTTTTGGCGCGGACTATGGCCGAGGGCTCGCCTTCGACTGTCCTGAGCTGCCAGGCGGTCTGAAGAGGAAGCGCCATTGGTGATGTGCTCGGAATGCGTGCTTGAGCTGAATTTACTTGTGTACTGGGAGTAGGGAGGCCGACAGCGTGCTACACTCGGCGATTGTGGCTTAGCAGAGGGTTCCGGGTTCGCCTTTGTTTATAAGAGCTGGTGATGGGTTTCCTGCTCTTGCTTTGCGATGTCTATCGGTTGGGTGATGTGAGTTTCGTGAATTGGTGAGAGGTATGATGGGATGGAAAACGAGACAAATTTCTCATGATGGCGGGGTAGACGTTACTACTCCACAAAGTTTATGGTGGAGACCACCTCGACAATATCACGGCGGATAATACATGTGTATTCGTGAGATTAAGACTATATCACCATAAAAACTACAGATTGACGTTGAATTCGACTTCCAAGTGTTGTTTAGAATAGTCAACTATCAAAAAGGTAGGGACTCTGCAGTCCGCATGGCTACCCTATACCGAAAAAAACCCGAGACCGAGCCCGGAGGTTGGGTCGCAACCCCCAGCAGATCGACGGCCGGTATAAGTGGGATGTCACCCTCTGAAACAACCTAACTGGGAGACGATTATGGAAAGAGAAAGAGGTTTTTCTTTTTTTCACCATCATGCGCGCTATGTGTTTGGCTTCCCCAACACTTTAACTATGGCGTTGACACACTCTTGGCACTCGACTTACACCCGTCAGGTTGTCATGGGTAGACTTCGTGATAACGAGCTTGATACCAAGACGTCTCCCCCTCCCTAGAATCCTACCCATTGCAGCGGTTCAAAGGATTTTCGCGAACCCCCGCCCCGACCTTGGCCAGGGCCTACAGGGGATGCGCCGAGACGAGGACGCATCTGGCTCGAGCACTGCTCTTTGGTGCTGTGCCGCTGCACGGGGTCTCATTGCCACGAGGTTTCCCACCCTACGGCGGTATCCCAGAACGAGCAACGTCGTATGAGGCCGCGCAATTTCCTCCCATTCTGCTAGCCCGTTGGACCTTCCAACAGCTTTTCCTGAATGTTTCCCGTTGCGCAATGCAACTTCTTGGCGCGCTGTTGGCATGGGGGGGTTTTCTTCTTTCATTTTCCAAAAGGTCGGGTCCGTTCTTACGGCCCATTCGGGAGAGAGCCGGGACCAGGGGGAGGGAGGGGGGAAGATAATGGGGGTCGCGTCACCGCACTGTTTTTTTTTATCATTCATTGATCGAGGGTTACACGAAAGGACAGTGCTGAGTTGAGGCCTCAATGACCTCTTCGGAGAGGGGAGTCCCGGCCGGATCCAGATGACGCATGAAATAGGACCGCTCAGAAGCGGCGGGGCCTGCTTCAACTGCAAGACAAGTCTGTAGATGATGACGACGTGCCCGCGAGTGTCTTCAACTGCTCAAAGGCATTTTGGTCCACGGCGAAGAAGCACCCACCACTGGCGTTTCAGCCTCCATACAGCGTAGCATCAAACTTACAGCGTTGCAAGTGGGTGAGGATTTGGACTCCAAGAGCCGCGCTGCCAGCCACGACCGAACCTAACCGTGCATTGTCGGGAGCATGGTCGATGTTGGTTCCTGCAGCACGCACTGAGCGGAGAGAGAACCTTTGTGAGCCGCTGCCTCGACCATCGCAGCGGACCAGCATCAACGCCGACGCCATTCCCACCGCACCAGCACCCATTGCCGATCAAGCTTCCACATTGCGACAAGTCGCCGGATAGCCTTGCGCTCCCTCCCCGTGGGATCACTGATCATCCTCGGTGGGGCCTCGCGTACTGAGCTGTTTCTCATTGCTGGGCGAAGCGATGGTGGCTAGTATCCGGGTGGATCCCCGGCGCGACTACGTACATACTGCCTCACTTTCTGCAGAGCTGCATCTTGCGCGGTAGATCATGGTTAGAAGGAACCATGTAGGCAGCGGGTTCTTCAATGATTGCGGGGGTTGGGCTGGGCTGGAGTCCCTGTTGCTGTGGCATCTCTGTCGGAACCACTTCCCTTGGATCCGAGCGAGAGAGCCAACTGCGCAGAACAGGGAGCGACTGACAAGGCATGGATTGTGAATATCTCGTTGCTCATCCTTCCCAGCTGTCAGCCTCTGGGTGACATGGCCGAAATACGACGCCACTGACAACTTACCTTGCCCTGGTCTCCCGAACTGTTGGAGGCGAGGACGAGTTTGACGACTACACGCACCGACGGGGACTAAGGGCATGGGTGATCGAATATAATCGCTCGAATCAAGCCCAAAGAGGCCGTGTTGAACCATTTCGGGGTTGACGCCGAATAGAGCTAGAACCCCGGGGCCCGTCGAGGGGGCCCATCCCTGGCTGAACCCAACACGCCTGAGGCGGAAACTGGCCGGACAGCGGATTGCATGGGCGCACTGCAGACTTGATAATAGTCTATGCCGCAGACTGTCCTGGGCTTTTGCGAAAGCTGTCCTTGCCGAAGCGCTTGCCCCCGCGCGGGCTGGACTTGGAGAGGGGGGCGAGGCGGGGGACGGACGCACAAGCTTAGGTTCCTTGATACCCGAGTTTAAACGAGACCTTCTCTGGGCAAGGGTGTATTTAACCGTATTAGAAAGCTAAGCCCGACGCGGGGCGGCTCAGAGCTGCACTCCAGATGGAAGATTTCGAATGGATTCTAGTCGGGATTCGGGCTCCGGACGTGCCTGAGGGATCCTTGATCTGCCACAATCACCACATGTCAGAACGTATGCAGGGGACGGTGTTGTGGATTGCGTGATCTGATTGGAGGAATAAGATGTGCAACATTCAGATTTGTGTCGCAGATCCGTTGAAGAGTCGAAGACAGCTGAACAAGGGAAAGAGACTAAAAAAAGGACTGACAAACATCCCCTCACCTGGCTCCGATGCCCTTGCCCATGCCAGCCAGATAAACGGGCAAAGTATATCTTGACGTTTCTGTAGGCCAGCAAATTAATCCAAGACCTAGGATTCATTCGGCCCTTGATATTGGCAATCAGATCCTATGTGGAGTAAGCGACTATAAAATTATAGCTTGGCGAGTTTGCAATAAATCAACATCACCTCCAAAGATAGTACCACCGACTAATTGAGCACAATATGATGACTGCGCGTTACTTGATGCCAGGATCGGCTGCAGCCGTGCTAGTTCTGCGTCGGGAGAATCGCGGGGTTGGACAAAACAAGCAACGCGTCAGTTCTGTCTTGCAGGATCTCTTGTCTGCGGCGCGAACATCCCAGCCCCAGGCGAGAGAGAGCAGGGAATCAAAGCTGTTGGCACCTACGCTACAGGGCTGTAGTAACCACGCCGGATCCGGTGATGCCAATTTGGCCGGAGCCATCGCTTTCCAAGAGGGAGCTTGTTTCTTGGCTTTCCCGGTAGTCCGTGTCAGCACCTTGCCATAAACTCGAGTCCCTATGCTTCGTCCGCCACCAGCGTCTCTGGATTGGCGATCCCACACCAAGATACTATCTTTAGATGTGGTGCGCACACGCATTGACAACGAAGTGTCAAACGACCTCTCCAGCTCGGTCCAATGGATACCGCAATTGACCAAAAACGAGACGGAATGGAAGATCCGAATGTATTTCACATGTCTTTTTTTTTTGTTTGTTTGCATGAATTTTGGCTTGCAGGTGACCTTTCGTGGCGTAAAAAAAGAGGAAAACAACGCCATCAATTGCAACGGTGAGATTTTGATCAGATGTCTGCTGCTGAAAGATGGTGTATTGTGGACTTCCTAGTTGGGACACTTAAGCCGGTACAACACGCGTCGTGTTCAACGCCTCCAAGTGGTAGGTTAATGCAAACGGTAGAAAAGGGAAGGACGGGTTGATCCTCTCCAACTCTCGGGAGCCCACGGGACGCGGGCCGTTGTGGCCCCGATTCCCTTGAATGGACTTTGCACGATTGATGATAAATGCTCAAGTCATGTTAATGCCGCGCATCACGAGACAAGAGTAAGCACCCCCAGTCAAATTCGAGCGCGGGGAGAGAAATGCGGAGGGGGGGACCAAAGGGACAGAGCTAGTGATGGGTTTGATGAATGGGCAGGATAGTGCAAAACTGGGCTGGGAAGGCTGATCCCATCCCTGACGAGTGCATGGCATTCATTTCCGGAATAGAACAGCGTCGAGGTTCGAAAGGAATTTCCGAGTCGAACGAGCCTTGTGCCCACTGGGTTGCACCGGCTTACGCATCTACGCTCGCACATGGCAGGATTGCATCGTGTCTGACATTACCCAGAAAAGCGCTTGCCATGACGAATTGGGATGGCAGCACACCATTGCACTTTTCATGGCTTGAAGCGAAAGGCTCCAAGAATAAAAGAAAATTTGCTAGTCCGAAGGGATGGAGGGTGGGTGGCTGCCCGTTGGGTTGGTTGGTACCAGGGTAAAAGTGCGAGTGTGTGTGTATGGATAGATGCAAGGAACCTTGCACATCAGGGTGACACAGAATCCTAGTCGAGTGATGCTGTTGCGGCGAAAATTTTCAACATCATGTCATGACCCTGGATTTTCAGATACGACAGATCAGACATTGATGCCGCTCACGACGAGTTTGGAAGAGGCTTGATGTCACACATGTCAGCTGGCGTCCAGGGGCCTGAACAAAAGAAAATATGTATACGGTATGCGGTAGCGGCCGACCGGAGCCGGAGGGGCCCCCGTTCAACGGTTGGCCGTTGGGAGTTTGATTATGATTTGACGAGCTTTTGCCCAGCCAGACTCGTTTGCGATTCGTTCCTGGGAGCTGTTCCACACGAGACGTCGAATGCACAAGGCCCAAACCATCCATGCGTGGGGATCGCGGCCAACGACGACGAAATTGCAGCTGCAACGGCTGGTGGAGGTTCTGGCCCCGACTGGATCTGTGGAGATTGATCGCCAGTGTGCAGAGCCAATGCCGCACAGCGAATCAAGTGTAGCTGTGCGGCGTCCAAAATAAAGGATTGAAGGTTGTCCGTGGCGAGGCCGGATACGGTCTGGATTGGTGAACTCCAAGGCCGGGATTATTTCCTTTCAACCCTCATGGGCGCCAAGGACTCCGTGCACAGGCGATAAGCAAGGACTTGGAGGGTACGAGGTGCGAGTGGTGCTGTGGAGATGACGGGGAGAAAGGACCGACAGGCCACTCGCGGTCGGAGGAAGCGTTGCAGCGGTTTGGGAGGCTTGAGGGCGCTGGGCGAATGACTGCTCGAGAAAGGCCCTCTGCGGCACCCGGCGATTGGTGAGAGCTGACAGACGTTTGTGACTGGCTCAAAGTCGGCGGCACCGTCCCAATGTTGACAGCCAGCCTCAAATCGAGATCAGCGACTGTCGCTCGCGCGTCTGCTACCGGCTGTCAGTGCTGCTCTCCGTCGCCAATCACAGTTAGAATCCCACTGGCGCTGGTGCTGAAGTGACTATTTGGGAATATAGCGCACGCCAGGCCACCACCAGCTAGCCACACTGGCTTGGGAGCCACGAGGGCGGATGGGTTAGCGGGTGTGATGGCTCTTGGGGTCAAGCACCAACGGGACGGGCGTTTCTAGTCGCAGTGACGGGCAAGGGTTTCTTGGGGTGCTGAACAAGGGCTCTGTTGTGAATGGAGCCGCTACGAGAAGTGAGACAATAGACAATCACCTTTCCGCTGTGATTCGAGGATCGAGCGCTCGACGAATTTGTCACCGTGGGTGCAGCAGTCGGCTGTCGATGCAGGCGTCAACCTGGTGGTCATACCCTGCCTTCGTCACGCTGCTGCAATGCGGATAATGACGAACTATTGGCTTGCGGCATTGACCACGGGAACGGTGATAAAAAACAAAGAAAAAGCGAAAAATGACAGATTCCGTAATGCAAGTCTTACCCACAGTAATGACTGCGCGGCGACGAGGGTTTGACTGAAACAAATGCTAATTTATCGAGAAATCTTCAGCCGTTTGCTTCAGGGATTTGGGGTGTTGAAAATGGCTGGCAATCAGCCGAGTAGGCGGCCGGATCTACTCAGCCCTAGAGGGGCGGGAGGATGCCGATAGCGAGCCCGCCCCCAGTGCAGTGGCGAGATGGACCCCGTGACTCGCCAACGTTTCCATGTTTTGCTGTCGAGGTCCCTCCTCGAGTTTCCTTGTAATGGTCTGCTCAACGGTGTAATAGTTCCATGAATTAATCGGCACTGCTGAACAACACCGCCCACTCGGCAATCAATGAGTCAACAACATAACTTGCCTCTTTAGATGCGGCCCCGGTTTTTGGGAGCCTTGACCATGGCCGTGCTTGTGGCCCCTGCTCCGGCCACCACGATCGCCGTTCCCACCACAGCGAAACTCGTCTTACGAGTCTCTCAATAATAATGCCGCGATTGCTGTAGATCACTTCTTCAAAGGCCCAAACAAGGTCTGCTCGTCACATTTGGGGAAACACCAATGATTGTAGATGGCTGTTTGTCCCCTTTTGTAATTCTGTCGATCGTTTTGAAGGATCAATTTCAGACAACGGAAGACCTGACCAGTTTTCACTGTCCGCTGCCTGGACCTTTGGCGCCGGAGCAGGGACTACGTTGACTTACCCGTCGGTAGTGGTCTGCCTTTTCAAGGAAAGGCCGTCTGATGGCTGGACGTGCACCGTAAGTCGAAAAGAGACTGGCGGAGAAACTCGTACCAAGGCAGACTGGTGAAACACGATTAGGACGACATGCACGCCAGACGACATTGACAACAGCCTTGTTGGATGAAAAAAACCCATTACCGCTAGCCTCACCTTGGCGTCAGCCCGGCGCAAAAATCATGAGATTTAATGAGTATTCCCGCCTGGATGAGAAAATTTAGAGGCCAGATGGATCCCTCCCAACGGCCATACATAGAACAGCGGTGGGTGGCGTCTCCGAGAGGTCGATCCACCCCGCCGGCAGAGCACTGCCATCTGCAACAAGCGGCATGCCCGCTGGAGGTCATGTGCAATGCGCGATTCAAAGGACGTACAGATACGGCGCAGGAGGTAAGCACAGGCACAGGCACCGGCACAGGCACAGGCACAGGCACCCACTCGCCTTGCTCTCCACTGGATGCAAGCTGCAGCCGAGCAATTGACTCTTTGTCGTCGTCGTCGTCGTCAGTCTGGTGGACGAAATACGTAGTCTGCCTCCCGTCCCACAAAGCTTGGCACGGCGCCGCCCCTAGCTGACGACGTGGACTGGTCAAGCCGAGCTAGCGAAGAGGTAACCGTCTTGCTCGGTGCGCAGGTTGAGCCCAACGCACTGGTTGGTGGCATGAGATGAGCCTCGCTCTGATATGCTGGCCTGTTCTGCCCAGTGGGCATCCATTGGAGGGACGCGGACCGGGATGCCACCTCTAAATGTCGAGACGTGCTCCTGTATGGCTGCTTACGGTATGAATGGTGCAGAATTACGAGCTTGCCGTGCCCCCAGATCCAGGGCCGTCTGGCGGGAGCCTGCCCACTCAGATTCGGCAGCCCGAGGGCTCTGTGACCTCATTGCCTCTCACAGCATCGGCCGCATCTGAGGCTAGGGCCTGGGGTTGAGAGGCCTTACAGGGAGCCGACAAGGAGCCGACAAGGAGCGTGTGATGGAAACAGACGTCGACCACCCCTTCCGTCGCTGTCTTCCAGCACAGGCTAGATAGACATGGCCTCCTCCACCCAAAAACCTCCGGGTCTGCTTCCCCTGGCATTAGATCCCCCCCTCCCCTCCGTCCCTGGTCCCTGGATCCCCGGGGACGGCCAAGCCTGCCCTTTGCCCACTAAAGTGCGCGTTGAGGCCTGTGGGTCGCACAGCCCCTGTCACCGTACCCATGCTGTTTGGCATTCCCCCTCCTCCCCACTGTCCGCATCGACTGTCCCGATGGGAGCCCTCTCGTCAAGCCCGGCCGGCCGCGTCCCCCAATGGCGACATTTACTCGTCAAGCCATGGTGGCTCAAAGCGCTAGAAACCCGGAGCAGCGCGTCGACTTGGCCGGCCACATCGGCCCCATTGGTCCCTCCCTGTCGGACCCTGATCCTTGCAACCGCCCCGACCAAAGGTCTCTCTGCCCATGTCGGCACGGCCCCAACTGGATGGGAAAGAAACCTGCAAGATGTCTGCCCTCCAGCCCGGCATGGGGTGGTGGCAAGACGAGGGACATGGCACCCACTCTGCATTGAGCACTGTTTCTCACTGTGGTGCCCGTTGCTCTGGCCATCGTCTCCATCCATTTAGACTACTTTATATCTCCCAACGTCCTCCCGCGCGTGATCGTATCTTCACTGCCTGACTCTCTTTTCACTTCTGTATCATTCCCACTTTCCCCAGCCTGGGCTTCTAATTTCGTCTCGACTTGGATGGTAGTATTCTTCATCCTCGTATAATACACTGCCGCACACATCCTCTCTCGTTCACTCCTGTTCAGGATCCTATATCCACTCGCTGGCTCATTGCTACATCTGCGTCGCCAATACCGACTCGCCCTCGACGTCTTTTAACCAATTCACTACAACGACAGGCCAACCTCGACGACTTGCCCTTTCTCGACCTCGCTCTCTTCTCAGCTACCGGCATCTGCGCTTATAACCCGATCCCAAACCTCCAGCCTCGTCGTCGACGACCACTCTTTCATAACGCGGCATTTGGATAGTTCCGGCAGGTCTGCAAGCTAGATATTGAGAGAGAAGCCAACTCCAACGGCGCCTCTGCGCCCCTCCGCCCGCCCCTCCGCCACAATCGAATCGTTCCCACTTAATTGATTCACCATGACGAACCTTTCCGGGGTCAACCTGTGCCCTTCGCCATTCTACGATGCCACGCTGTACTCTGTCGATGGAGGATGTAAGAGACGCCGTGGCATTCTGATGGTTCCTATTGATACTAACCGTGTTCGATTAGTTGTTGATGGCCGACTTTGCCAATCCGTGGGCCAGTTGCGATGCTGTTTGCCTTGCCCCATGACAGACTGGGTCTACCCCGACTACTTCAAAACACTGACAACCGTTGCAAACTGGGTATCAGCTGTCAGCGTCATATGCTGTGTGTTCCTACTAATATCCTGGGCATGCTTGCCGGTTGAAAAAACCAACCGCCACTACCTCAGCATCTGCCTTACTTTTGGTGTATTGCTGATGAATGTAAGTCGCTTTCGGCCCCGCGCCCCTCGCGATGGGAATACAGATGGCTGACCAAACTTGTAGCTCGGATTCGTCATCCCCTTGGCTGCTCAACCCGACCAATGCTACAACAAAATCACACCTCACAGCATGAAGACTAGCAAGGTCTGCGGCGCATCGGGATCTTTCCTCCTCCTGGGTGGTTGGGCCGGTGTCATGTGGGTGTTTCTCCGTTCACTGTCTCTTCACCTTCAGATCTGCTGGCAGGTCTTGGTCGGTCGCAGCTTCATGATCTTTGCGCAAGCCGCCGGATGGGGAGTCCCTATTCTGGGACTCATCCTCGCTCTCGTCTTCAGTGGCGTGTCGTTCCGCTTTGGCGCTACATGCCACATCAACCACGAGAACAGTCTGGCCGATTTTTGGATCCCGCTCCTGCTATTTGCCGGCCTGACCCTCATCATCACATTTGCAACATTTGGATACTGTATCAAGGTCTACCTGGCCGCCTTGTCGGACACTGGTTCTTCAGAAGGTTCTAGCCTGCCCACCTACACCAACAGTGTCAAGACCATGTCCCCTCGTCAAGCATACCGCCGCGTCCGCCGCGTCATCTCTCTCCAATGGCGAGGAATTGCCATTGTTCTCATCATCATTGCTGATCTCATATTTTTCTCTGTCATTTTTGTCTTTCAGGACAATGTTGTTCAATCTGTCACCCACGACCCGAAGGTGGGCGAGGACTGGGTTCTATGCTTAATCGGTGCCTCTGGAGACAAGAACAAGTGCCTCCATGAAGCGAACTCGCTGGTTATAAACGAGGCCACCGTTACTGCGGTCCTCCTTCTCCTTGCAGTAAGTCTCCTTGCGCCACGGTTGTGGAATTTTCCTAACTCGCCATAGTTGAACGGCATTTGGCTCCTCTTTCTACTCGGTCGATGGTCCATGGTCACAGGATGGATCGACCTGGTCATGGCTCCTTTCAGAAAGAGCAAGAAGGAGTTTGTTTCGGTCGATGCCCGAACGGAAATCATCAAGAAGGAAACAAAGGATATGCGTTCGTACGAGATGCTCTCTCGAGAATCGAGCGCGGCCCCTACACCCATCACCCCAGTCATGTCAGCTGAAGACGGACGAAGAACCCCCGACTTTTTCGGCAACACTGCTCGATACCATGCACCGGTACGGTCATTTTCGAGCCCCAGGCCCCCGCGGGTATCTTCTTGGGAGCCAGAGGATACTTATGCCCCACCGGACACGTATAACAAGGAAATGAACCCACTTGGCATGAACCACTCTTGAGCGTGTTTTCCTTGATGGAGTCACGAGTGAAGGAAAGAAGGGACTTGTCCTCACGGACCACAACGCATGAAATAATGAATATCAAAACACTCACGATCGTGCCCCGCTGCGCGGTGGAGGATCCGCCGGTCAGCACGGACAAACGATCCACGCAACACGACACAGTACAGCTTACGTATGCTGGTTGACACTCCAGCTCCTAGCAGAATAGGAGTCTGGACATGCTATCTTCTTTTATTTCTTATTTTTCATTTTATTTCTCATATACTATGTATTTCGATAATCATGGGAGCGACAGCGCGGCGTTGAATTAAAGTAATTGCCGATTTATGTCATAAAAAGTTCTCAATTAAAAGTGCTTACCTGCCAAGGTGGGCCACAGGAAAGAGGCTGAGAGATAGGGTTAGGCGATCTCAGATTCGGGGGTCGACGGGGGATAGATCGACATGCAATTGGGCGGGCGCATGGGAGCAAACGTGTTGCGGAAGTGAATTTCAAAGCAGAATTCAGACACGACGAGGGGCGAACCGGATCGTGGTCCCTGTTGGCGCCGGAAGCTGCGGAGTGCGAAGCCATGCAAGTGAGACGAACGTTGGACAACGGGGTTTTGTCCAAGTGCGACTTCCGAGCAAGGACATGGCTTCACAGCTTCAGCATGATTACTTCACAGGTGTAAAAGCAAACAAACAATACAATACAATGATAATGATTTGTTTTATTTTATTATTCTCAAAAAAGTATATTTATTCAAAGGGATCCGAATTTAATACGAGAGCGGCGTAAGCAAAAGGCCCCCTTGTCGCGTGCGCTTGCGACGCTGTGTGGGTATAGATGGCCAATGTGTCGTGTGCTTCGAGGGCGATCATGGCCAGTCCCAGTCATCCACGCTTTGTTTGGAATGGGTCAGCCCCTCCCGGATGTTCCGGCGGCGCCCGCATCACAGATCTGACCGAGCATCAGCTGAATATAATAGCATTGAAGTGTCCTGTCCTGTAGGCTGTAGCTCTTGACCGTGAATGGTACCTCCTTTTCCCCATTGCCATCTATCGGTCCTACGAACCGTCGGTGTGGTTGAAGCCCCTTGATACGCTCTCTTTGCATACACATGACAAGCCAGACACGGCGCTTGCGTCAATTGAGCCACAAATAACGCCTGCGCTTTACCCTGCCGAGCAATTTCTTGGACGCCCGGGTTTTGGTAGTGGCGATCCGACCATCTCAGCTGGCTCACGAGAGCAACCTGATCACGACCCAAAGGTGTGGTGTGCCCGCGTATTGCGTGTGAGCGGGTGCGAGATCCAATCAGTGCCACGTGATTCGTACAGCACTACTGCAATGCGTGGTGGGGCCTCTCTCCAGCTGCCGGGCTTCCTCAGCGCCCACCGGTCCCGCAGAGGGTCGGCCACTAACACCAGCGCCGACAGCACCAGGGCGCAGGACGTTCGTCTGCTCAATGATTGGAGCGACTCGGAAGATGAGGGTGGCGACCACAGTGATGGCGAGAATGCCGAATGCGACGGCTTCGAGGACGGCAGATGTCCAGACCGCGTCCACAGCCTGGATGTCGAGGCGGTATCTCGACCAAGGGCGTCCCTTTGGTGGCGGTATGGGGCCAAGTCGCGGAGGATTCGCCTCAGGCGCTGTGCCATCTTCCTGGTCATCGCACTGGTCCTTGTTGGCAGTGGATGGACGTGGTTTTGGCGCAGGGAAAACGCCTTCCGCGAGGCTTGGATACCAGATGCGGAGACGGAAGCGTTCAGGCAGGAGCCCCTGCGGCCTGCATCGGACCGCACATTGATTACTGATTATGCGTTGCCCCTTCGCACACGCGGGCGATACATCATTGACGCCAACGGGCGACGTTTTAAGCTTGCATCCCTAAACTGGTACGGAGCTAGCGACGAGCTTTTTGTGGCAGGCGGGCTTGATATGCAGCACCGGGATACCATTGCCGACACGGTCAAGCGGCTCGGCTTCAACAGCGTGCGGTTGCCGTACGCCGATGAGCTTGTTATGAAGAACCCTACCATTAACGCCACCCTCGTCAGCGCGAACCCTGACCTGGCTGGAAAGACGGCGCTGGAAATTTTTGATGCTGTAGTGAAGTCGCTGACCGACGCCGGAGTCGCCGTCATTGTCAACAACCACATCACCAGCGCTACGTGGTGCTGTGGCGCAGATCCGTGCGATGCTGCGTGGGCAAACGACTATCTTGGGTCGATTTGCCGAGTGAAGCAGACCGAGGAAGAATGGATCGAGCACTGGGAAACCGTCATGAAGCCCCACGCCGAAAATCCCCTCGTCATCGGCGTTGACCTCCGCAATGAGATTCGCGGCCTCTGGGGCACGATGCCTTGGTCCAAGTGGGCACCCGCCGCTGAAAAGTGCGGAAACCGGCTCCTGAAGATGAACCCGGACTGGCTCGTCATCGTCGAGGGCACCGAGTCTTCCAATGATTTGTCAAAAGTTGGTGAGCGACCCATCAAGCTGGATGTTGATAACCGGGTGGTGTACTCGGCACACGTCTACGCGTGGTCTGGCTGGGGCAGCACTGAAGGCCGGTTCCTCCAGCGGACCTACGAGTCGTTTGCCCGAACGATGCACTACAACTGGGGATACCTGCTCGAGGGCGATGTGGCGCCCGTGTGGGTTGGCGAATTCGGCTCGGGCCGTGAGCCCTCGGTTGGTTCAGCCAACTACTGGCAGCATCTGATGCGGTACTTGAAGGGGGTCGACGCCGACTTTGGGTACTGGGCGATTAACCCACGTAAGCCTGCGGGCAACGTGACTGAGACATACTCGTTGGTCGAAGACGATTGGGTCACGCCCCTGTTGGATTACAGGCTGAAGGACATGGTGCAATTGATGAGGATCTGAGTGCAGGTGGCGAGGGTGGGAAGGAGGGACGGCTGATTGGAGCGGGATGATGGCGTTGGGAATGGGGGGTTTGTTTTCTTTTTATGAACACAAGGATACGGATGTATGGGATTGGGCATAAGCATGTTTTGCATTATACATGTTGAAGATACCTCGGGATGGAATGGGGGTGGCTTGCATGTTTCACTGGATCTATTACTTTTTTTGTTTTGTTTGTTTGTTTGGTTGAGGGGTAGTGAATTAGGGGCAGGGGACAACAGATGAACATTGTATAGACGACTGATGACTTTGGTAACGGGAAAATTCAACCGGCAGCACAGGAAAAAGAAAATTACAACTTATGATGGATTCATGACATTATGGTTGAGCCTCAACGGGAAAGCCCCTCGGCCGAATTGGGCAAGGCGCGTGTGTGTATGCAGTTCGTCTGACCTTTGGCCGTTGGAGTAATACATGTTAGTCGGCGGAAGCCAAGGCACCACTTCGGGCAAAATGGCGACCGAATGGCCGGTCTGCCCAATGGACGGGACTGGGCTTGACATACATGAATCCGATGCAGTGCGGAGGAGCACGGCAGGTGAAGCCTCCCGGTTGCAACCAGATGTCGGCCGGTGGGTGCGCTGCACAGAGAAATTTCTGCTTGGGTGTGGATTTCGGCGGGTTGGCTGTGGGACGTAAGGGTATCGGCGCCACGCAGAGAGAGTGTGGAGATGTTGCGGGAGCGTCCTTGGTGCTAGCTGGGCAAGCTGATTGCTGCCAACCCAGCGGCCGGGGCTGCGGAGACGGGCTCCCCTACCTACCTTAATCGATGTCATCGCCCGCTCTGCCCTGCCCTTCCCTAGTTGCCGGCCGGCTGGGAGAGTCTAGACGGACGGCAATTCCACTTCGTCTCGTCAATCGAGCCCGTTATCGATAACCGCCCCCCCCCCCCCCTCTCTCTCTCCCTGGGAGGAGGACGACGACGAGGAGGCCAAAGGCTTGCTTGCCCCGTGCGTGTGCCGCGGCCCCGCTGCGCTTCCCACCCACTTGTCACCTCTCACCTTCGTTCGACCTTGGCCTCTCTCGCTCGCCTCCCATTTCTCGTATCCTCGCCCGTAACCGCTCGCCTTCCCACCTCTCACCACGCCCCCGTGGATCGGTGGACCCGTGGACTGGCAACAAGAGCTGGTCAGTGAGTGGCCAGCGGAGCTTCTGCCGCAGCCAGAGCAGCCCCAAAAGCAGCAGCAGCACGCGCAGCCGCCAGCCGTAATCGCTCCCACCACCACCAGGTACACGCAGCGGCAGCAGCAGCAGCAGCACGCCAAAGCTAGGTGGGCGGGCGCACCCTCGCTCGTGCTACGAACACAACTCGACGCAACGCACCGCAACGCAACGCTGAACCTTGTGCTGGCTGCTTGTTGTCTGTATCTCTACCTGTGTACCTGTGCTTCGCTTTCTCCCATCTATTCTCGTTCTGCGTCTCTCTCCCTCTCCCTCCATCTCTCTCTCATCACCTCCGTCTTCCCTCTTTCCCCGAAAAAAAAGAGAGCTAAGAGCCCATCTCCAACACCGACCGCTCCCGCTGTCTGATCGTAACCATCGCACTCCCCTTGTGGATGGCCATCACCTCCACCCCGTCGATCCGAATGCACATGTGCAACCCCGCGGCGAGGCTTCCCTCCGCCCATGCCCGTCGCTGATGGAAAGCCAACCGCTCGTCTGTATGCAGCCTCGCAAGTTCCAGCAAGTCTCGGTTGGAAAATGTCACGCACAAACGGCCACGGACCGGGTAAGTCAGGTCGCATCGCCGGCCCCAGATCCAAACCAGTCCTTGCTAACCAGCTGCTCCCCCGTGTCATAGTTTGGCGAGGGCGCAAAAGCCGCCATTCGCGACCGTGAGCGAGCTTCACTCGGCATGCACCCCCAGAGCGCCGAAATGCCCTTTACCTGGCCCGGACTTGACTCCGACGACGAGCAGGAGCCCGGGTCCATCTACAGACTCATCCCGAGCATGCAAAAGTTCCGCAACAACTTGACTGCCCTCTCTCAGGCGTATAATGTGCGACCCTCCTGCCGGCCGATCCCTGGATCGCCTTCCGCGCCTTGATACTGGCTGACTTTTTTTTTTTGTTGCTCTCAGCTTTACTTTGTCGCATACCAGGGCCGAATCTTTGTCTACCGACCCCGTTCCGTTCCGACACAGAAGATCCCCCGACGGCCCGATCTGCAGCTCGCTCCCAAGCCTTCGGCTGTCGCCCGCGAAATCGGCGGATACCTTGACATCAGGCGACCGCATTTGGTGAACAATATCGTCACGGGGTTTCTGGGCAAAGAGGAGATTGTGGTGGCCTGTTTTGACGACGGCGACGTGGTGGCTTACTATGTCAAAGAGGTGGCCGAGCAAGTGGCGGCGAGCTGCAACTTACACGCGAGATCGTCTGCAGGAAAACCTCCAAGGCTCTTCTTCCATGAGAATGTGGGAATTTCGGCATGGGGCTTGGCGGTGCACCAAAGGTCGCGACTCATCGCCGTCAGCTCAAACAGGCACGAAGTGACCGTTTTTGCTTTTGGCTTGGCTAAGGAGCCCGTCAAATCACACCGGCCGTTTTCGCACGATCGCATAACCATGTCTGATGCCAGTGTCGGCCGGCGAGATCGCAACTGGAGAATCGTAGTGCTGCTGGGGGCCAACGCCGACAACGTGCCCAACGTCTGCTTTGTTGACGATGACGAGGGCTATGCCGACAAGGTCTGCGCCATCGATATCAAAGGGGCCGTCTGGTTGGCCGCCATCTGGAAGTCGTGTGAGGGACCCATCTACATCCCTCCAATCTGCCACCCCCAGCTTAAGAGCGAGGAGTTCTACCCAGCCCCTTCCAGGTGAGTTACTGAGGTTGTGGTGGATATATATCAATTGAAGCCAGGCTGACCAGGGACATGATGTTCAGAGGTTGGGGTGTTCTTGCCCTCCCGGAGAGCAGCTTTATCCCGGTCAAGACCACAGAGGAACTGTTTGGGCTGTCCCCGAACCGGGTGGAGGTTATCCACGAGTCACACAGTCAGTGCAGCCAGCCCTTGATAAATGTTAGGAAAGTTCTCAATGAGATTCCTGGTAATCCTTGCCGGGTTCCTTCGGCGGCACCCACCGAATTAATTCTGAACCAAATAGCCCCTTGGCTCCCGGGTGGCCCGGTGGAAATTTTTGACGCTGGTGACTTGGCGGATGAGTTCGTCGACGCAGGAGAGATTTTGCAGGAGGAGGGGACGGATCCGGAGAGCGAGGGCGAGGCGGACGAGCTAGAGGAGGAGGACGGCGACGAAGAAGACGACAACGCGGTTGATGACCTGGACGAGCTGGAGAACACCGGAGACACGACTGATAACGACTTGGACGCTCCCGGCCACGGCGGGACAGTCTTCATCGGCAATTTTCCCAACTTTGTGCAGGTGGACCATCTGCTCGAGATGCAGGCCAACACGAATGGAGGGCCAAGCGGGTCGGACAGCCAGTCTGAGGCGGGGATACCAGGTTTAAACGTGAGCGGACTGGCATGGAAAACCGGTAGTGGCATGGGGAACCCTTCGTTTGATGGATATGACCACGCATCTATCGACGAGCCTTGGCGTTCCATTCCCACCCGGCTGGATATGATATTCTTCCCCCACAGCGGTATGACTCGGGAGGCACCTCGTGATAAAAGGCGGCTTTTGGCGTTTTTGGAACGTCCGACTGAATATAATCCCCGTCAGCGTCAGAAGGAGCAGGTCTTGGCCAAATACAACGAGAGACTCCACATAATGCGAACTTACGAAAAGGATATTGAGCTGCGGGGGTTTTGGCAGTCTGATAACACAAACAGCAAGGAAGTTGGCGTCTTATGCCCTGATATTCTCAACTTTGGAAACTTTCGAGACCAGGGGCTCCGGCACCACTTTCATGCGACTAGCAGACTCAACATGTTTGCACACGCCCCGGACCTGGGACTGGTAGCGATCGGATCACCGACAGGCCGAGTTGTGCTGTTGACCCTGACCCGAATGGCTGTGCCAGCGGAACGACCAGAGGGGTTGTGGGAACACGGTTTCCGAGTGGAATGGGTGCTGCCAAGCCGAGAAGACGAGAACATACACCGGAAGGTCTTGCGGCCGCTTCATGGCATGGCCATCGGCCCGGTTCAGACCGAGGAGGAAGGGTGCGGGAAGCGAAATGCGGCGCTGCCAAGGAGGTATCGACTGATGCTGCACTACCGCAATCATGATATTCTTTCGTATGAGATTACGCGGGAGGAACAGACGGGAAAACTATGCATATTCTGAGGGATGGACACGGGGCGTTTGGGGTTGAAACGATTATTGGTTTCATTAACGGCCGATTTTGATTCTTCAAGGAGGGCAAAAGCGCATTTCATGATTGAAGGATGGGAATTTGCTTTTGACAAAACGTTACAAGGTGTTTTGTCTCAATGACGCAGCGGTTGCACTGGCGGAGTTGAAGGTGAAGGGATGGATGACTTTCATGGCCAGGGCCTTGCTCTTTTGCATTCGGTATGCTTAGCTTTAGCTTTAACACTGCATACAAAACATGTTGATATGTCAATCAAGGAAACAGGTTTTTGCCCAGATAGAGGGACCCGTACTGAGTGCTACTGCATGATTTCTTGACGTCCACAGGAACGGTGAGGCGATTTACATTTGGCCTGGGATATGGCATCTGAAACCGGTCACATGGGCACGCGAGGATCAATCTAGCAGGTTGAGGGATGAAGTACATGTATATCTGGAGTCCGCGTCTAAGTTCGCCTGTGGATCCCGATGAAGAAAGTTGGACGGACGGGGAAGATGGTGTGTGGACGTGGTGCGGTGCCGTTGCAAATGCCCTACCCCACGAAAGCAACTACGCGGGGTAAATTGGGTGGTGGGAGGAGGGACGATGACGACGATGACGACAATGACGACACTGGCGACCTGGTGTTGATTGCGCAAATCGGGCAGATGAGCGGTGTATAACGTGCGCCGGTTCGGAGCGGCGAACGATTTGCGTGTCGCGTTTCGAGGCTGCCGGGGGCGTGGTATAACTTGGCCGCTCACTAGCTGGCACATGCCAAAACCGATGCTGCTGCTCATTTTTGTGCTTGGCTGGGCTGCGGACCGCCGCATGCGACGAGACGGGGGCGCCGAGGACGGGGCACCGGGGGAGATCGGGGGCTCGGGAATGGTGACGAGTTTGAATTATGTGTGCTATTCGTTCGAGGGTGGATATCTCGGGGTTCCGGGTCGGCGGGAACCACCCTTCCCTTCCACCCCAGAAGGCCTCGGTGGAGGAGGACATTGGGGTCTCCCTCCCCCCCGGATCCTCAGGTCGTTTGGTTGGACGGGGAGTGGGTTGTTGGGGGGGGCGTGAGCGGATGGGGCTTCTAGAAGGGCTGCGATTGGAAGGGGTGATAAGATAAGAATCAGTGGGGAGTGAGATGAGCAATGCACTGGTGGCATTTGACGAGTTTATTGATCACACAAATGGCGTTTGCAGACCGAGCGCCGGCCGCGATTGGCTGCGTCACCACGGCAGATAAGACCAGAAAAACCTTGACGTTTTAACTTGGCATCGACCCGCGCCACGGGAGAGCAGGGCGGCTCAAACACAGCGACTTCTCCTCTTGCATTGTTGCCCTTTTGGGATCTGATTTTCTACCTCGTGTGATGATGGTGAGATTCAAGGTAAGAACCAGAACGGGAAGGTTTTGAGAGAGGCTAGCTACCCGGCCACCGCATTGTAGTACCCAAGAGCTTGGTTAAAAAAAGAAAACAAAAAAAAGGAAGAACAAAACAAAAAAGCACGGGGAATGCGGGCAAAAATAGCACAAATTTTTTTTTTCACTTTCGATGTCCGAACCGCGCCGAAATTGAATAAATTAAACCGAACCCAGCGCAGAGGAATACGGCGACACGAGACAATAATCAGGGCGAGCAAAGGATTCCACGGCAACTTTGTCCGCGACCTGCACCGAGTACGCCTGCACGGGCCGTGGCAGCATTGCCTGATATAGGTCGAAAGCGAAATGAACAGCCCCGTGCAATCAGCATATGTCTGGCGATGGGATATGCTCGCGACCACGATCGACCAGACCTGACAGGAACGAAAATCAGACGGCGAACTCTTGGGCGTGGGCTGGCACGAGCAGGGGGGCGTGGATACAGTCCGCTGTGCTCTTGCCGGGAGAGGTCCCGACGGAGAATGCAAGCTTGGCATGGCATGGCCATGGTTGCGACAAGCTACAGGTGATGGCATGGGCCACATCGTCAAAAGCCAAGTCAAGACTCCAAAGAAAACCCACTCTCGTAGTCGTTCACGATCTGGGGGATACTCCATACGCAGCAGGGGGAAAGGCTGAGTGTGGAAGTCTGGAGATGGCGCAAACGCGGGCTCGGCTGCAGGCTCGCTTGTATCCATCCATCCACGTCAACTGGCATTAGGGCCTGCCCGGAGCAACTTTAAAAAAAAATAATAGAAGAGAAAAAAAATAGAAGACGTGGATAGTCTGACAGCGAGCGATGACTTTGTGCTTTGGCGTGAACGTGGTCGCATGCATGGGCTGAATGCTTAATCAAGACGGGTCCGTGGACATGCAAGAGGACAAGCCCCTTCACACACACCGCACAACGAGCCTCTGATGTCAAAAAAGCTCGGCGCAGCGCCGCCATTGGACGCGATCGAGGGTGGGAAAGGGACTCGGGCCATAGGCTATCTACCGGGCAACTGTGGATGGCCAGAGCCTCGGGTGTTAGCAATTGGGAAAAATAATGACTTACACAACTATTTGAGTCACCAAAATGATGCAGAGGGCTCCCGGCTCCGCCTGGCTCCCCCACAAGGGCCAGGGACAAGCTCCGTCCCTTGTGTCCTTCCGGGGGGCGTGTGCCTGCTGCGCGAGCGCGAAGAGGGGCAAGGCGACCTGGGGGTGCGGCAGCATCCCAACAGCTAGGGACTCTATTTTAGAAACCTGGAACCGTCGTGACGGCGCCCAGCTTATCGAAGGAGCAGAGAGGCGAGCGAGCGCCAGCGGCGATGGCGTGTTGGTGAGACAGCTGGCACGAAACCCCACGGGAGATAGCGAAAAAAGGTGAGCTGAGGTGAAATAGCATGATTTGAAAAGGATAGAAAAGAAAGAAAAAAAATTCAAGCAAGATTGTGACGACGCAGGAAAAACGCGTTTCCTTTACTCTGGCTGGCGTCGATGCGAGCGAGACATGGCCAAGCCGCGAGGGTCCAGCGATGCTGCAGCGGGAAAGGCGAAGTGGGGGGTGGGGCGCCCCCGGAGGGTGTGTGGCGTGCATCGCGGGCCTTGGTCTGGGCGCCCGAGTGGCGTGCAGATAGCGCATTGGCCAATCAGCAGGCGCGGTTTCCTTATCTTTTGGGCTCGATGAGTTACGGAATCTCTTAACCTTTTTGCTTTTTCATTGCTTCAAATCTATCTATCTGCATCTAGGGCACACGGGCATACAATGCCGGGGCTGAGCAAACGAACGCCTTCCACTCAGTGCCCAGCGAGCAGGGCACCATCCCTGCTGCCCTCTGCCGCCTTGAGAAGGATCGACTGTGCTGCTGCTGCGCTGTGAGCTGTACATACGTACGGATACCTCTCCGCGTGAGCAACGAGCGAACCAGTCCACGGGTCCAGATCCAGTGAGGGAGGGCAGATAAAAAAGCCAGCGTCGGTGTGCCGCCACCCTGTGCTGACTCGCCCTTCGACGTGAGAGTGGATGAGGCGGCGGGGGGGCACGAGGGGAGGAAGAGAAAAAAAACAACCCGAAGGGCTCGGATCGCTTGCGAATCGTGGATGCATGACAGCTTCTTGAACCAGGCCTATCTGTAACCGGCCTGTCGGCGTAGCGGCGGCCGAAGGGACACGGACATACGCGGTGTCATGACGTTGCACTTGGCTACGGCAAGGAAGCAGTCAATCATATGGCCGACGATAATCTCAACCCTCACCACCCCGCATAAATGCCAGTGACATGCACGCACTCACGCACTGGCTTACCATGCATGCCAGGTCAGTTTCGAGATGGACGAATGATTAGGAAAGGTTTTTTTTTTCTTGGTTGTTGTTGCTGTTGCTGTTGCTGTTTGCTCCCTCACCATCAGACCATCGGTCATGCATCGCCGAGCTTCTCCACGCCGTCCCTCCCTCGCCCATTCCCTCACCCTCTCCCTCTCACCTCGGAGAGATCCGGACCACGGAGTCCCCGGGTTTAAGAGACGACTCCATAAAATATGTGTGGCCAGGAGCTAGAGCCGGCAAAAGAACAGTTGCAGCTGGAGCTGACGATTCAGGGCCCCCCGGAAATTGAAAAAAAAAAATCGACGAGTGACGCCGCTTGACCCCTGGTCCAAATTTGTCTTGGCTTTTACGACGTTCAATGTGTAATGGGAGTTCATCGCATCAGTCACTCAATCATATCTGACTCTAAACGCGAGCGCGGCCATCACGACAACTCTCCCTGAGACAGTCCAGTCTCGACCATGAATAGGTGGCATCATTCGCAACCATCATAAAGAAGCTTAAGAATAGCCCTATCTAAGCCGAGGCAGCATCATATCATGGAACGCAGCAGTGGCTTGAATGGCTGGATATCTTGCATGCTAGCCATTCGCTTCCCCAGATCAAAACCAGGCCAGTCTCGGAGATCACTGGCCCCTAATGCATTTCTTCCCTATCAGCGTCAGCCGCTTTATCTCACGAGTTGCTTTTTGTCTCTAGTGTGCATGTGTTTCAATCCCCATCATCAGCTTTCCCCCATCTTTTCACCTAGTGCCCCTTCCTTGGCTGCCATTCCGCTCTGGGAAACGGGTCTGGGTTCTGGCCCAATCCCCTTGGGACACCCCACGCTCTTGAAAGCCAACCATGTGCCTGGAGTCGAAACCTGAAGCATGAATGAGGGGATGAGGATGGGGTGGTAAGCGATATCACACGTCAACGGCGCCCCCGGAGGGTCGGGCCCAGCATGGTGCATGCGAATATCGATTCATCAATGAATCGATTCATGGAATCGACTCTGCTCGTACCTAATCGATTCAGCCTTTGACGACCCCTGCAGGTAGCTTGTTTTACAGGGCAAGGACGCGGCAGGCTGGACCACTTAGTCGACAGCGCCCCCGTCATCGGCAATGCATGCAGCTGGAACTAGACTGGGAACATGTGGTATGGATATTCCTCGGTATCACAAATTCCGGTCTTTTTTGGAAATTCTCTTTTTTCCTGACAACCACATGTCACCAGACGAGCAAGAAGGGGGGGAGGTTATCACGACCGGTCTGTAATAGGAGAACGCCACATGCGTGTTTTGGCGTGTTGGGACCCAAGCTGACAAGCGCTTCTGGACGAATGGATGGTGCGTTCCGCGTCGGCGGGCCTTATCAAAACGGGGGGGCCAGCAGGACACGCCGAGGCATCAAAAGAAACAAAGGATGAAGCATTGACGTCTGATGTGTTTTTTTTTCAGCTCTTGCCTCCTCGGTGAGGCTGTTGTTGATACGACAGATTAGAGAAACGGGGCAGAGATAGAGGAGGGCTGCTTGGCGGTTTTGACAAATTCGCAAACTCACGAGCAACTGGGAGCTGAAGGTGACAATCAAGGCCTCTTTTTGGGGGGCAGTCCCGCGGGCACCCCCGAAGGTTTGTGACTTTATTTCGTTTTTCATTTGCTCTTTCTGTTCCTGGAGAGGGCTCCCGGCCGGAGAACCGGGGTGGGAATCTGACGGTATTTGGGGCCTGTCTCTCAGTCTGGTCCCATCGATCCGCGAGAGGTGGTTCTCGGGCCGTGGGCAAGAGGAAGAGCGAAAGAGAAAAAAAAAATGGCATTGGTAGCACAGAGCCACTAGGCTCACGCCTCCGGCGCCGGGAATCAGGCCGGTACCTGGCGTCGGTGCAAGGGTGTGGGCGGAGGGGGGGCGGCGCTATCTCTATCTATCGCTGGGCTGCTGGGTACGTACCCATAAACTATGTGTCCATCTAGTTATGTATGCTTTCCACAGTTTTTTTTTTGGGCTCTTGCTCGTCTGCCTCGCCGTACACCAGAGGCCTACGGGGCCCCATGGCACAGCAGCCAAACATGGCGTATACAGTACGTACATGCAACCACACACACAAACCGCGGTCATTATCTAACCACTATCATTTACCCGATGGGAGCGTAAACTAGCCTCCATCTTTATCTGCGCCTGCTGCCAATTGCCCCCCGGGATCTGCAACCCGCCCTTGCCCACGCGTGGCTTTTGCTCGACTACCCACACCACACACAGCTCTCACTCTCGCTCTCAGCGTGGTGCTAGGGTCCTTTTTTTTTTCTTCCTCTTCCTGGGTGTCTGTTCGGACTATGACCGGGGGGGCAGGGGACTGGTCTCCAGCTAGTCGTTAGATGGTCGGGCTTTGTTATATAGATACAAAGTCTCCCCGTTTCCCGCCTCGTTTCCCAATCCCCCATCTCGATATCACCCATCTCCATCTGTCCTCGCTTCCCCCAGCGATCCACTTGGTTCCAAGTCGAGGTGTGAAGAACCAAAAGCTTCATACTCTGGGCTTGACTTGATTCGACTCGCTGTCGTCGGTCTCCCTCTCATTTCTTTTTATACTTTTGGCCCTCCCCTCCCGCCATCCCGTTGTCTCAACAAGGGGACGCCTCAATTTTTTTTTCATTTGAATAAAAAGAACTATCCGAGACGATCTTCGCTCTCTCACTCTCTCTTCCTCCGACGAACCTCGTGAACGAATACGCTTCTCCTAGACTCCCGGTCCCCGAAATCCATCTCGCTCGGTCCCAAATTCGCCCACCATGTCGTATTCGCACACCGGTGCTCCGGTCGTCTTCAATGGCACCAACGAAGACACCGGTGGTGATTCCAGTATGTGTTAACCATGCCTCTTTCTCTAAAGCTTCGCAAAAAGCAGAGCAAATGTCGCGGGCACGAGTAAGAACAGAATTACTGACCGTGGTTTCCTCGCAGCCACCACCAACCTCAACCAATGGTACCAGTCCGGTGACCAGGCCTTTATCCTGATCAGCTCCTGCCTCGTCCTCATCATGGTCCCCGGTATCGCCTTCCTCTACTCGGGTCTTGCGCGAAGAAAGTCGGCCCTCTCCATGCTCTGGGTCGTCATGATGTCCTTCTCCGTCATCGTTTTCCAGTGGTACTTCTGGGGCTACTCGCTCGCCTTCTCCCAGACCTCCGGCAACCCCTACATCGGCGATCTTCGACACTTCGGCCTCAAGAAGGTCTGGGGCGCTCCCTCTGTCGGCTCCCCGCTCGTCCCCGGCCTCCTCTACTCGTTCTACCAGATGATGTTCTGCGCCGTCACCGGATCCCTCACTGTCGGCGCCGTCGCCGAGCGCGGCCGTGTCGTCCCCAGCATGGTCTTCGTCTTCTTCTGGGCCACCATCGTCTACTGCCCCCTGGCTTACTGGGTCTGGAACTCCAACGGCTGGGCCTTCAAGAACGGCGTCCTCGACTACGCTGGCGGTGTTCCCGTCGAGATCGGCTCCGGAATGTCGGCCTTCGCTTACTCCTGGGTCCTCGGCCGCCGCAACGAGAAGATGATGATGAACTTCCGCCCCCACAACATCTCCCTCATCACTCTCGGCACCATTCTCCTCTGGTTCGGCTGGCTCGGCTTCAACGGCGGTTCTGCCTTTGGCGCCAACCTCCGTGCTGCTATGGCTTGCTGGAACTCGTGTCTCACTGCCATGTTCGCCGCTATGACCTGGTGTCTCCTCGATTTCCGTCTGGCTCGCAAGTGGTCCATGGTCGGTTGGTGCTCCGGTACCATCTCTGGTCTCGTTGCTGCTACTCCTGCCTCTGGTTTCATCACCCCCTGGGCCTCCATCATTCTCGGTGTTGTTGCTGGTGTCTGCTGTAACTTTGCCACCAAGGGTATGCGAATCTCCTTTTAACCCCAAATCTCCAGCCAGTTTGCTAACGTTGAAATTTATAGTCAAGTTCCTTGTCCGCATTGACGACTCCCTCGATGTCTTCGCTGAGCACGGCATCGGTGGTGTTGTTGGTCTCATCTTCAACGCCTTCTTCGCTTCCGGCGAGATCATTGGTCTCGATGGCGTCAACGTCGGTGCCACCGGCGGTTTCCTCGACGGCAACTACGTTATCCTCGGCTGGCAGATTGCAGCTATCGTCGCCGGTTCCGCTTATGCCTTCGTCATGTCCGCCATCATCGCCAAGATCATCGATATGATTCCCGGTCTCAAGCTCCGCGCCTCTGAGGAGGCTGAGCTCCTCGGCATGGATGACGACCAGCATGGCGAGTTCTCTTACGATTACGTTGAGGTCCGCCGTGACTTCCTTGCCTGGAGCCCTCACCGCGAGGATCCCGCTGAGGATGGTGACGTTCTCGAGCCTACCCACGGCATCCAGGAGCACCAGTCCATGATGCACACCCCCAGCTTGTCCGATGACAACGCCGTTACCAAGGCTCCCTCCGTTGACAGGCCTGTCAGCTCTACCAACGAGAAGAGCGCTTGAACGCAATCCGCCAACACTAGGCAATTGCACAGATAGAATCTTTCCTTTTTGTTTCGTTTTTAATATTCCAAATGGGTTGTGGGGAAAGCCGGCACTGGCGTCTTTGGTTGAACTATGTTTTGCGCAATGTACATTTGTAATACCCGCATGGTAGATGGATAGTATCTGGCTTTTGAAAAGCGACATGCAAGTCATTTAGGAATTATATACACAATATCGTTAAAAAATCAGTTGAACATTTCCAGTGAAACAAAGATGTGAATATAGTGTCAGACGCTAACCTCAACTCAGCAGGCCTACCAACACCAGTCTACCCTCCAAATCTCCTTGGTGCTCCTCATCTTGATTTCATTTGACCACATTCAAAACAATGTCCAAGTATATAAACCCAACAGGGCCAGCTTAACCCTAGGGTACTTATGATGAGATGAAATGATTGAGCACAAGAGAAACGAACCACGCCAAGTCTATAAAAAGGAAGGGAACCTCGGCAATTTATCGAATATGCAATAGCCGTTTAGCTATATAGATGACTTCATTCCGCAGCACCAAACTCCTGGAAGCTGCCAAGGAGTGCATTCGTAACTTGAGACATGTCAAATATCACATTGAAGCACAGAGTACATCGTTTCGAGTCCCTGAAGGACGTGCTTCTGGAGGATATTGACGCGAAAATGAAATTGCCCAGTAAGCCAGCCTCTTGACGCCTCTGGTGAGCCACTACACTGCACTGGGCTCCAATGCGATTATACCACGTCCATGATACAGATATGCACAGTAGTCGCAACGATTGGCAATCAAAACGACGCCTTTTATTTTTATTTTTCCCTTTTACAATGAATACATGATGATGATGGTTCATGCCGGCATCAGAATTGACATGTGCTCACCTCTAACCAACTGGGGCCGCTTGCATGCTTCCGCGTCCCCTCGCCATTGATTGCAGTACTCGCTCGCCGTGGTGCAAAATTTTGACACTCAGAATATCAGCTCTGCCGTCGGCAAACGATCTCAGATTTCAGAATAGCCGCCATTTCACCTCTGCCTTGTGTGTTGAGAGAGCGGTTGCGCAAAATAAAACAATGGCAATCAATGTCCTTGTCATATCATCCCAGCAAGCTCTGGAAATGTGTCGTCCATCAACAACATCATCAACCCTTTTCAGAATAATCCGAGATGGGCGGCATTGCAGATTTTCCATGCCAGCAAGCCCATCATTTCTTCTGCTCTGGATTTACCATGAGCATCAAATTTTCATCTCATGTCATGTACAAATCTCAAGACACTCTCGGTGTCTTCCAGTTCTGGTTACATTGCGTGATCAAATTTACAGCGTGAGTAAGGAGAGTGTCTCAGACAAAAGACAATCTAGTTGGTACATACGAAACTGTCTTGAACTAATTTCAACGTAGCCGGATAAATCGGCATTCAATGAATCACGAAATCCCAGATCCCAAATCCCGTCTCTTTCTAAGCAATGATAATATCTAATACTTCTGCCTACTCTAGTATCGTACACCATACATAGTACATTAGACATCGATTAAGCCGGCGCGCCGTTCTTGACTTGGCCAAAGGGGACCTTGGGATAGTCTCCGAAGCAGGCGTGGTTGTAGTTTGCGATTTCTGGCATCTTTTCCTGCACCTTGAGGAACGTCTCCAGCTCGCACCAGCCATCCTTTCGATCACCACACTCCTCAAAGCTCTTGCCGAGTGGCAGCGTGCGCTGGTTCAAAACGAAATGGACGTACTTGGTCTCTCCACCCTCCTCAAAACCCTCTCGGTTGGCTGAGACAGGCTTCGGCACCTTGATGATCTCAATATCCAAGCGGGCGCCGAATGGGGTCACATGTGCAACGGTAAATTCGTGGTCGCCAGGGTACCTATCAGCGGGGAGGTCGTCTCTGAATTGGGTCAAACCGAACGCAGTGAGGACAGAGACAATGTTGGTATCGTGGGAAAAGTCAAAGTAGAGGCTCTGGTTGAGCGGGAACGTCTCGGTGCTGCTGTCAAGGGTCGTGTTGATTTGGGATCCAGAGTAGCCCAGTGTGTGGTTCTTGAGGCGTGCAATAACTTCTTGCTGATAGCCGATACCAACGGCTCTCTTGAAAGAGACACTTGTTAGAATTACAGCATCACAGGCAATAGGGATGGGACTTACGGCAATGGGGCTGTGGAAACCAGCACCGGCGGCAAATGTCAAGTCAATAGAGTATCCGAAATGTTGCCACTCTTCGTATGTGAAGAGATCACAGAACTTGCTGTATCCGTAGGCAACGGTTTCGTAAGGGCACATGGTCTGGGCCGCATACACGCTTTGGGTGTTCCACTTGAATCCCTTTGTCATCCTTTGGAAACGAGAAGTCGCTATAGGGCAGTTAGGATAGTCCTTGAGGCAGTAGGCAATGGGGAGGCAGAGTCATACCATCCTTCAGGTAAATATCAACCCACTGGTTAACAGGCTCCTTCCAATCGACCTTGGTGTCGCCATTGGGGCAGTTGAGGGATCCAGCGAGAGAGTTGTTGAATCCGGGAGCCTCAATAATGACTTCAATGGTGGCATTGTTGGTCCTGCGGTATGTTAGTCTCGAAATACTTCATGTACCGGCAAACCTCGTACCATTCTAAGCCGAAGAAACCAGCCATCCAGTTCTCGGCTGATTTCAACATGCGATCTTGAGTCTATATTCCATCAGTCCTCGTCATTCCAATGCGGATTCACTTGATGGTGAAATGTGACGTACCGTAGTTCGGACAATGAGCTTAGTTTTGGGATTGTATAGACTACCATACATGTAACTGTGCAAAATGCCGGACTGGAAGAGCTCCTCACGTCCTCGAGGAACGAGAATAGCAAGGCCGAGCTCGTACTTCCAGTTGTTGAGGAAGCTCAATCCTTCACTCATCTCGAACTCGCCTGAGTGATTGGCAATGAGTTTTCCAAGCGAAGCCACATTGGAGTTTGGGGTGGGATATCGTGCTCCATGACGAGACAGCATCTGGACCTGGATGATTTCAGCACCCTCGGGAAGGGGATACTCATCAACGCCAAAGCCAGGACTCGGGTGGTAGGGGGACAGGTAGCCCATGTGGTGAAAGATGCTCTCGTTGCCCTCCTTCATGCCCTCCACGGGAATGGCCGTCTGCAGCGGTTCATTGGGGAAAAAGGTGTTGGTAGGGTCAAACACGCGCGTCTGAGCCATGAAGGCAGGGCGGCCGGTGGCAGTTGCGCCGGCCCATAGCTCGGGAGAGGTCTGGAAATATTGGGGCACATCCGGTGATGAACCCGGGCAGGAACCGGAGCCGGAGCGGAAGGCCCACGGGAGAGTGAGGTAGAGGTTTCCGCCCAACAGAACGACGACAAGGAATGAAAGGACGATGATGACTCCTCGGTAGGGCCTGCTAGGACCGCGGGCTACCATGGGCATGGGAGGGGGCATGTGCCCGTCGTCCTGGTCGTCAATTTGATCCTCATCTTGGTATACGGCCTGGTATCCCGCGTCCCGGCCCAGGGGGGGCTTGTGGTCGCGCTGTGTTTGAGACGCCGCCATGTTGTTGGCCGTGATGCGGCTCGGGTGGTACGTCTCACGTCGGGCGCTTGGAGGCAACGTCGACGGGGAGCCGGCGCTGAGAGGGGCGAGTGAGAAAGGGGAAAAGAAGGGAATGGGCAGGGTGCAATGTCACTGCCGCAGCCAGAGGTACGTTTGATGGGGAGGGGGGACAGCTGAAAGAACAGCCAAGTCTTGCCTCAGCTCGGATGGGAACCGAAAGGCGAATGGTGGTCGAGAAGCACCAAGGCGTGGGATGCTCCGGAGTTTGCGTGGCACCAGGGGAGCCGCCCCAGTTTTTTTCCGACGGGCTCAACCACTTGGGAGGGATCCTGGAAGGGACGGGACCCTGGAAGATTGAAGGATGTTATGGAGACAGCAACGGAGGCCCGTGGAAGCACGTGTGGAGGGAGGCGACGATTGGGAGAAAGGAAAAGATCACGGATCGATCGATCGGTCGGGAGAGGTGTCCGGGTTCTATTGGACTGGGCGCGGCTCATACAACTCCACCTAGAGGTTGCCTGGAAGAGCAGACAGGCCACACAACCAGGGCGAAAGGCGAGTGCGCGATGCAAGTGTAGCGCAGATGCCCAGGGCCTGGGGTCGAGAGGCGTGTGTGTGCCGCTGCGTCTACGGCGGCGTCGATGCTGTATAGCACCAGCAGGAGGCGGCGGCGGAGGAGGAGGGGAAGGTGACGACAATGTTGTGTTGCTGCAGCTGATGCTCGCCGAGCTGATGTGCGTTCTTCCAATGGCTTCGCGACTGCGGCACTCTGCTGCAGAGCTGTCTGAGGTGGGCGACGCGAGGCCACGGGAGCCCGAGGGGAAAGAGGAGGGCCGTGCGTGCAGGCCAATGGGCGGCCGGGGCTAGCACTGTGCATCCGCGGTGCGGGGCCGGTATACAAGCTCCTTCGATGAACCCACCGAACCCAAGTTAGAAGAGAGAGAGACTTGACAAGTTGGGAACCAACAAGGAGGGGGGTTTGAGGGGGGCGTCTCGTAAGTAAGAAACTACAACGGAAACAGGTAAACGACGAACCCATCTAGGGGAGCTGGGGCCTCAAAAAACAAAAAGGTCTACCGCGACGAAGGGGGAGGGGCGTGTCGGCCTTGGCAATGTCTGGTGCTGTCACATGGAAGCATGCGATTGGGGTTCAAGGGCTGGGGAGTGCGGAACGAACCAACTGGCCAGCCACGATAGCCCTACGCCGACGACGCCGCCGCCATCCATCCATCCTAGACATGATTGTATTCCGTCGTACCCCGTAAGGAGACTCTGGCGATGCGTCGTACCGTACCCAGACACACACGGCGCCAGTTGTTGGATAACCATCGACCGGTCTGGACACGGAATGAGTGTCTTTCATACAGCAACATTGCTTTCCCGGAGCTAGAGTGGGCTGACGGGGATCGACAACACGCTGCACCCGTCGAGCATGTGCATGTGTGCATTGTATGACGCTCTAAGATTGGAATGTCACCTATGTGCATGGCCAGAGGAGACAATCTCATCACGCGGCAAAGGACAGTTGCACTTTTTTCTTCTCTCTTCTTCCTTTTTCTTCGAGAAGGGGGGGGGAGGGGGGATGGTTGGAATTGATTTTCCCCCTTCCCTCTATCATTTGTCCAAGACGCAGGAAACTACAGGCTTGAAACATGAGAGTCGTGAGAGACAGACAGATCTCGCTTGCGCACTGTGTCCAATCACTGTGGTGGGTCGCGATTGATCCACATGCTCTCTCGATCTGGTCTCTTGTCCCACTCACCACATCTCTCTTCTCACATGGCATCGCGTCATGTTGCATGGCATCAGCATCGCATCGCCCATTCTGCACTCAACGCTGCATAGCATACCATTGAACCTGCATCGCATGCCCTCATGAAATGTCCCCTCTCCCTCTCTAGCCTACCGGCCGTGCCGCCGCCCCAAGGGGCCGTCACCCGGTATCACTGACTGGGCCAACTGTTCACGGCCAGCCAACTCGACGAGCCTCATCTCGCCCCAACCAGGGTTCGGCTGACCGTGTCTCTCGGCCATGGCTCTTTGCTACTCACGGGCCCTGGGTTCGCCCAACCCCCTTACTAGTTTACCAAAAGTAGAAGAAGCAGCAGTAGCCATATGTATGTCGTCGCCGTTGATAGCGGATGCACGACTCCGCTGCCATGTCATGCTCAATCTCCGACCGGCCGACCGACTGACTCCTGTCGATGTCTCCCCCTTCCTGAGCTTGCTCCGTGCCATGACCGCGGTCGTCATTGTCATCTGTTGTTGTCGCCATCGGTGCCGGGGTTCTTCACCGCCATTGAATCTCACCTGCATCTCAATCATCTAAGTCTCTGCATCGAGAAAACTTCTCGCACAGCAAAGCAAAGCAAAGTGGTAACACCCTAACGAAAAAGCAAAAGAAAATACAAAAAAACCGAACGAGGGAAAAGATTACCCCTCTAAGCAAAGAAAAAAAATCACTCTTTTTTCTTTCGTTCTGCTGGGGGAATTGGGACCAAGATTATAAGCAAGGTGATCCTAGTCAGTGCGCTACGCCATGCAAAAGCAAGTCAACTCGCACTCGTACAAGTGGGAAGGGGGAAAAAAGTGATGCAGACCACTAGAGACACAGCATGGCAAGACCAGAGAAAAAAAAGCAAAGACAGCGAAAGGAAAAAAAAGAAAGAAGGGGGAGAAAAGCACCACCAACACCAGACTTCACCGCATTCCACGACTGCTCCCCGGTCAAATAAAAGAAAAAAATTTGCCCCATATGTCAGTCCTCCCAATATAGATCCAAAACCTGTCGTCAGACGGGAGCTTTGTATCCTGCACAACAGCATCGTCTTTCGATCCCAATTGAAAAGCAAAAAAAGAGAGAAAAAGAAAAGAAAAGAGGATTTCCCAACGGGCCATGCATCTCGTGACATCTGTTTCGTGACGTTTCCCATGTCCGCCTCATCATTATCGTGAGTCTCCCACTCCATCATCCACGTCTCATCGCCTCACCATTCAGCCAATGTATTCTCAACTTGGCGGCGCTCCCAAACCCAGCGCCCAGGCCCTGTCACTCGTATTCCGTCCCGGTACCCGTTACTCTGGCACAGCCGTCCTGGGCCCTGGCGCTTGCTGCATCCATGTGTGTCCAGGCCCACCTTTAAACCCTTGCTCCTTGCTCCTTGCCCCATGTCCTGCGGTGGTCTGCCTACCGCCGAGCAGATGCGATGCGCACCCACCTGCCGGTAGCCTGCCTCCTCCACGATGGGACTAAGCCTTTCGATCCTCCCCTCTAGGCCCCTTCGCCCATCTCTGACAAAAAAGAATGACGATCTTCTGGCGCCCACTCGCCTTCCCCCCCCCAGGCTGGCAAGATTCATGACAAGGCATACCCGGCCACTCCTTTCCCGCCCCCAACACCGGCACCTTTCCCACCCATGCTGTCTTGTCGCTGCTGCTGGCCCATTCAGATAACCATATGCACCAGACCACTTAGACATCCCCAACCCAGCAACATGCAGGGTCTAGATCTAAGCCGCGAACTATCACAGCAATCACAATTCTCCAGTCACGAGGTAGGTTGAGTGAAATAATGGCACTGATAAAAACAGCCTCTAAGCAAATTTCCTCTATTAGCCCCCCCTAACAACCCGATCTAATTAGTCACAGGCCTGTTTCTCCACCCCTCCCACCGTTCCAAACGCACGAACCATGACCAACACGCAGCAGGATCGACCAAGCCCCAACAATAAAATTTCCATGCTTTTACTGACCAGGACACCGGATTAAACACACTTTAATGCCAAAATGCACTGAGGTATCATCTTCATGCAAGTCGACCTTTTCGACAACCCAATAAACCTCGACGCCATCGGCCCATCTTGATGCACCCCCATGTTCCGAACCTATCTCCCCATGTACTTACCAATAATGCAATCTTTCCGTTTTCTTTTCTTTTTTGGGTTTTTCGCTCTGCCGGCATGCTTTCGCCGGTGTCATCGATATTGTTTTTTGCTCCATTGAGTCATTAGTTAGCATGGGATCGTAACGGAAAGAAACCGTCCGGCATGGGTTCGAGGTGCCAGATTTTAGGACCAGCCTCGTCAAACGCGGCCGACCACTCTTGTCTCAGATCTTCGGGAAGGTTCCAGCCAAGGTCATCATCGCGAAGTCTCATGCGGACCAAGTGTCGGCGCTCCCGGGGTGCCTTGCCATTCACAAATCCCTCCCGCCTATGCAGTATTGCCAGGTTGTTGATGAAGTGAATGTCACCGGCCTGGGTCTTGATTTCCAATTGGGCCGCCTTGGCAATGGTCTCAATGGCATCGAGAGCTTCGAGCTGGCGCGATGTAACTGAGGGAAGACTCTTGGAGCGCGGGTGGACGGCGTTCCCCGTGAGCGGCACGCGGCCAAAGTTGATGATGATCCGCCCATCGTGATGAAAGAGGACTGGTCTGCACTGGAATCGCGGCCTGTCGTGGTGATGCGTGTCAGTGGGTTTCACTTGACTGATGACAAAGTTTTCCGTTGCTTCCACTTACATGGCAAAGGGCCAGTCAGATCGTGCCAGAACGCGGATCATATCCGGACGGCTGGCGGCCAGGACGTTGTAGACAGTGTAGGCAGACGAGATGATGCATTTGCCTCCGGCGGCGGCGGTGCTCCGCGTCAGCCAGCTGACTAGGTCGCCGGCCTCTTCGTTATGGAAGGTCAGGAGTACAAGTCAGCAGGGATATTCAAGACAGAGATGAACGCGGCGCAGGCTACTCACAATAGGGGAAGTGGAGTGGCGGTGGTGGCCAGCCTTGAGCTGCGATGAGTTGTCGGCAACGATGTGAACTGATGCCGTGTTAGTCGCTACTGCTTTCATGAGCCAGGGCGGGAGAAATTTCGAACCCATCATGTTGCCCCTCTTGTCCTGGCGGCCGTGGCGGTTGGCGATGTACGACTGGATACCGAGATAGAGGACTGAGAGATCCTCCACCGAGTACTTTTGTGGATCCAATCCCCGAATGACGCCAAACCCCTTGCCGTCATAGACGTCTCGGCGAATTTCGTCCAGTCGGGGGCCCAGGGTGGGAAGAGGAAAGTTGTCTCTCGAGACAAGATCCCCGTCCAAGCCTAAGGCTGTTTTGGGGTTAGAAACGCGCGTTAGCCCAGGTCGTCAAGGAGCCGCCGTTGGGGCAAGGAAACAAACCTTTGAAGTGCTGCAGAGCATTTTCGGCTTCGTGCAGATCAGATTCACTGAGCGTGTGAATGTAATCAGACTCATGATCCACAAATTGGGCGCCGGTCCACGCCATGGGCACATTGAGCACCTGCGGGAACCCCTCTGGTACTCCTGCTGGCGCCTCCACGCGAACCGAACAGGCAGCGGCCGCACGACCCAGCTCAAAGACTGGGGCCGGGCCAATGACGGGCCCAGCCATTGAGGATGCCATTCTTAATGGGATGGTGGTGGTGTTAGCTTTTTTTTTTAAACCCTTCCCTTGGCGGCGGTGGTTTTGGTGGGTAGGATTTTTCTTCCTTTTCCTGGGGAAGGCAGTGTATCAGTATGAGCACGAGCACCAGACCGCAAGGACTCAACATGAGACCATGAAAACTCACAAGAAATTAACAACAGAACAAGACTGGAGATGATGTGCGTCGTAAAGATGAGGATCAGAGCAGGGTTTAAAGCTTGTGGGAGTTGAGCAGCGAGGTAGGGGGGAACGAGAGAGTTTGGAGGTTGGGGGACGAGCAGTGCAAAAGGAAGAAATGCTTGTCTCGTTTCACCGAGCAAGCAAAATGACGATATGGCAGACGTTGTTGCCGTGTCCGTGGCAGAGGAAGTGGCAATGGTGGTATGAGGGCGGGTGGTGTTGTCTCCAAACGCTGCAAGGGGCAGCTGGGAAAGTGGGCGGACAACAGATGCGATGACGTTGGAGGCGATCAAGTGCCGGCCGTGCAATCACTAAACAACAGCCTTAACAGAGAAGGAGTGGGGAGAGGGAAGGAGGGATGAGACTGAGGAGGGAGGGAAGGAAGGAAGGATGGAAGGACGGAAGGAAGTTAAAATAAAAAGAGAGAGGTAGAGAGAGTATGGGGGAGGGCAAGTGTACAAGGGCTGAGCCAGACGAGCCATTCGAGAGATGCTTATTATAGTCGCGTGCGGGAGGGAGATTGTGCTTCCAGCGACAACGCCGACGGCTAGCTGAACGAAGCAGGCACCCCCTTTTCGCAATAAGTCTTTTTTTTTTTTCCTTGGTACACGACACCGGCCGGCCAGTTACATAGGTATGGCGAGATGCATGACGCAGGTACTTCAGGTCCAGACGGGCGACTACTGACTGGTCACTGCAGGCCATGTAAGTACGATAAACACAAACGAGATTGGGTGCGAGCCATGCACAGGTGCTGTGTAGCAGAAAAGCGGCAACAACAAGCAATGAAAAGGATAAAACACAATGTGTTCGGTCGCACGATGTGCCGGGTACGCCCTGGGGGCAACACCCGAGATACACGCATCCCAGCTCCGAGAGCCACGATCGAAACGAGGATTTTCACAATTGAGCCAGCCACGGCACGGCCTGGGCGAGACGAAGGTTTCGACGACGTGTCGAGCCCCCAGCCGGTTTGTTCAAAAAGAAAAACTGGGTGTTAAAAAAACCAAACATAAAAATAATAAAAAATAAAAATACCTGCCTAGGTACCATGAGCTAAGGGGGAAAAAATAAATACAAAAAAAAACTAATGCCTCCCCCCAGACGCAGAGGTCGGCGCGGCGCAGAAGAAACATTCGGGGGGGGGAGGGGGGAGCATGGGGACCCGCAGAGGATCGCCGTTGCCCAACCCACGTCCAAGTGGCTGCCGCTTGAGACTTGAACCATTTGTGGGCATCCTAAACGACCCTGTTGAGCAGACCAAACTCCCCAGGACCCACGACACGACCCGGCGTGAGTCTAGCGCCGGGGAGGAGGTCCCGTCTCTGCAGGCGAATGGAGCACCAGAACAAGCAGCAGCGCCGGACGGATGTGGTCACCAAAAGCACCTCACGACTAAGTTGCCTACATGCCATGCCATGCCATGTATGCTGCCCAGCACTCTGTCCTGTCCGGTCTATGATCCGAATCGCTTCCGCGCTCCCGCCCTTCCCGTCCGTCACCCGCCGTCACCCATCACCCTGCCTCCCGTCACACCGTTCCGTCGCACGACCCTCCTCCCTCCTCCTTTTCACCCAATCCTTCACACCGCAACCAGGCCGCAAGATGGGATGGTTTGACCGGGGCGGAGGAGAGAGCTGCCTGCCTGCCTGCCTCGAGCCGCATCCCACCGTCTGTGCTGAGTGGTAGCAAGCATGGTGTCTCGGGCCAAGGGTTGGACAGGACGCCCAGCCATGCCACTGGAGGACAAACCAGGCGCCGTCTCCTGACAAAAATAAAACATGGCACCAAGTAACTTCTTATAGCGTCGGGAAACCGAGTACTAAATACCCAGAGTACGGTACATGTCGCAGGGGTGGGCATGGGTACGGTGTTGGAAGCCAATTTGTCAAACAATTCCTTTTTTTTTTTTACTTGTTTCTCATTTCTTTTCCTTCCCTCCTTATCATTTTGCGCGTACAACACAGTGCAACTACTCAAATCGCGCTAGCAATCCTCGCATACTCCGTGGTTGCGCCGCTGGCATCACGGCACGACACGATAATCAATCCGCCGCCGTGTAAAGGCGAACAAGCTTTCGGCTGTCTGCGGGTCCCGGCACTCCGTATACCGCGTACGGAGGACGTGGGCCAGTGGCATGAGCCGGTGTCCGTCTGCCGTCATCTTATATCTCGGTCAAGGTAAGCCATTTGGCCATTCTTCCTCCCTGTCCCCATGTCCCTATCCACGGCTCCACTCTGGCTTTCTCCTTATCATCCATCATACAACCTTCCTTCTTCCATAATGCCGTTCATGTCATCATACAACTGGTACGTACTTAGCCACCGCCTTGTGCCTCCATGTACCAACCTACCTGGAGGTATTAGGAGAAAAGGGGAAAAGAAAAAAAAGCACGGGGGCGTCTGACAACGCCTTCTGTCCGCCTCAACCGGGCGGGGACCGTGTGTGTGTATCCTAGGAACCGAGGCCACGAGGGACTGCCGCGGCCACCACGATTCCCAATGCTGAGCAATCTCTGCCTTATGTGGAGTATCCTTCTTGCCTTGCATCTGCAAAGTGCCTCAATTTGATCCCTCATCACCTGCCCACTTCTGCCCAATTATATCGTGGTGCGAGGCTGCCAGTTCTCCTCAAACAACTGGCCGACGAAAAAATAGTCATCTTCATAGGCGGCACTATTCCGGAGCTCCTCCCACTCTTGCTCTAAATGGTACAAAATACTAAATTAGCGCTGCCCCGGGGATTCGGTACTGGGAGGGGGCGCCTAGCCCGGACTTACTATGCTGGTTAGCGTATGCCCTAGTGGCGTGGACGAACTGGATTTTGTCCTCGTCCAACCCGGCCAGGGTCCTCAGGTCTTGATCTTTGCACCCCTCGGAGAATGGATAAATCCCCTTGTTGCAGTAGTGGAAATGCGCCAGGAGAATGTTGGCACCTGCCGCCATCCTGTTAGCTCCTCATGATGATCCACGGGGTTTCATCTAGTGGGGGGCTGTAAGGGAGGCCCTGTCTTACTCACCCAGGTGATATTCCCTAACCTTGTCCTCTCGAGCGAATCGTCGCTGCAAGCACACGAAACGTTAGCAAACCTCATGGCCCTAAATGCCCGTGGCTAGGGCGCGCGCATTAAAAGTGGCCCTCGCCCGGGCGCGCTTTCTTCTAGGTTCTTCTGGATTCTGCCTCTTTTTCTTACCTTCATTCCGTGCTTTCTGGCGTAGCCAGCGTCATGGGTCGTGATTAGGGCCGTATTGTGCAAAAGAATGAAAGTCACAAGGTATGTCACTAGCCATGTGCTTTGCTTGTTCTTCTGTATCATCTTTTGAAGCCTGTCCAACAGTTCTCTGCGGAGTCTTGTCTGAATATGATGGATCAAGATGAGGTCCAGTTGCGCGCCAAGCACTGGTGGAAGCGGGATCAAGCCGTGATTCGGACTTGTCTCGTCTAGAATGTCTCTAGGCATCCCCAAAGTCTCATCCCCGACAATGAAGCTCGACCGAGTCGACAAGCGAATGGACATCCACAGCATCAACGTTCGGCCGATCAGATCCAGGCACTCCAGGGAGGTTGATGGGTCACGGAATATCTGCCACGCTCGATCATACGTCTGGTACACGAGGCCATCTTGTCTTCCCAGCAACGAGCTGAAGGCTTCGCGCATGCTTTCGCGGATGTGATCCGAGTATGCACTTTTTACTTCATCCAACTTCACGAGAGCATAAGGCGGAATCTTAACCGACCTCTTCGTCCCATTGTGGTCCCAGGTCCGCTCAAGTTTGTCACCTGCCTGAGGGATGAAGCGTCGAACCTTGACATTGACAGCCTTGTTGGAGAGACCATCCGAAATGGAGATGATCTTGACGTCTTCCGACGCCCAGTTCTGGATGGGATCCGAAATGTTGTTGTTCCACCTGCGAGTCCATTCGAAGCCAGGAACTTGCCCAGGTTTGAACAACCTAACATCGGTTATCTTGTATCTGAGACAAGGAAACCGGCCCGCCCTCGAGTTGGACACCTTCTTGCACGTCAAACATGGGCCCCCGTCCTCCTCCGTATTGTTCTCGCACTGCCTCGCAAAGTCAGTATCGCAACGAGCTGGGTGCGTCACAGGGCACAGCGGAGATTTGATTAATTTCCAACAGTGTTCTGGTAGTGGTGGCGCTACTTACGCGAATTCTCTGCATCCTGCATCTGATGCATGAACCAATCTTGCGGGTTTGAGCTGTCTGCTCGCGGAGGTTCAGATCTTTGAATGGGCCGCGTTTTCCTCCACGCTGATTCGGTAAGAGAATGTCATAACCGGATTGCTGATCTAATAACGACATGTCTCCCCAGCCATTCGAGGGACCGCCAGCTTGAGAGACAGTCTCATCCAGTTGCTGCTGCTGTTGGTGGTCCGTAGGCACCAGGGTATACTGAGACATTACAGCTGTTGCCAAGACCTGGTGCTGCATGTCTGGTGGTGCAACAACCATACCGAGGTCAGCGGTGTATGGGATCGCAGACAGGTCCTGGGGGATTATGGAGTCAGACACCATAACGGGTTGACTTTGAAGATCCGAGTCGGGTTTCAGCGGTTGGTTGGGATAGTACTCGGTGACGGGCAAGCCGTGTTGCTGTGATGAGGTTGCGTCATTGACCAGTGGAACTGCCAATGTTGGTTGCTCCGGCATAGGGGTAAAGTTGGCAAGGGAGGGCGACGTCAGGGCAGCCTGCTGGTATGCCAGCGACGCCTGCTGTGCCATGTCCAGGCCGGCAGAGACATAGGGTTCGGAAGTTGGAACTTGCATGGACGGCGGTTTCTCTGCCGTGTAGGGGATGCTCTCACTCTGCACCACTGGCGGTGGAGCATCGGGGATTTGCTGGTAGCCTTGAACGGGGTTGTTAGTCAGTCGCGTAGGCGGAAGCGAAGAAAGAAGAAAAGAAACAAAACTTGACACGTACCATCCAGCTGTCGTCCGCCAAAACCACAGCAGGGACACAGAAACGAACTTAAGTCGACCATCCGCTTCACCAACGGCGAGCCTGGCGACTCCATCGAAGACGACCCGGCCTCGATCCAATTCGAGGTTTGGCCATACTGGCCGCTGGGACGCTGATCATAGCCGCCGAACTTCTCCAGCGCGCCCTGGGAGGACGATGCGCGTTCTGGAGCCATTGAGTAAGACCGATCTAGTCTTCGTTTCTTCCGCGACTGCTCCTGTAGAATAGTATAGTGGATGTGGACACCAGAAGGAATGCCATAGAATTGGGCGATTTGGTCAAGCTGATACTGGATCTCGTGAGGCAATGCGTTGTTGAATTCAATCTCCACGTCAGCGGGTATGAGCGACGATGAAGAAGACACTGGCTCTTCGACCCCTGGCTGAGGGCGAGGTCTCTTTGGCTTAAAAGGGTGATGAGGATTCTATAGAAAAATCAATTCACCGCACATTTCAGGTAAGAAAGAGTGCTGAGATGGGGATTGGGGGCGAGGTCAAGAAGATTCTTGACCGGGAGCTATGGGCACGAGAGCTCCGACGGGGCGGCGACAAGAGAAAACGCAGGCGTGATTGGCAACGGCCGCAGGGGACCACCAAGGGGACCGATGGGAAGGGATCAATGATATAACCCATGCAGGTTGCCGCCAACCGGGGAGAGGAAATCTCTTACCATAATGGCTGCAGTGAGACAGGGTGTGGAACAGAAGCTGCGCAGCAGCAAGAAACAAAGGTCAAGGTACCACCACGTGGGGACCGAAGTATAGGGTATACAAGCAGGAACAAGGAGCGTCAGGGTCGGTCGGGCTAAGCCCAAGGCCACCGGGTGAGGTTGAGCGACGCCGGGGTGAGAGGAGGGGGGAGGGTGGTGGTAGGCTAAGGTGCCACGAAAGCCATCACCGGGACAGGTAAAATTCAACCCCCGTAGTGCGTTGTGTGGAGCGCCAGGTCGACCAGAACCGGACAGACAGCAACGACGTGAGCTAGAGGTTTCGGGGGAAGCAAAAAAAAAATCCTACAAGGCGGGAGAGGCGAGGTCGGCTGGCGAGGGCGAGGGCTCCGGGGCGGAAAAGAGACAAGGAAAAGTAGGGTAGACCGGGCGACACTGAGGGAGAGCAGCTAGCTCGAGCTCAGTCAGAGAGAAACGAGGCGAGGAAGCGAGGCCGGTGGTGCCGCCGATCGGGGGCCTGTTGGCGGTGGGCGCGCTGCTTGTGGCCGGTCCTGGGAAATTTCGCGACAGCGTGTTGAGACGTGATGCGAGGCCTTGGCCCAGGCAGGCGGTCGGTGGTGTCTTTTGTCGACGTTGACGCCGGCTGTTGTGATACTGGCGCCGGTCCTTGAGCAAGCGCTTGGTGTGTCGAGCCAGGCCGATATGCTTGCGGCCGCGATGGAGGTAGGGATGACGGCCGATGCGAGCTGCGGGTGGGCTGGCGGCTGGCGGTGTGGTGGCCGTAGTAACTGGGCGTCAAGCGATTGAAGCGGCGGTTCAACGGGCTGCTGGGAAGGGTGAAGATGGTCGAGTCTGAGAGAGAGAAGAGTGGACTCGGTGAGGACGACGACAACATTGCTCCGTGCTGAATTGTTTTTGACCGGTCTGAGGGGTACCATGGGCGCCGACAGGGGCCCGTCTGGTTGCAGTGCTTGGACGGAAACACTCTGGATTATTACGGCCCAGTGTGCCTGGGCTTTCCGATCAGGTGGAGTGTGTGGCCCAGCCCAAGGCCACATAGTGAGCCACAAAAAGCGACGACAGAGTGGGAGGGGTCGTGGACGGAGGACTGGGACCAGGGACTGAAAGGCTGGAACTTACTGGAAGGGTAGGTAGCAGGTGGTTCGATTCGTCGACGTGGATGCGTGGGTGCCGGTTTGCCATGCCGCGGGTGCTTGGCCCATCCATCACGAATGCCTCTCTCTGCCAGCTCTGCCGTTCCATTGCCACGGAACCTCTGGGCGAGGGACAACGGCCGCCGTTGGGTGCATAGAGTCGCCCATGTGATTGACATGGTAGTCCGAGTCCAGTGCCCGCAATGGTGGTACGAACATCCCGGGGTGGGTAGGGTATCATTTTTGCTTTTTCGTCGTGCGTGAAAATGGCCTCGGTCGCGGCCATGTTGGGGCGGGCAGGGCATGGGAAGGAGGTATTCGCTACCTGCCCGCCGCGAATGCCGTCAAACGATTCCCGAGAATACAACGAGACGGCGCGCATGGCATGGGAGTCGGACGGACAGGGTTTCCGTGGGCAAGACAAGCCAGCCCGGCCAGTGCGGACTCGGGGCCGAGAGACTGGCCACGAGGCGAAGCATGGGATGGAACATGGGGCTGTCATTCAACGTCGCCCAAGGGGGACCATCGTGGGCACAGTACAGACAAACAAGGTGCAGGCCCAGGTGCGAGTGCAAGTGCAAGTGCAAGTGCAAGTGCAACGAGTCACTTCAGCCTGCTGACCGGCATCCTCACGCAAATGCTCCCCCCAGACCCCCCCGCTGCACCTACGCCCACACGATTAGCATTCCTAACCCCATCCGCCGGATAGGCGCTGACCGGTCTTGACGCAAATGCTGTGGCTAGCTACCAGGTTGCAAAGGCCGACAATGCTGGGTGCCACCCACGCCATGTGACAGGACTCATGTACGCCATCGTCACGCAAAAGATGTGGTTGGCACGATGGGGAGCGAGAAGCGGGGACCGGTGAGGCCAGGGCATTATTATCCCCCAACCGCCGTCGACCAAACGACAGGCATCGGACCGATCACCGTCCGGGCTGTACATATGTTTGCTTTTAGTTCTTCGCTTGGCCCTGGGCAACTTGGCGAGGGACGGGTTGACATGCATTCACGGCGATGGGATCAACAGCGGCGACGCTCTAACCGACATGGGCAACCAGCATTGTCGCATTGAAGGGACACAGCCTGCTACCACTTTGCGCGGGGCTGCGGTCCGCGTTGCAGGACGGGAAAAGTGCCGCATCGTCGCAAGGCGCCCGAGTTGCGCGCCGTGCAGAGTATATGAGTCGGAGCAAGGCTGGCGATGGTAGTCGTGTACCAAGCTTTGACGTTGGGCCACGTCGTCATCCATTTCAGATGTCAGTGTGGAGGAGGGTATCCGCCTATCTACCTACCTGGGTAAGGGGAGGTCCCCACGTCCCTGCCTAGCCGCCATTTAAACCCCCTAGCTTCCATTTAACTCAACGGCCTCAACGGGGGCTTCGGGAAGTCAAGAGCCACATGGAAGGACAAATTGCCTAACTCGGCAACTAGCTGATGGGGCCGGCTGGCGCTGCCCTTGCCTGCCCCAACTTTCGCCTCACTTACCTGGCGGATGGAACCCCATTGCAAAACCCACACGAAAAAAAAACGTATACAATCCACCGTTAAACCAAACGAGTGGGCTTTTTTCCTACCCCAGCCCAGCCGAGGCGTAACGCGATCCTTCGATCCTACTATCCTGCCCACCCCGCTAACCGCAAACTCTCTTCGGCTCTTCCCGTCGCTATGGAAGCGAGTGAACATCGTGTCCGGCACCTTCATGTATGCCAGAATCCCTTGCGCGCGCGCGTCCAATTCATCCCGTCATTCTTCGTGGGGCCTAGCCCAGTCTAATCGTGCATGAAATCCTTGGCTGCGACGCACAACCTTTGCCCCAGCACCGTAGCCTCGTATGTCAATCCTCCGGCGTCTTAGGACAAGGCACAATGATACGACGAGACCCCCGTACGAGCGCAGCATTGCCACTCATCCACTCGGGAGCTTCCCCGGCCTGATCCATGGGCCAGACCCTTCGGCCTTGGCACCCTGCTGTGGTCCTCCATTTGGGGATAGAACCTGACTTTTGAGTCAGCTGCTGCTTTTCCCGACCCTGAGCACTACCGTTGCAGCTCGTTTCTTTTTATTTGATAGGCTGCGACCTCAGTCTCTCCACTCCAGACCTGGCATCATTCCATAAGTCCCATTGCTTTTGTCGGATCCGGCGGTCATGGTATCGTAAGGATTCGGACAGTGACGCCAAAGTATTCGACTCTGCACCCCCTCACTGTCGTCAGAGAGGATAGTTCCCGATTACATTCGTATCAATTCTCTCCTGAACAGGTAATGGAAAGTATTGTTCCAATGCCGTACCCATAATATTGCACCGACCGCCTGGCTACTTATATCACGCTCGCCCGGTCGCTCTGTTGATCCAATTTCGGCCAGCTTTGACCGCCAAGATATGACCGTCTGGTCATCCTCTGGGATTCGGCCGGTGATCGTGATACCAAGTACATCTGCCGATACCACCACGAGTCTGTCGGGCCTCACAAGGTTTTGCTTCTGCCAGCGGCAGCCTTGATGTCCCGCTCCGCAAAGGTTCGTGTCTCGCTTGATACCCATGGCCGAATAGTCTTCCCTTTTGCATGGGGTTATGACGTATATGACTAGCAAGTGCGTACCGTGTGGGATGATTGATAGTGCTTTGTTCTACCCCAGCCAAGTTTCCTAAGTTGTACAGCATTTCTAAAAGCAATGCGCCGGCCATCTAGGGGCTCGGTGAGGTTATAGTGACATCCACCACTTTCCGCTCTGCACCTCTATTGCACTTGAGACAGCCCCCTGACGCGCACAGCATAACGAGTCATCTCCGGAAGATAAAAAAAAAAGAATATACGCATACACACCTGGTGTCCGTTCTACCCCGGTGCATCATAGACATCCCGACTATGAGCTGTCGACAACGGCATGATGGTTACACACACCCAAGCTGATTTCCGAGAGGCACCATCCACAGCCTCTGGCCCTCACACACCGGCCCGGGGGGGGCGACAAGAATAGCACTTGCGGTGGTACATTCCGCTCCAATGAAAGCACGCAGCCATGACGGTGCTCCTCGCGAGACATCTGCGTTACAATCGGGACAAGCCGCTGAGTCAGTTAGATCTGGTGTGATATCCTGCATCTGTCGCGCAAGCTCTCATGGCTGAAGAAGAAAAAGAGGCCTGGTGCGCTAGCTGAGTTGCCTTGGAGAGTTTGCAGCGACCGCTAGGCTAAAAGGAAGAAAAAAGCCCGGTGTGCTTGCCTGACGCGCGGGAGCCGTTGGCTGATGGAGGCGGCGGATCGCTGACAGGTGGGACTTGGAGAGGTTGCACCAACACGGCCCGGCCTACATTGGGCAATCGTGACAACCTCATTTTAATATCCAAGTTGACGACGCTACAGGACCTGAGACGGCCATCCCTTGTACCCTTGGCCGTGGCCTGATGCAGAAAGGTACAGGACGTGTGCTTGGCCTGTCATTTTTTTTTCTTCTTTCTAGCGGCGTAACCAATCATGTGATTAGGCGACCACGGCCAAATTGATCGAGTTGCAGCACCGGCTCAACTGAGCGATGCCCGACTCGCCCGTGTCATTGTCGCGTCGCCTCGCCGTCACACGATAAAGCTCTCCTCACTCTTCAGCGTTAGCCCCGTGCCACCATTTCTCATCTACCTATTAGAGCTACAGACCCAGATCCATCGTCCTCGCATTGGCCTCTCCGGGGGTCACGCTGGTCAAGGTAGTCCCCGACATTGATTTTCCTTGCATCTGATCTGCACCGCTCAAGCTCTCGGCGAGCTGACTGGCTATACATATCGAGAGCGCTCTCTGCCATGTGATGAGGCCCTGTTTGGGACTGATTATACACTCCTCCTCAGCTATATTGCCCCGCTGTGCGACTTCGGCTACGCCATGGAGCTGAGCCAGCAGTCCATTCACGATGTCGTTCACCCAACAGCGGCCTTCTCCGAGGTCAGCGATGATATCATCTCAAACCGACTAGTTTCAGGCGGTTTCCTCAGCTGGGATGACTCGCCATTGAACCCCAAGAACCGCATCGACAGCCTTGCCGCTCCAGACCGCCCCCTCTGGCGAATTGACGGCTGCACCGCCTTTGGGAGCCAGTTCTACGCCATTCCCCTCTTTGTTGACCCCATCTTACCCATGCGAATGGACGTCTTTATTCCCGAACCGGCCAAGCTATCTCCGGAACTTCGAAGCGTTCTTGATGTTGACGTTGCATTCCACACCACGAGCGGATCCCGAATCGCTGTCCTGGGCATCACTCGCCATGTCCTCCGAATTCTGCAGCATTGGACATCTCGCCAAGAGGATCCTGCGCAGATCTTCCAAAACGTGCCGTTTGGATCTCGCATTGTTTTTGCGAACTTGCCCATCAATGTCGCCGATGCCGAAATCTCGATTGCTCCAACCCACTACCTGGAACGCCAGCTCTTGTCTGTGCCAATTCTCGAGGATTACTGGGGCAGTGACGTGAAATTGCCGCCCACGGTCGACATTAGCGAGGTCTCTTACGTTTCCCAACTACACGATAGTGTTTGCATTGTCAAGATCCAGGGCAAGGCCTGGATTTTCAAGGCCCTCACCAGTTATACGAAATATCTGTACCACGAGCTGAGGCAACTTCTTACCATCGGATCCCATCCGAACATTGTTTCATCGCCTGTGCACCTGGTGACCAAAAAGTGTTGCTTTGGTAGCAAGGTCGCCGTTGTCGGGTTCACACTGGAATACCATGTTCATGGAAGCCTCCGCGACTTGATCCCGTTTATGCGTATGGAAAACAAGTTGACATTGGGCGATGAAACGAAGTGGGCCCTTCAACTCGCGTCAGCACTCGTACATCTTCGCGGGACTGCAAAGATATTCTATCCAGACCTAAGGCTTGACAATATTGTTCTCTCGTCATCGCGCGACCTAATCATGGTTGACTTTGAGCAACGAGGTGTTTGGTGCGAGTTTGCCGCCCCAGAGGTCAATGCGCTGGAATACATCAGACTAATTGCCACCGATGAAGAAGTTCCCTTGGAGGTCAGCGAGAAGTACGGGTCTATTCTTTCCGGAATGCTTCCCAGCTGGGAGACGATGGGTGGGGGAGAAGAATACGCGTGGCCATCAGCGGGATACAACATCCCGTGGACATGTCTGACACCGATTGAGCAGGAGGCTTGTGAGGTATACATGCTGGGCCGCGTTTTGTGGTGCATTTTTGAGGGCAACAGTGCTCCCCAACGAGCTGCCGTCTGGTCCTCGTACCGGTGGGAGCCTGCCGTCGAGTTTCCGGGATACACGCGAACACCCGAGCGTATGAGGCACCTCATCGACCGCTGCACGCAGGGCAGGCAAGAGGGGCTCAGCAAGTACATTGTGAGAGAGAGGAACAGGCTTGTCTTGCGTGGGAGCAACGCCTATGATTCCTCCATGGCGCGAAAGGTTCAGGAGAAGGCACGAGAATGGTGGGCCCAAGAGGTGGCGAAGTCGGAGAGATGGCTCAAGGAGAGAATGGAAGGTCTTGGGCGAGGAGACTGGAACGAGAACTACTACAACAGACCCACGCTGAAGGAGGTTTTGGCCGAAATAGAGGCGTTCCGGGACGAGGCTGGTCTGGAAATTTGAGCGAGCCTGTCGAGGTCCAACTGGCAGTTTATAGACGCGGGACAAGAGAGGAGAGAGGGAGAGGAGAGAAAAATTACAGCTCTAGAACTTAAACGATACATAGTAAGCAAACCCGAATAAATAGTGTGCAATTTTTGTTTTTATTTTTACATTGCTGGCACGAGCCTCTTGTTCTTTTGTAATCTAGCTAGGGTGGTTCCGTCAAATTTCTATTGTCACAATCAGGTATCTATATGGGGAAAGGGGGGTGAGGGGGTCAGGTAAGGCAAAAAATGATTGTCATACAGAGGGATATCGAGGGAAGGAGAAAGAGGTTTTGCAACTCGCCATGCCATGAAAAGGGGGTGCTAAAATAGACAAACCAAGGAAAGGAAAGAAAGAATGCACGCGAATGTGGCCAGCACATGCGCATCTCCACGGCCTCACTTCATCCTCTTGGACTCGCGGTCACTGTCATCACCTTGACCAGACCTTTTGAGCCCGGAGCCCGTCCTCGTGGCCTTGAGCCGACGAAGGAGTTTGTGGAACTTTTCCACGTAGGTTGCTGGCGCGCCGTGAACTCCAAGTTGCTCGAGGATGGTCTCCAGGTTGTTGAGGAACTGCTTCGAGGCCTCCGGGATCAGGCCCAGGACCTCGAGGACAAAGTTCTGGTCGCGGTCGCCGACGAGGCGCAGGTATAAGTTGCGCCCCAGGCGGGAGGAGCCCGGGTGGGCGTCGCGGTTGCGAGCCACGACAGCCTCGAAGATGTGGACCAGGCAGCGAGCGGCGGATATGGCCTGCTGAGGTGAGAGGGGACGCTCCCGGTGGTATATGTCGTTTTTGATGCGGCTGATGGTGCCAAGGATGTGGTCCGAGGTCCAGACGACGTCTGGAGGAGTTTCTTGAGAGGCATGCGGGCTGGGCGATTCTGGGGAGTTGGAGTAGGCGTCTAATAGGTGGAGGACGTGGTCAACGCGTTGCGAGTACTTGCGGAAGGGGTCTCTGATGGGATCCCTGGAGCGGGAGAGGGAGAGGAAGTAGTGGAAAAAGTGATGGTTGTCGAGGAGCATGCGGAAGATGGTGTGGTCTAGATCGTTTCGCTTGAAGATCTTCTTTCCTGCAGTGGGAAATGCGAAGATGTCTGGGCGGTACTCTTCTGGAGGTGCGTCGTAGATGGACGAGAGCAGCTCTCGGGCTTCTTGGACACGGTAAGGGTCCAGTTCATCGTCGTACTCTGAGTCTGGAGTGACAACCCGGCAGTGGATGCCTTCTGCAAGGATGTCTAAGTGGTGTTTGGAGATGTTCTGGAAGGGGTCTCCCATCTCCGTGGGGAAGCCGGCGTGAGTCATGTTCAATGGCTTCTCGGCGCCTTGCTCATAGACGGTTTGCTTGACTACCTGGTCAAGGAGCCATAGGAGGTGCTCACACGGCTCTTCACGGTGGCCGCATGAGCAGGACAGCTCCGAGGCGCCGTCATCTGAGGCTCGGATGCGAACGGAGCGGGTCACAAGCTCTGTCATCTGGAAGGCATAGGTGTTGTCAATTCGGCGGCACTTGTCGAGGGCAATCTTGGGAGGTTCCTTGAAAGCAGCGCGAACGGCGTTCTGTGTGGATTCGGGGAGGTGGTTGATGAGGTATGTGAGCTTGGAAGGGGAGCAGACAACGGCGGGGGAGTCGTCCTCGTCGTAGTCAGACATGTCCGAGTCTGCGTCCGAATCGAGCTCTGACTCGGAGCTAGACTCATGACGAGGAAGCGGACTGGCATCCTCGTCGCAGAACTCTGGGCGTGACCTCGGAGGAGTTTCTGGTGACATGCTCGCGAGGGTCAACTTGCTGAACCTAGACAAAGTAGGAGACATCAAGGATGCTTTGCACTCGGTGGGGGGATTGGTGCGAGACGAGATCCTAGGGGCGCGAGCAACGTGTACCAAGGCCAGACAAGGCGGAGGAGCCAAGGGATTTATACAATGAGTTGAAGGGGTGTGGAGGAGGATGAGGAGGAGGAGGAAAAGGGCAAGGAGGAGGAGGGCAGGGCTGTATGGACTTGCAAGACCGCATATGCGGCCCCCATGACGGTTGGTGACAGAGCCAGCAGCCATGAGGTCAGAGCAGACAGCAGAGCCCAGGCCGGACCAGGACATGGGATGCGGAAGTGGGTGGGGGAGGGACGATCCATCATCATGACAAGCGACGACAGGAGACGACAGGAAAGATTAGGCTCATGCTCATGAGCGAAGGCAGAGGCGACCATGCCTCCAGCTGTGGCTGTGAACCAGGCCGGGGACGGACGGTTGGATGGCGTCTGCAGCCGTGCTCTGTCGGTAGTGCGGTGCGTGGGCCGCAACCTGAGTGTCGGCGCCGCCCGTTTCTGCTTCTGCAGCCCGTCCGTCCGTCATGACGGCTGCCAGTTCACCACCAGAGGATTGCAGGATTTGCGGCACTGCAAAACAGCCGCGATTCTGGTAGATTAAAGACCGCGGTATCCCGGGTTCATTGGCATTGAGGCGCGGTTTGCATTCTCTCGACGAGCCATCACCAACAGCGTCTCATCAAAGGACCACCCGGTGTCCCATGCCACTGAAAAGGAAATGATTGAGAGAGACGGGGGAAAAAAAGAAATAAAATCAACCACCCACCCCTTCCCCGCCGGCCTCGGGCGGAGTTCGTCTCGTCGCACTTCCCCGTTGAATGCTCGCGCCGCCGAGCGAGAGACGAGACCGAGTTCGTTGGCCCAAGGGACCGAGGCAGACAGACTGCCCTGCCATTCAACCACCACAACGCGCGCGGCGGCCTAGCCGAAGAGGCCAGAGGGACAGCTGTTCTCGCGGCGGCCCTGGCCATGCGGTTGGCTGGTCGAGTCCGCAAAAAGAAAAATTAAAAAAAAAATTCGAGTCGTAAACAAGACCATTGTACTGCCGTCGTCCATGATGCAGCTCACCGGCATACCGCACACGCGGTAACCAAACATGCGGCGTCATGGCAGCTACAGGCGGGCTGCTGCTAGGGCGGGGCGCCGACCCAGCACCTCAGGCAGCGCTCAGCCACTCAAGACCACCCTCAGGGCCCCCTCGACGACGGTCCAGCATCGCCCACCTCTTACCCACCTTCAGCGGCTCGTCGGCCACTCACAGCCCTCGCAGCTCACGCCGCCCGGCCGCAAATGCGACCCGTATGGACCGTCGTTGACTGGTCCCAGAAACAGCAGAGCCAGCACTCGGTTGCTGCCAGACCTGCCCTTTGGTGTGTGTAGGCGTGCCCGCTTCTTCTTCTGCTGCTGCTGCTGCTCCTCATCCTCCCCGCGACCCTGGCCCAATCCGGACGCGGCCGCACCAGAGACCCGCGCTAGAACGAGGAGCAGCAACATACATGCGGCCTACTTTCGCGGCCCGCGTAAGGCATTCTGCCAACTTCAAATCTGCCGGGCAGAATCTCCTCTTGGGCTTCACCAGTGTATCGGGTTCTCCTCAGAACCACCCCTGCCTGTCGTGGCGAGATATGCCTAGCCCAGTGTCTTGTTGCTTCTTTCGCCGATGCTGTTGGTTTGCACTCTCGGACAAGAACAGCCTCGCCCACACCCGTCAACATTTTCCACCCTTCAGAATACGAAGCAGTGGTGAGAGAGAAGAAAAAAAAGGTGCGTACGCGATTCAACAGATACATGATCCGTCTGTCTTTGATCCCAAAAAAATCCCATACTTTTGGGGGCCGTCCAATCATATGCTGTTCTTCATCCAAAAGTGTCTATGCTGGCTGCATGTATTCTATCTCTCTCTCTTTCTCCAACATGACGACTGAGGAAATGAGCGAGGCTATGCTGAGGATGGGCCTTGTCCGAAAGCGATCATGACCCCGCGGTGAAATCTCTGTCTCCTGCATTCGTATCATGCGGATTGGAAAATTCTGGTTTCCCGTCGCAGATCGGCAGACAAGAGGTTGAACGCCTGCATGCATGGCATGGTGGCATGCTCCCTCCTACTCCCCCTTCTCCTCTGCCACCAATGACTAGCGGAGCAGACCACCAGCCAGAACCAGCCTGTCGGTATTAGGCATATAGGCAAACCGGCAACGCCGCCAACCCTCAGGCTATCACAATCACACCTGACACCCCGCTCCCGTGCGCTCACACATCCAGCCAATGCCAGTCAGTACCAGGAGCTGTCGGCCAGAGTTGCTGCCTGATTGTAAGCACGCCCGAACCTGTTTATAGATAGGGCTGAAGGGGGATAGTCTGAATATAGAAATCGGCATGTAGCTCCATGTTTGATAGAGCAATGGGAGTGGCTAGAATCCTAGCGCATTAGTTGGTTGGCTCTATCCACCCACATATGCATCCAGGAATAAAAGAACGGTGCCATGTGTATGCTAACAGAATATCCCACCGTAGTGAGTCAACGGTGAGGAGTCTGGTGTGATTACTAGTCCAAGACCAGAAGACATGTCCGGTTACAGGTTACAAGTAGTCCGGTGATAGGTACCCGTTGGCAAAACAGGACGTGAGCATATCCACTCCTGCATTTGGAACTGTATCAAGTTTGCTTCTCCTCCATTCTTCAGGAGGGAGCCGATCAAGACCACCGGTGGCCTCCCTCTCAGTTACATCATCAGAATTTTACATATTCACTCCTCACTTCGATCTTCAATTTTTGTGATGCAGAAATATGCTTGGAAGAAATGGATTAAGTATCTTGAGCGTGTATTCTCCTCGCGTGCATTTCCGTCCACTTTGGCAGAGGACATTTCAGTTACATGAAAACAGATGGATGAGTAAAATAAAAAGACAAAAAAGTCAAGGCCATCAACGTCACAATTCTGTACGGCCTCGGAACCGTCAAGCAGAGATTGCAACGATAATAAAGGTATCAGTTGTGTATGGCCAGGGCTTGGAAATGAAAGTTGCTATCCACAGGCAAAAGAAGTCATCAGGCCCGATCCCCAGGCCAGATCCCAAAAGCAGTTTGTTGTGGCTGGTCGTATCGCCACTTGCTCATTCAACCTTGAAAATTTCCCAATACACCATTCCCGGAGACGTAAAAAAGGGTGGGTGAGGTCATGTGCTAGGCGAATCCGAGCCGAAACCACCCGTGATGGTGCGATGTCCTCGGCATGGTGAAGGCTCCTGATGATACAATTTATTGGATACATCATGCACATGTTTGAAGCGCCGGACGCCGCCCGGGGTCGACGAATCGTACGGCGCGAGTGCTGGCGTGACTCTTGTTGGTTGGCGACCTGCCGTTTCGGAGGATCGTCTTCTGATCCGGCGAAGATGATGTGGAAGACGAAGACCGGCCTGCAGACGAGGAAGATATCTTCCTAGGCAGACTACCCACAGACCGGTCGGATTGTCAATCGATACCGTGCTGCCTCTTGAGCTGAGCTAAAGATTCCCGGCGGGCTTCGATGTCCTCTTTTGACTTGGCCATCTTGTCGGGCTGGTGATATAGAACTGTCATGTTGTGTCAGAGCGACTGTCCGGTCGGAAGGGGGTGGAGAGGTGCTGGGCGAGCGTTTTTGTTTAAAACATACCGACGAGGTATCTGTTTTGGAAGTTGAAGCCGTTGAGCTTGTCGCAGGCTTGCTTCGCATCCATTACGTCCTCATAGACAACAAAGGCGGTGCCCTTCGTGTTATTCGCGATGCCCTGACGGACCTGGCTATAGAGAGCTGTCAGCATGTCTTCGCATGGATAGACCCGACAGAGATTGTCGGCAATGTTGTTTCAAGGCGGAGCCATACCGAATCGGGCCAAATTTTCCAAACAAATCGAACAACTCCTCCGGAGTGACGTTGTAGCTAAATCGATAAAAGTCAGTCGAAAGGGTCGGGCTCGGCGTCGCTGCTATCATACCTCAAGTTCTTGACGAACAGAGCTCTACAGACACATGTTAGCAGGTTGTCTTGGACTCGATGGAGAGCGGCGAGGCGCAGCGTGTCGAGATGTTGACGGGACGAACGAATAGGCGCTAGGTGTTCATGCCGGATCAACACGCGCGCATTGGCAAGAAAACGTACCGATTGACTTCTGGGGCTAATTTACCGCCGCGACTACTCATCTCTTGGATGATGGTGATGACGATGATCGGGATTTGGTGGAGGGGGAGGACGGAGACGAGGGATGGTAGAGACAGGATGGATGCGGGAGCGGAGGCGACGAGGCGAGACTGGGTGAAGGATCGAGTTGGGGCGATCGGTCGGTAGCAACGCACGTGACCGTGGATGTGGTCCGACCAGGCTGGGGCCGGGGTGAGGCAGAGAGGCTAGCCAAGCTTGGCCGTTGGCGTGATTAGAAGGTGGTGGAAAACGGCGGCCTTGGTGTCCCCGGCGTTGCTGAGGATGCCTTAGGTTTGTTTTTCCCAAATGGTCACGCCGTCGCCGAAGATAAGGATCCCTTCGCATACAAGGAGAGAGGTGAACGGGTTGAAACAATGGTGTTGGAGGGGTTGCTTAAATCCTACAAGCCTGTTTTTCCTGCCGAGGCCATCCCAAGGGTCCTTCCTGGTGCTCGCGCATCACGCGACCAGCCCAGGTGCCTACTGCCTACACCCGTCTTGACTGCGCTTCGCGCCTGCTCTCTGGGCCGCCACGACACGGCTGAGGTGCGAGGTACTCGCGCAGTACACGGCGGCCCATACATGCCAAGCTGGGAGGTTGAGTACCCCGTGAGCCCACCTCCACCGCAGTCATACCCACCCGCACCATGGCTCGCATCGCTTCGGAGTCGGTGACGGATGGACCCTCCAACGGCACTTTGATTGCCGACTCAGAGCCTATGACCGACTGCTGCTGCTGCAAGCCCCGGGGTGCAGGGGTCCCTCGGAGCTGGTTTTTGGGGGACACGTGTGCCCAGCCGGGCACCAGCTGGTTCGTGTTGGCTCGTCGGGCCCAACGGTGCACATTTCAACCACTGCGGCGCTGTCGCTAGCCCTGTCAGGCATGTGTCTAGAACATCGACGCCCTGTTTCGCGACCTCGACTGCGAAATGACGGCATTTGCTCGTGTGGCTAGGGATGATCTACGGAGCGCGTGTGTTGCGGCCGTCGCATCCTGGGCACCAAAGTCCATGCTTGCATTGCAATCCACGACTATATCCGGGGAGTACGTAAAAGTTAACCAGAGACGTAGTTTTCGTAGATATGCTCAAAAACTCAATGCAGCCAGGGACCTGCCTTGATTCGCCGCACCCCGGACCTCGCGGCTCGCAGGAGTTCGGTGAATTGGCTGTTTGCGTGGCGGGGTCGACTTCACGCTCGCTTTTGGCGTCACGTCGTTTACCGCGCGTCGATCCGGAAATTTCTACCCCAAACACCGATCTCGCAGTATTCACACTCGCATCCTCACATTCATTGATGACCAATCCCTTTTGACGAGCCACTCGCTCCGAATCTTCAAATCCCACAAGGTGGGTTCTGCCGCCATCGCACTCATACCAGCCGCAGCCCTATTGACTCACCCTCTTGTCCGGTAGCATTGCACGTCACATTGCACTGCATAAACACAGAAACAGGTTTGGCATGGCTAACCTCGGCGGGTCGCGTTTTGGGCATGACGTTCTCAGCGTTTTCGACGTCTGGGAGGACACCCGGGATTTCCTGGCCGACGCGGTCGAAGCACTCGGGGCATCAGCGGAGACCGAACGGCTCCTCCGACAGAGCCTAACGGCCGGCGCCGAGGACTGGCACTATCTCATTGAGCGCGCCGAGTCAATTCGACGGGTCCGGGGCAATGACGTGCAGAGCCTGGACCCCCAAGACGTCCTGGCCTATGTATGGGACATGTTGAAGGGCGCGGGTGCTGATGCGGCTTTACCTACGCCGAACCCGTGGGAGGAGACTGATCGTCTCATTGCCCAAGCGAAAGCTCTCGAGCACGAGGCGGAAACCTTGTCACCATCGTTTGTACAACCCACCCAGCAGAAGAATTCAGACGACCTGACATCGTCTCAGCCTTTCGTAAAATCCAAAAATCGTGTTACCACCTCCCATTACTGGTCGGATGAAAACCATGACCAGAATCCCACTGAGAGTCGTGACTGGAACAACCTGTTTCGAGTGCACTCGCCTCCTTTGCACCATTCCAATCGTCCTACCCCTCAAATATGCACAAACATCGCCCATCCCGCCTTGCCCCAGCCATCGGGCACCATCAACGTTCAAGCCAGCAGCCAAGCAGGCGAATCATATTGTCAACGCAACCACACCAACCTCCACCACAAGCCCTTGTCTCCTCCCAGCGACAACACCAGCGTAACTCGCTCCAGTAAAACATCGCCATACTTTACATCATCAACTACGGGAGGAAAGAAATCTCCGACCAAAAAGAGACCGCCGGGTATTGTTGCAACTGTCCCTTTTGCCCCTCTTACTGCGCCCAAGTTTGGAATTATCCAAGAAGAGTTTGCCCACGAACCCTTTTGGCTTCTCGTCGCCGTCACATTCCTCATCAAAACACATGGACGGGTGGCCATACCCGTGTTCTACCAGCTCAAGGAGCGTTTCCCTACTCCGCAGGACGTAGGCAACCCTGCCAATGAAGAGGAAATTGTAAACATGATCCGCCACCTCGGCTTATCAGCGAATCGGGTGGCATTCATGCAGAAATATGCTCGAGGCTTCTTGGAAGACCCACCAAAACCAGACGTGATGCATAAGGTTAAAAATTACGGCTACCGAGACATTGATCCTCTGTCAACAATGACGGGTGCCTTGAACAATGCGCCCCTTGATGCCGAGCCGAGTGCGTCTTTGTTTGAAGATTCCAATGAACTGGAGGCGTGGGAAATCGGACACTTGACAAAGGGCAAGTACGCCATTGACAGTTGGCGCATATTCTGCCGCGATGAACTGCTGGGCCGGGCAGAAGACTGGAACGGCAAAGGCCGGGAGCCAGAGTTTCAGCCCGAATGGATGAGGGTGATGCCGCAGGACAAGGAGCTTCGGGCGTATCTGCGCTGGATGTGGATGCGTGAAGGGTGGGAATGGGATCCTGCTACGGGAGAACGAACCGTGCTTCGAGAGGAAATGCGAAAGGCTGCCGATGAAGGGAGGGTGGAATATGATGATGCTGGTGGTTTAAGGATTGTCAGTGGTGTATAGGTCAATCCTATCGCATCATACTGCGTGAATGACAAGGCAAGGATACAGAACCGGGAAACGGCTGTCTGCTACTGGGATTATGGTTGTAATAGTTGGAGCTTGGGTTCTTTCTCGCATAGTGAGTCAAGTATATCAACGGGAATAAAAGCAAAACGAAAGCATCTCTCTTAACAAACACCAGCGTGGGGAACGACAAGAAGCATGAGATGCGGGGTTCTCCACTGAGGCAATCATGCCAGAAAGTAGGTAAATAAATTAATCAATGGAGCATTGGTAGATCTAGTGTGATGGTGCCTGATTCTTGGAATCACCCATTTATGAGCATTACGCTTGATTTTGTAGATAAGACACACTCCAAAGGGGTCGTGTGATCTACCCTATCCAAACCTTGAATATCGAGGAGTCAGTTCTCCACTGTGACCACTGCAAGAACAACCACAATCCTAATCAAAGACAATAGCCAAGAAGAACAGTAAAAACAAGTGAATGTGCCTCCATAAACCTGTCCTTTCCGGTACCATTGCTGTTGTTGTGGCTGTTATTGTGGGTTTTTAGTTTGTTGTAGCCAGAAAGGCCCCCACCATACAAGCTGTTGAACGGACAATCACTCAAGCACAACATTGTGGCTAGCAGGAGAATAGAGTTCAGGAGGCAAATCATCCGCGTCCTGATGCCCGTTTTGGCTAAGATGACAAGTAAAGTAAATTACCGCTGGCCGTCGTGCGACACAATCGCAGACGGTTTGTGCGAAGCCGTCAGGAAGCCATGCACAACCTGTCCCCAAGCCTCGCTGGCCATGGCGCACACCAAGACGGTCCTCCAATTAATTTAGCGGCCGGCGAAGATTCGCAGCACCCACCAGTTTACAGTGTAAATATAGCGTTGCCCATGCTTAAAATACATCCCTGTCGCGATTGGTGGAGCGCCCCTGGTCCTTGAGCGACAGCTAAGTGCTGCGATGGGGAAAACGCATCACGAGCTGCCGGCAGGGCATCGCCAAGAGAGAGAGCGAGAGGGAGTGAGAGGAATGAATGCATGCGTCGAGGCAGGGCTGGGGAACCTGCGACGCTCAGCTGATTCAGTTTTGACTGCGACACGAGGCGGAGATGCTTTCGTGACATCACATCCCCCCATCTCCCCGAATGCGTGCCAGGAACAATCGGAACCTGTGAGCAACAATGGCTTCAGATGTGATGGGCTCGCTATACGACGACCCAGATCGTGTCCGTCAGCAGAGCTTGGCCGGCAAAAAACCCTAGAGGGGCTGGCAGTCGGCAGGTACTGGCAGCCATCGAGGTACCTGGGACGTGGCGGGCCGCCTGCGCCTAGCCCCAGGTCGCTGTGATTGTCGTAGTACCCGGCTGGCTCCCGTCCGTCCCAGGGCGGCCCAAATAAGAGGTGTGGGTCTTCGAGGTACATGCTCCGAAAGGACAGATTTTCCAGAAGGCTGACCTCATCGCAACCGTGAAGCCTCAAAGGCCAACTCTCTCCATTGAATCCTCTAAGACCTATCTCCGACCCCTCTTTTCAGCCCGGCCTCTTCTTCCTCTCTTTTGTCGCTCGCCCTTTTTTGTTATCCTCCCACCTTCACGTCGACGGCAGCAGCACCCCTGACAGCTTTGGCCTCCCTCGCCAGCGCTGTCCCTGAAAGCTTGCTCGGAATCTATCTGACTTGACTTCCTTCCTTCCTTTCGTCACCAATTTCCGCCCTCGCCACTCACCCCCCCACGAGCACGCGCACGCGCGACGCCCTCTCTTTTATTATTTCATCCGCCATTGCATCCGCAGCAGCAGCAGCTTCGCTCGTCAGCAGGCCTGCACCTAATTCAGCGAATATCGAACAATGTCGCAGCGCATTCCTTCCTACGGCGTCAGTGGTGGCCCCGCGCCCTACGGCGTTGGCGCCAACGATCCGCAACAGAACGACAGCATCCTTGACCAGGTCCGACCTTATACCAGCAAGATCGAGGACTTCCTGGACTCCTTCAGCGAGCCCGTCAGGCCGTGAGTAAACCCGCGCTCATCCTGGGAGCTTCCGGGGATTGTCAAGGCTAACCTTGTGTGTCGCGGCATCCAGCTACCTTCCCGCCATTGGTCGCTTCCTAATTGTCGTTACATTCCTTGAGGATGCTCTCCGCATCATGACCCAATGGTCTGACCAGCTCCTGTACCTCCGCGACTATAGACACAGTAAGATGCGATTCACTCTGGCGAGCCGAGACATGATGTCCTGACATTTTTTGTAGTTCCCGGTGGCATCACCCACATGTTCTTGATCACCAACGTGGTTGTCATGTCTGTCTGTTCCGTTTTCGTAATTGTCCGCAAGCACTCCGACTACGCCGTCGCCGGTCTCATGGCTGTTGTCGTCACCCAGGCTCTCGGCTACGGCCTTATTTTCGACCTCAACTTCTTCCTCCGAAACCTCTCCGTCATTGGTGGCCTTGTTATGGTTCTGTCAGACTCTTGGGTTCAGAAGACCAAGGCTTTTGCCGGTCTCCCCTCGATTGACGAGAAGGACCGTAAGATGTATTTCCAGCTTGCTGGTCGCGTTCTGCTCATCTTCCTCTTCGTTGGATTTGTCTTCAGCGGAGAGTGGTCCCTCTGGCGTGTCCTCGTCTCCATTCTGGGAGGTGTTGCTTGCATCATGGTTGTTGTTGGTTTCAAGGCCAAGTACAGCGCCACCCTCCTTGTTGTCATTCTGAGCGTCTTCAACCTGTTTGTGAACAACTTCTGGACTGTAAGTCGATGTTATTTCGATATTTTCTAGGAATTTAGGACTAATTTGATATGCAGCTTCACGAGCACCACCCCCACAAGGACTTTGCCAAGTACGACTTTTTCCAGATCTTGTCCATCGTCGGTGGACTTCTCCTCCTGGTCAACAGCGGCCCTGGCCAGTTCAGCATTGATGAGAAGAAGAAGGTTTACTAAGTCCAAAATTCCACGCCATGCCAACAACAATACCCGGCGCCGCGGTGTCGGATGTTGGTAAAGCATTTTCAATTTATCTCCGGAAGGGTTGCGAAAAAGTTGCCCTGGATCACCACTATCGACACCATGGGGAGGGTGGAGGGACCAGGTTTCTCACATATGGATGGATTATAGAAGTTATGTTTGGTAGCAAGATGAGGAGAAGGCAGATACATGACGGTACATGGACGTCGGGCAACGGGCTGTCGGCTTTACTATGTGATCCATGATCGAATGAATAAGTTGTAGCCCTTTCAAATAAAAAAAAACGGGGCCCACAGGCTCGAGTCTTTCTTCCACTGACATTGACGAATTGGATGATGTATCACGTGATAGCCCTGGACTCAAACTGGTGTGAGCATTTGTTAGTTGCATCGCCACGTTGTAACCAACTGTTAAAATTTTGTTTCATGAATTATCGCTGTTGCCTGTGTTCTACCAACGGCCAATGTCTTACCGGATTGCCAAGTGTACGGAACTTTCAGCAGCTAGACCGAATTATACAAGACATTGAGTGTTCTGAGGGAGGGATTCAACTAATTTAGTAAGTTACATTACACCCACTACCTCTCATACCAACCACCTGTGAACCCCACCTTGTAGGACACCTCACGTCCAACACATGGAATAGACTTGTGTCGCCGGATAATTTCTGTCTCTCCTCATCTTGCTTATTTATACACTTCCAGGCGGTAGCATTCTCCGAGAGACTGATTGAGCTCACATCGCCAGCTGCCCGCGCCGTCTTCTCCCAAGTTTCCCACTTGGGCCGTCTCCTTCACCATGGCCGAAGCCCTCGGCACCGCCCTCGCCGTTGTCGGTGCGCTGGGCCAGCTGTTTGACGGGTGCATCAAGGCCTACGGCTTCTTTACTACGGCGACCAACCTCGACGTCGACAGCCAGCGCCTCTTCTGCAAGGTACGCATCGAGGAGATGCGACTCGTGGTGTGGGGCCGGGACTGGGGCGTCGCTGAGGGGAGACTCGAGGCGCACCTGGACAGCACGCGCAACCCCCAGCTCAGGGCTCTGGCCATGCAGATACTGGAGGAGCTTCACTCGACCGTGACGGATTTCCGCAAGCTGCGGGAAAAGTACGGGCTGGTGGACGAGTCGTGCTCAGGCAACCTGGAAGTCCAGTCAAAAGCCAAAAACGGCAGAAAGTCACCGTCGCCATCACCATCCAGGAAGGGATCTAGGGACGATGAAAAGTTAAACGGTAGCCTTTCCAAGTCGTCGACATCAAGCAGTGAGCGAAGCTGGAAAAAAGAATTCAGTTTGAGGGCCAAGTGGGTGATATCAGGCGAGTTCCATGTCTTGATGAGACAGGTATGACAACTAACCTATAGCCTCTAGACAAGGAAAAGTTTACCAATCTACTCAATGATTTAAGAGGTATCTCAACACCATACCTACCTGCTGCATTTTTTTCTCTCTTTGTTTAAACAATTGAATATTCATTCAGTCTTGAATTTGCTAAACTGAGAAATCTCCTGCCTTGATAAACAAAAGACTTCAACGACGGTCTTGAGCGACTCTTCCCAAACTCGCACCTGGAAACCTTTCAACGAGCATGGAGACACCAGCTCCTCGATTCATTCAAGCGCGACCTTGACCAGCTCTCCCTCCTGGAGCAAGCCTCGACCGGGGTGTACCCGAAGCTCACCGCCTCGGTGACGCTCAAGACGCTGCGCATCAACCTCGACACGAAGCCGCAGGCATCGTTCAAGCCGACGTTTGCGCTCAAGGTGCCGCGGGCGGCGCTCTCGATCCCCTCGGGGGCGGACCGGCGGCGGTGCCAGGCGCAGCACGAGACGGCGGCGGACGTGATTGTGGAATGGGTCGACTACGACCGCGAGGCGATTGAGGAGCGGGTGGCGCACATGCGGCGGCTCGACGACCTGGCGCGCATGATGCACTCGGCGTCGGAGAGCCACCCGGACCTGCACAGCATCGACTGCGTGGGCTACACCGACGACGGCGACAACAGCCGGTACGGGCTCGTGTACAAGGCGCCCGCGGCGTCCTTCTCGACGCTGCACTCGCTCATGGCCGACCTCAAGGCGCCCGACCTCAACGACCGCGTGCGCCTCGCCCACACGCTGGCCGTGGCCCTGTGGTCGCTGCACTCGCTCGACTGGCTGCACAAGTCGCTCTGCAGCTCCAACATCCTCTTCTTCCCCTCGGCCTTTTCCCGCTCCGCCGACTCCCCCACCGCCACCGCCGCCCTCGTCCCGGACATTGCCCACCCCTTCCTCACCGGCTTCGACGCCTCGCGGCCCGACCTCGACACGGCCCTGTCCGTCGTCTCCCGCAACCCCTCCATCGACAACCTCCACCGCCACCCGGCCTCGCTACGTGGCATGCCCCACTGCAAGCCCTTTGACGTCTACAGCCTGGGCCTCGTCCTCCTCGAGATTGGCATCTGGAAGCCCCTCCAGACCTTCCACAAGCCCCACTACTCTGCCGACCGCTGGCGGGACAAGGTCGTCCTGTCCGCCCTGGTGCCCACCTTGGGCAGCAAGGTCGGCCGTCGTTACCGCGAGGTTGCTGAAATGTGCCTCAAGGTTGGCGAAGACATGACGGGCAGCGAGGCGGGGACCCTCATGGAGACTGTTGTCAACGCACTCGAAAGAATTCAGGTATGAGACATCGACGGTTGTTCAACAAGCCCACACCAAAGATTCATAATCCAAGAGCTTGTGCTTAAATGTATTTATATATATATACAATGGCAATGCACAGAGACACAAGGTAGGCAAAAGATGTTATGAACAAGTTCTGGAAATCTATTGTGACCGATGCTGTGATATATGTTCAAGGGGATATAGTAACATCGTCTTTCCGCGACCCCATTAAGCAAAAGAAAAGCAAAACCCAAAGACCCCAACCCCTATGCCAACTCAATAAAAAAGGATACCAAATCACCCCTACCCGAGACGCCATTGCATGTTTTCTCCCGTTTACAACAATCTCTCCACTTTCCCTCTACCATTCTCCATGCCATTCTGCTTCTCTCTACTGCCAGGAAAACTCCGTTCCCAGGCCAATCATATCTTTGGTTGAAATGGTGATTAGAGGAACCTGCCGGGGAAGCAATGGCAAGAAGAATCGTATTGGGAATGATTAAACATCCCCAACGCTATCCATTTCAAGCCAAAACGCCAATGCATGCATAACATGAGATCGGTCGTGGCGTGCGTGAGTCATGATCATGATATATAGTCGCACAACACATTATACGGTTCACCAGTACGTGGTGACGAGGCCTAGACCCGTGCAGTCCTAGCCTTCTAAGCTCCAGAGACCTTGCGGGCAGTGGATGACGCTGTGGCCGAGGTCGCGTGACTGGCACTGCCTACTCGGCCGCTGGTCTTTCGAATACCTGCCGTCTCCTTGGCTCGGAGAGGGGATTCGGCCTGGCGCTTGCTGCTTCGGACCTTGGTCATGACGCTAGGGGTGCTGGCAACACGATCGACGTTCTTTGTGCGGACGGAACCAATGTTCTCGGCGTCTTGAGAGGCGTCGTTGTCAATCCTGTACACGGTGGTGGACTGGCTGACGGAGCGAGTCTTCTCGCTTCGGGTGGGAGATTGCGAAGCCTTGCGGTGGCTGCGCATGCGCAGGTGCCACTCCTCATCTGACTCGCTCTGGGACTGGTGGTGCACCGACACGTATTCGGTCTCCTTCTCAATCGTCTCCTCGACGGTGGTCTGGTACGAGTTGGACGTTGATCGCTGGTAGGGGTGGTGACGATCGCGGGCACTCTTGCGGGGCTGGCCGGGGGTGGGCGCAGGCAGGTAGTCCTCTTGAACACCAATGTTATTGCGATCATGATCCACCTCGCTGAGAGGCGTGCGGTTCGAGGCGCTTCGGTTGGGAGGCGTCGAGGCCTGGCCGTTGCGAAGTCCATTCTTCATGGCGCGGATGGGAGTGCTCGGCACGGGGTTGGCAGTTGTCATTTCCTTGCGAAGCTTGCGCTCGATGCGCTCCTCAATCCACCACTCGCGGAAGGTTCCCTGGTTCAGGTGCAGCCAGTGCTGCTGGGGCCCGACGACCATACCGGGGCGCATGAATCGCATGAAGGAGATGACTTCGTTGGCAGTGAAGCCGTGGCGGTAGATGAGGTAGGCGCCGATCAGGCAGCCTGTTCGGCCCAGACCAGCCTTGCAGTGAACGGCAATGCCCTTCTTCTTGACGGTAATGGTCTCGTGAGCCAGTCGGATGAACTTGCGAACCGTGGTGAGCGAGGGGCATGTCCCGTCGTCAAAGATCATGTCGAGGTGCTGGATGCCCATGGACTCAAAGTAGGAGGAGGAGTAGAGGTGGGAGTTGAGGCGCACGACCAGGCCGATGTTCTTGTCAGAAAAGTGAGCCAGGACATTCTTGAAAGGCTGAGGCAGGGTGGGGTGAGCCTCGACCTCCTCGATGGTGTGAGGCAGGAGAGGGTACATCTCAGAACCCTCGGTGATCTTGGCGACTGGGGTGTGCTGGGGAGATGCGAAGGCGAGGAAGTGGGGAGTGATCCAGTTGAAGTCGCCATGCTCGACTCGCTCGTACTTCTCGTACATGTTGAGGTCAAAGTTGTCGAGATCGCAGCACTTCTCCTCCTTGGCCTTCCACACTCCGTAGACGACATCCTGGACACTGATCCCATAGTCGGCCTGGCTGTAACCAGCGTCTCGGAAGGGCATCAACGGGGGATCAACCTGGGCAATGGGGGCCAGAGCCAGATGAGGGGGCCAGTTCTGGATCAGGACCATGTAGCAAGCCAGCATGCAGGCGGCATTGGCGCGGCCTAGCGATCTCAGTTAGTCAAGCGAACTGGTGGGTAATCAGCGCACGTTTTTTTTGGTCAACTTACTCCTAGGGTCAGCGGCGCTCCAGAAGACAATGGGTCGGTCCTTGTTCTGCTTGGCGCCCAGAATGTCGTGGAACTGAATCGCGAAGCGGTAGAGGTGTCCGATGTGGAGCGGGCCAAAGTCATGGTGGAAAGCGTTGTAGAGGAGGGTATCGTCGACGGTGAAGTAGCACGGCGCAGTGCGGCTGGACTGGAGCGGGGTAGGCTCAACGCCCCGGCGTTTCCTCGTCGAGGTGGGCTGCTCTGTGAAGGGGAAAGGAGTGTCGGCAGTGGGGGGATGGACGTAGGAGGCCAGGTAGAGACGGTCTGGGACAAAGGTCAGCTTTGTGTTTGGCACCGAGGTGAGGTTATTGTCGTTGATGCGAAGGTGTGGGTCAGACGCCGGCGAGAGCGAGCCCGTGCCTGCGGCGGCGGGATAACAATGCGACATGGCTGAGCCTTAGAGCTCGACTGCAGCCAGCAGAGAGCAAGGATATGTTGGAGAGGGAGGGAGGCTGAACCGACCTGGGATGTATTCCACGATTTGTCCGTGCCCGCTGTGCTGGGCGAGTCGGGAAGATGGCGCCATTGTTCCAGGCTTTGGCTTCTCGACTGGCGATTGAGGGCCGGCGGCGACGGCGACCGGGTTAATGATCAGGTGCGACGGGGCAGGGAGGGCTGGGTGCTGGAGCTATGGAGCTTGAATCGTGAAAGGAGCGATGTGCACACGAGCGGTGGGTGAACGGGGGCGGTGACGACGACGACGACGTGGTGCGAGACCGAGGCAATGGCCGTGAGCGACTGCTCAGATGGGCGCTGGGGAGGCTGAGGGAAGCAGCGACCGGCTGGGGCGGACCGCGGATAGTGTGGTTGAGGTGGAAGAGTTGTGGTTGATGAGTTCAAATGGGAATGGGCTCACGATGTTATTATAAAGAACACTGGTTGTTATTTTACGGCCCCGGCTGAGAGATCCTAGCTCAGCGCCAGCAACCAGCCTATTTCCACGGCAACCACGCATGATTGATGACAGGGGCACGGCTTCGGGGGAGAAAAACACGGCACGGGAGGGTGACAAAAACAAGCCGCACACTCCCGGCCGCCGGCCGCATGTATTTGTGTCAGCCATTAGCTTCCCGCAGCGGATCCCCTGCGAGGGACCCAGGTCCCACTGGCGCACCAGCTACACATCGCCTCAGCCTATCAACTCCACTGGGACGCCTCCCCGCGCAGGAAAAGCAGTGACCGCCAAAGCGACCCCGAGCAACAGCGCAGCGCAACGCACAACGCACAACACACACACAACCACAACAAAACATCCCATCCCACCCTCCCCTGCAGCGTGGACGAGGATGCCCGGACAACGCTGCAGGAATAGGCTAGAGCATCATGCTGCACGATGCCGATGACATTCGGTCCTCGGACCCTGAGAGAAGTCTGGAGAACCTTGGGCCTCTGCTTGCTTGCTTGCTTGCATTTGCATTCAAAACCGCCGCCCGGCCAGCGCCCACGCCCGTCAAGCGTGCTGTGAGGCCACCCTGGCAGTGGATGTGGCTCAGAACTCACGGGGTCCGATGGCAAATATACACAGGGGGGGATACTACTGGCCAGGCCCGGACCGCAACAGGAAGCGCGATAGATCGTTTGTCAGAATCAATTCGATACACGCAAACCTCCACAGTTGCTAGGCCAGCACTTGAAGGGGGTGGGATGAAGATGCGTGCAATGTTTTAAGCTGCACAAATTGTAACAGCCAATTGCCCTAGCCATGGGTTTCGTGACAATTCCATTGCAACGAGCCTGACCGTCCTGGGCCATGCTAGGGAGGCCGTGCCATGCCACCAAGGAGGCGCCGAGGCGTGAGGCTCAACTAACGAAAGCAAGCGACATGAGGTTTGACCCAATGGCAATGTTAGCTTGGTTTGCGCGAATGCACAATCCGCGACAACCAAATACACACACTCTCCCCACTATACACTCCAACTACCGTCCCATCTGCCCAATGTGGCATAGCCTGGCGAGGTAAACAAACTTTCAACATGAAGTTTACCGCACCCTCAGGCCGTCTATCGCATACAGTTACTCATTGCCGAGCAACGGCCCAAGATCTCTCGAAATGGTGGCACATGGCAAGTCAGCATCCAGGAGCTGTAATCATATCCAATGTGACCCAACGTGGCTGATGTCACATGCTGCTCGGTGTGCACCTTCCCTTGGGTGACATTTTTCATCTCCCTCACAAGTCGTCCCGGCCATGACCTACCTTGCTTGGTATCATCCCCGACTTGATCCGAAGGCGCAGAAGGGCTTTCCCGTGCCGTGGGTAATGTCGACTGGTTCATGCAAATCGTCTGGTTCAGCGGCAAACCCAATGCGGAACAGCATTTGCGGGTTGTCGCGGGAGCAACTCTAAATAGAGTCTCAATGTCTATGAATTGACTTAATCTTGATTCTTTATTTGTCCGATCTACCTTGAGTGCAAGATTTTAGCCACAGACCAAAAGGAGCCCAGGCTTTTAGTCTGCTGCCGCATTGGGCCGTGAAGATTGCAGGTCGAGGCTAGCACGAACAACAGCCTGGGCACTGGCTTCTCAACGACATGCTGGATTCGTCCAACGCTTTGAGGAAACACTTGTATTTTTTCTTTGTCGGCAAGATGCCTAATGGAAAACTGGTTATTCTTCTAGACGAAAAAAAAACGGCGCTTTTATGCGAATCGCGAATTACTATTGACTCACCCAAGGATGTGGGTGGTTTTGGTATCCGAATGCGCCGTCATGTCTTGAGACCGAAAAAACCAAAACAAAACAATACTTTACACAAACGTACTGGAACAAGGTGAAACCATCAGTCGATTTCCTACTTTTCTTTGGCCGTGCCGATCCACGATATCTCAACCTCGACTTCTTTTGAACCCTTAGCAGCATCAGCATTGCCGGCCTGCCCGGTGCGCGATCGATGCAGGACAGGTTCATTAAAGAAAAATAAGAAATAGAACCAATCATGGTTAAAGATGAAAACGGGAGCCACTATGCGAGCGAGGATGCTGCTGGAAGAAAACTCCGTTATGCGAAATAGGCGTGTATATTGAAGGTCAGTATTGGAATCGGCTCTCAATCCGTCACCAGCAAAACATCGGGTTGACTGGCGTAACCCCGGCATAGTGGGATTAACCCTGCCTTATATGATCAACTTATAATACCATAAGCTAAATAGGTAGCTAGCTAGATAAAATAATTAATTAATTTATAAAAACCCCTAATCTAATTTCTATTATATTAATATATTATA